>SSNR01000080.1:1598094-1677733 GCA_006937965.1 Callopanchax toddi
AATGTATTACTCATAGAGTTAAATATTTCAACCCTTAATTTGTTGTCATTTTGAGGCTGAGATTTACAGATAATGAAAAGCTAAAATTCAGTGTCTCAGAACATTTGATTATTGAAAAAAAAATAATAATATTTTGAAACTCATGGTTTCACAATCTACTCAGCTAATTAACACCTGCAAAGTTTCCTTGAGTTTTTAATGGTCTCTCAGTCTGAGTAGCTACACAATCAAGACTGCTGACTTGACAGATGTCCAGAAGACAGTCATTAACACCCTCCACAAGGAGGGAAAGACATAAAGGCCATTGGTAAAGAAGCTGGTTGTTCACAAAGTGCTGTGTTCAAGCATATTTATAAAAAGTTAAGTGGAAGGAAAAGGTGTGATAGGAAAAGGTGAACCAGCAACAGGGATAAGCCCAGCCTTAAGAGAATTGTCAAGCAAAATCAATTCAAGCATTTAGGGGAGCTTCACGAGGAGTGGACTGGGGTTGGAGTCAGTGCATCAAGAGCTAGTCCAAACAACTGGACTGTTGCTTAGTGGTCCAAAGTTTTCTTTTCAGTTTAAGGTAAAATGTGCATGTCATTTGAAAATCAAGGTCCCAGAGTCTGGAGAAAGCATGGAGAAACACTTCAAGAAGGAAGAAGTCCAGTGTGAAATTTCCACAGTCACTGATGAATTGGGGACATGTCATCTGCTGGTGTTGGTCCACTGTGTTTTCTGAAGTCCAGAGTCAATGCAGCCTCTATCATTTTAGACCTCCATGCTTCCTTCTGCTGACAAATTTTATGGAGATTCTGATTTCATTTTACACAAGGACTTACAGCTGCCCACACTGCAAAAGCTGGTTCAATGACCCTCATGTTGAGCTTTGACTGGCCAGAAAACTAGCCTGACTTGAATCTGACACAATGCAGATGACTTGAAGGTTGCTTCTATTACACTTCAGCAGGGCCACAGTCTGATCTCCTCCATGCAACCCCACATTGATGCAGGAATTCATGCAAAAAGAGGCCGAACCAGGTCTTGAGTGCATATAAATGAACCTAAACCTGACATTTCTGTAAAAAATATATTTCCTATTGATCTTAAGTGATGTTCGAAATTTCTGAGACACCGGATTTTGAGTTTTCATTGTCTGTAAGCCATAATCATCAAAATTACAAGGCTTGAAATATTTCACTCTATGTGTAA
Organism: Callopanchax toddi; assembly: GCA_006937965.1. Taxonomy (NCBI): domain Eukaryota; kingdom Metazoa; phylum Chordata; class Actinopteri; order Cyprinodontiformes; family Nothobranchiidae; genus Callopanchax; species Callopanchax toddi. The sequence continues at coordinate 1,599,286 of SSNR01000080.1, forward strand.
TAGGTCTAAATAATACAGTTTCACTTTCTGAAATGAGTGAGACAAATATTAAACTTTTTCACAATATTCTAATTTTTATAAACATAACTACAGATTTCTTGGGTGGGTGTTGATGTGTCTTTGGACAAGACAATGAAGCTCAAGGTAAATAGCAGCAGCTGCACACGACTGTGGATAATGTACAGTTAATCAAGCTTAGTGCTAGAAGTGCAAACCATTTCCTTTATATGCTATCAGTAACACAGTATTTTATTTTTGTTCAATTTCAATTGTAAATTGATTTTAAAAATCTGGTTTTACAAGACCATCATTGAATAAAAACTGAAAATGGAACCCTGTGATTTTTATGTCTATGAATTAATTAGCTAAATAAGCTAAAGCTTCATTATTTCTCAACATACGATGATTTTAGTTTAAAACTCAGTCATGAAAAGAGGTGGGCAATAAAAATCCCATCAAGGAATACTAGGCTTTAATTCAGTAACATTGCTCCCTGCTCTGTTTTTATGAAGTTTATGCAGTTTTTTTAGTGTCTGACCCTGAAAAGAATCTACTGTATATTTTTAGGAAACTTTTAAGACATTAAACATGAGCCAGAACAAAAATCTATTTAGAATTGTGGGAAATCGATTTAAATAATCAGCTTATGATGATAGTGACAACAGAAAGGATGATTATGATCATATTTAAATTTGATGAGTGACATCAGGGATATCACAATTTTGATGTTTAAGAAATAGGGCAGTAAAAATTATAATAAAACTAGAACAACAATAATAACAATGTAGAGATAACTGCTGCTGCTGATGGTGCAGTAATACTCAGGGTTAAAATTATTTTTTTTAAAGTTTATAAATGTCAGAATGATTTTATCAGACATCAAGACAGGCTCCCTGACACAGGTAATGATGATGATGATGAAGATGATGGAAAAGCAGGTGCTAGTAAGCTTTTCTGTACTCTGTGACATTTGTATCCGTTACATAAACATCCTATTTATACTTCAGCTTTGTGATCTAACGGCTCTGTGAGGTAGTCTTACGCACACACAGCCTGACAGTCCTTCCTCTCCGTCCAACTGTAGAGAACGCACCTTCAGCCATTCATCAGTGTCACCCTGTCGCCGTCGGTTACAGCTCGGGGCCCGTCGCGTCTTCATTACGGTCCAAATAAATCTGAAATAAAACCACAGATGATTTATTAGCTTCCGATGGCGTCATGCTGGTTAGCATGGTCCGTCGCCACTCTGGCCTGGAGAGACAGTTCTCTGACATAAGAAGCAGAAACCTGATGTGACAGGGAGACGTTGGTGTGGTATCAGTTTGTGATTGCAAATTTTTGCCCAATGAGAGGAAGATGGCTTTCAGGAAACTGTTCATCGGATTCGTCCCTGTGTGATGCATTAATATGAAGGCCATGAGGGGCTTTTATGGAAACACAAACACAGAGTTATTGTTCTTCAGAGTGATGGTTTGTTTGTTTTAACGGTCTAAATCAATGCTGGTGAAGGTTCTCATTCATCCAGGTCATGATAATCCAAAATAGGGTTTTAAATAAAGGCAACTGGACTTATTTGGTTTTTTTTGAAGACATCTTCAAAGAACCAAATAAGTCCAGTTGCCTTTATTTAAAACCCTTTTTTGGATCTAAATCAGTGTTACGTAATAAAAACATGTTGAACAGATAAAAACTGGGTGGATCAATCATTTTTCAATGCGCTTTAAATACTATTTTTGAAAAAAGGTTTTGAGGCAACTTTCACCCAGTTGATTACAGGTAACATCTATTTTGAAAACAATTTTCTAACAGATTCCATTTATCATTAGCTAAACTGCTTTTATTGTTTTTGAGTGAGGTAACGCCACAGGGAGGATTGGAATCTGCATAATTAGGAGAACATTTTCATTCTTAATCATTTTGCTAACAGATAAATACAAATTGAATTACTTTTTTTGCAAAATAATTGTTTTAGCTGCTTTTTAGCTTGGAAAACATAGCCTGCATTCTAAGCTCAATTAGGCAGCTGTTACCAAGGTCGGGTATGTGCAGCTATAAAATCACCAAGAATCAAGTAAAATCATTCCTAACAAAATATTTTGGCAAAATTGTTAAAATACATTTTGACAGTTCTTAATAAATATATACATTAATAGAGTTGCTGAAACTATACACTTGTTTAATGGGCTTAGTGGTAATATTTGTTTTGTGTAAATAATTTGGGTCAGAAGCTAAAACCACTGCAGTACAGGAGCATAGAAAAACATTGTTTATTTCATTACAAATTTACCTTTAAGAAACTCCTTATTTTTGTGATCAAAAGTTGTAAAAAAACTAAAACAAAACAAAACAAAAAAGATAATACCAGTAACTGATTATCCTATCATGTATTTTTGGCACAAAGACAATAATGATGAATTTTATTTGGATGTTTTTGTGTTTTGTTTTGTTTTTGGCAAATAAATCCAGTTATCCAGTTGGTCAAAAATAGTCTTTGGCCAGGGGAGTATTTATTTATTATTTTAGGAATTTGCACCCCTCCTATTAGTCAAAAAGTATTATTAAATCTATTTCATAATAAAACAAAAGATAACATATTTATGTTATTGTGAAACAAACATTATTTTAAACAATCCAATTTATGTCCACATGCAACTTTCTTCATTTATAAGGCCCCCTTTCAAGACTCCACTATGCTTTATATCAGTGGTGCTCAATGTGGGCTTGAGACCCAATTTGGGGTCATGTAACACCAAGAGTGGGGTCTTCAAAAATGTAAGCAGTTGGCCAAAATGGACATGAGTATAATAATTCATGTTGATGAAGGAGTTTGTGTTTTTATGATGCTCTAATAAAAATAGCATTTAGAAATGTTTGTAATTCAACTGACAATATTTGGTGTCACAGATCTTTGTTATTGTTATTTTGAGGGTCAGTAGCTAAAAGATGCACTTTTATCAAGTCCAAGGACTTCCAGAGCACTTCACACTACAGTCAGTCATTCGCCCACTCACTCACACATTCACACTGATGGCAGTGAGATGCATTGTAGCCACTGCTGCTCTGGGGCAGACCGACAGAAGCTGGAGCTGCCATATGTATAGCACCCATAGGCCCTCCTGACACCACCAGCAAGCAAGGTGGGTGAAGTGTCTTGTTCCAACTGATCGAACCAGCAACTAACTGTCAACTCTAACTACTGAGCTACTTACAATCTGTTGGATTGTGACTGGATCACAGCAATATTATAAAATGTCCTTCAGGTGTGACACTGCTCCTCTCTTGGTCCTACAGACAGATGTCTAATCATGTTAAATAGGTCATCACCGTGTTACCAAGATGGTCATACATGATCTGACCATGTCCTGGCATGACCATGCTTAAAGATCGCACCATTCTAGCCTGATGGTGGTGGTGTGATGGGGTGGATGAGACCAGCACGGCCAGTCCTGCTTCAAATTCTTGATGACCAAAGCCTGTGGATCATCCTATATGCTCTACTCACCGACATGCTGCTAACATATTACAGCCTCCATAGTTTTATGTTTGTTCGCATGAACCCATCATGTGATCAACCCGGACATGAACATCTCACCAAGACCCTGCAAAGACCACCATGATCTGGATGGTTTTCCACATCATAGTGAGGTTTTCATCCAGTGAAGAGGCTCTAACGGACATGTTTAGCAACAATTTTTATACAGGATTTCTCAAACTTCTCTGTTTCCTCATTAGGCTAGAAGACAAAAGGTTAGGCTTTAGACTGATATTTGTTTTGTGCCCGGTCAGCCTCTAACCCTGGAACGGTCCCAGCATAGCCGTTTTCATCCGAGGCCAGTCCAGATGACAGAGCTCCAGCTGACTCCAGGCCAGTTCAGCGGGGAGAGGCACAGCTGAGGCCTGCAGGTGTCACATTGTCCTGGTTGTCACTAACCCAATTACACCTGGATCGCCTGGGACATGCTCGCTCCGGCTCAGACACACATATAGCACACACATAAATACTCAGACAGGTAATGCATGCTGGGTAGAAAGAGCCTGAGATGTGTGGGGGAACAATGAGGTAAGCCTTTTAAAAGACATGCAGGAAATTAATTTCATACTTGTCTTTAATTAATCATGCATTAAAAAGGCAAATGGATGATATTAAGAGAAATGAGATATTAAAGTAAAAGTGATATATTTTCCTGTAAGAGTGTGTGAGTTTGTTATCCAGTGTATAGGTTTATTACAGAGATGTTAGATTTAAACAAAACACCTAAATAACAGTTTTCTTGTTTTTATTATAATACACATTTTAATGTTAACATTAAGTCATTATTTGTTCTGTTTTAAGTTAGAAATATTAAATGTAAGTCAATGTAAAGACCTCTGAAGTCACAGGAAAACAACTGTGTGTGTGTGTGTGTGTGTGTGTGTGTGTGTGTGTGTGTGTGTGTGTGTGTGTGTGTGTGTGTGTGTGTGTGTGTGTGTGTGCGCGTGTGTGTGTGTGTGCCCTAATGGTGTTTAATGCCCAGACTAATGGTTTCAGCAGGGAATCCTTGTGCCGAGCTTTAGTCCGGGCCTGGGCTGATCGCTGGCAGGACCATTCCTCATCTTGATACCGCATGGAGGTGAGAGCCAGGGGAACACACACACACACACGGACACATACACACACACAGTCTGTGCCTCAGCTTGTTTGAGCACACTCACAGTTTCTCTTTGTTTCCTATTAATTTGTATCCTACATCTCGTTTCCTCACACTCCATCTTTCTATCTCTGTTGTGTCAGATTTCATTTGTCTGACTTTGTTTTTAAATTATAGAGTTACCTTTTTATTTTTGATTTGTTTATTTCAGTGTCTGGTTAAAAATTGAAAACCAATCAGAAACTGATTGTTATAAATCTTCTTAACCAGCACTCTGTTGGAATAATGTTAAATTCCCAGAATAACATTTTACAATAGAGCACCTAAAGGACTCAAAAAAAGTATTATTATTATTATTATTATTATTATTATTATTGTTGTTGTTGTTGTTGTTGTTGTTGTTGTTGTTATCATCATCATCATGACAGAAGTAAATATTCTGTAAACTGTTGTAATAGGGGTTTTATCTACTGTAAGTGTTTACATTTAGCTATACCACTAAAGCACTAAAATGTGTTTTTCTCAAGTTTTTTTTATTTATATAGAACTGATGCTGAATTTAAAGCTGAACTCTTTGATTTGGTAAACAATGTAGCTTTTAACATTTTTTTTCATGCCTCTTAACAACGTTCTAACATAGTATAGCTATAAATATATTGTGTAGAGAAAAAAAACAAAGAAATCAATAAAGTGGTTGTCCCGCAGTTCTCTAAAAACATCAGCCAATCATATCGTTCGGACCGAACGATACCTTTGGACAATCTGGCTGTCTGTCTTGCCGAAACGCTGCCCTTCCTCACTGCTTGGATCCTCCATTAATGCGTCCTGGGGCATTTTTCAGCAGAACATCCCGGAAGTGAGAGAAGGACAGAAACGGCCAGCTGCTAGCGCTTCAATTTCAGGAAACAATACCAGAGTCCCAAAAAGAAAAATACCTTTTCAATTAGCAGAAAACAAAAAACATTTGGACGTAGAAAGAGGAAAAACCTGGGGGAACGTTTCTACGGCTGGAGTTTTGCTCTGTATAGTTACCGTGGCAATGCAGGGTCCCATGTCCACGGGAAGGTTGGCCTACAGATTTTACCCGACAGGAGGGGTGAGTGCTCTGAGACGTGTTTGTGAAAAATAGCTAGCTAAACCTATAGCTTGTTTAGCAAATTAACAAGTGCAGCTTTAAGGTTGATATCAATGAATGATGTCATTGTGTTTTTGTTCTTTACAGTCAATAAGGAAATTCATGGACATAGATAAATTAGATAATATATTTAGTTAAAACAAATATGTAATTAATTTATAATTATTAATTAGCTATCTCTAAATGGTTCAAATACATCCCTCAAAAAAGAGCCTGGGCCTGAAAGAAATTTTATGAAAAGTGAAAAAAGGAATAATTTATATGAAGATAAACAGAAGTTGGTAACTGAATGGAAATAATAGAATATTTTGACAAGTTGAGCCACATTTAAATGTCTTCTTTTTCTTTAAGTATTTGTCACACATACGGTCTTCTAGAAATAGTACAAATTGTGTGAACATTTAAAGACAGTGATGTGTAAATGATTAGTTATTGATCCATGATGGAAGACTTTTCAAGTTAAAGGTGGTTAGGTGACAGTTTCATGAAGGCTGCTTAGCCAGATCCTTTGAAGTGGGTTAAAGTTTTGAACAATTAGCATCTTACCCTTGAACAACCTCAGTTTGATGAAACAGAGATTAGCTGTTTATTCACAGCTGAGCCACTTTCAAAGTGGATTTCTGCCATTTTTAAAGATCTCTCTAATCCCATAGCAGTTATTGTGAATGCTATTTTATGCACCTTTACATTGTCTTTATTTTCATTTTACACCTTTATGCCTGCAGAAATATTAAGAAAATTTTATTAAGAAAAAGTGTCTAATCTGCTGCTAAAGTCCAAGGAAACGATTTAATATGAAATTTATGACAAAATAACAGCTTGTGAAATAGCATTCACATTAATTACTTTAGGATTTTTAGACAGAAATAGTTTTAAGGCAGCAGTTATCCAATTTGGTCTTGGCCCCACCCAGATTACCTCGTCAATCTAATCCGTTTCTCTGAAGTGAGGTCACTCAAAGAGCTGTACCTAAATTTTTTACACAACCCCACTTCAATAGGTCTGAATACTCCTTTAAGGCTGTTTGTTTCCTATATCAAAGGTCATCATAAGGACTTGGAGACCTCTGTAACATTTAGAGAGCATACGAGATGCTGGAGTTGAATAGAAGTCTTTTGGCAAAATCCAATGTGTGTGCATGCTCGTTTTCGTGGACGTAGGAGGGTACATTTAGAGGGAAGCAGAAGGAAATTAGTTGAAGTGAGTGTAGCTGTAGGTTGAACAGACTGGCCTGCAAAGGAAAGGTTAGAGGAGTGTGTGATGAGAAAGTGCAGAGGTGCAAAGTGCAAAGTGGTAAAGATGTTTGGTGGAGAGGAGGAAAAGGTCGAGAGGCAGAATATAATGGGATGTAAGGGTAAGAGAAAACAGGAGGCAGAGAGATAAAGGGGGAGGAGGGTAAGGTGTGTGTCGTACGTAGGAGGAAGAAATGGGGTGCTGGGCTGAAAGTGAGATGAAGGCAGGGGGTATTTGAGAGTGTAAAGACATGTAGGAGGTAGGTGTATTGGTGCTGGACGAGGCGGGGGTGAGGGGGTGTGTCAGTACAGATGCTCTGTGACCGGGTGTCACATCTCGGGCCAGGAAGCTGAATCCTACGATTAATCACTGGGCCCCTCCGCTTGTAATCAAACGGGCTCTGGCCATGATGTATGAGCCATGTCACAGTTACTGACTCACACTCACATGCTTGCGCGCACACACTGCACTCAAGAGTTTATCGTGTGCACACACGTATTCGCACATGCATGGGGATGAACAGACGCACGCGGCACCCAGAACAACCTCTGGCAGCTCGCTAGGATTATGGCTGTCTTCCAAAGGCCAGCGGGGCACACTTCAAAGACACAAAAATAAACATCGTACAACGCCAACGCATTAGAATCTTAGTCAGCAACACGGGGGCATGAAGAAAGACTGGAAGAGAAAGAGGAAAAAAATAGAAGGTGAGTCAGGGGGAGTTCGGGACTAATGAGGAAGACAGATATACTGAATAATGGGAGTAGAAGAAAGACAGATGAAAAGATTGGAGAACTGAGAAGAACTGGAAGTAGGAGGAGAGGCTGTAAATGAACGAATCGGGGAGGCGATAATGAGCGAGAGAGCTGGAGGAGGAAGTGAGGTGCTGAAGATAGGATGAAGAGGTGAATCCGTGGGGATTGGGATAAAGCTCTTGGTCAGCGGTTTCCACGGCAATGGTGGACAGGGCAGCTGACAGGATGAATAATTTAGGACAAGGTGTGTGGACATCGATCCCACAATGCACTTTTGCCTGACCACATTGTCCTGTCCACATATTCTCACACAAACAGACGTGCTCGGATGATCCTACGGCAGATAAGAGCTGACCTCCGTCACACTTAAATCCAAACAGTATCTCACATGCATTAAATTTACCTTCCCATCTTTTGCAAACCTGTATCCTTCTTGTGCCTTTCCACACTCCCTGAATAAAAAAATAAGCACACTTGTTGAAGCAAACTATCTGTCTTTTATTGTTAGATTTTGCACCATTTTTTATAGATATAATTGGGTTTTTTCTCTATAAAACAAACCAATACCACCTAGCCGTTCATGCACCTTCTATTTTTTTGCTGACAGATGCTGATGGCTATATGAGGTGCTGGCTTTCAGTAGTCTCCTCTGCAGAAAGTCCTTCCTGTTTGACCCCCCTACTTCCTGCAACCTGATACTTCCTGATTGAGGCAGATGTCTTTCACGCCTTATGGCCTGCCATGCAAACCAAGCACGGCCACTTCCACGGTTTTTTTTTTGCAAGAAAGAAACAATAAGGGAAATTTTGGATCCCTATTTACTTGGAAAATCTCTCATTTAGCAATTCTCCTCAGTCAATTAGCTAATATTGATATTCTCTTGGTTTATTACGTTGGTAAGATTTATTTTAAACCCTCGATATGATGAACATCCACTTAAAATTGCCATCTTTTTTTTTTAACATTCCCTCAGCCTCTGGCACAACACAAGACCATTTTTAACCCGGTGGAACAATGTTTCTCCCAAATCTCTCTGGCTTCGCAGGCACCTCTCCTCTTCATTCATCACACAGCCTGAACAAGTGACCGGGGAATGACCTCGCTTGCATGCACACACACTCGTTGTGCACAAACTCACACACACACAGACGCACAAGCTGTTATACACACACACATCCGCAAACTCGGAATCATCCCACACAAAAGAATGATTCATTTATCACAAACGATGGATACCTTGGAACACATGCTCGAACACGCACGAGCGTACACACTCCCACATAGACACGCACTTCACGACGCACGTTCGCGTGTAGCGGTTCCTTTCACATCCGTTACAGATGGGTTCTCCTCCTCCTCAGTCCTAAATGAATATAAATATGTCTCTTTGACATCATTCATCTGCCAGAGATGAACACATTTACCTCATTTTGCCAAAAGAGGCAGTGTTGCTCTCTGCTCTGATGGGGTGAAATGCATATGGGAAATAGAAATTGAAAAGAAGAAACGGTAGTAGGGTCTAAAAATGATCCTCTGCATCTAATAAGGCTGGGGGGGGGGGGGGTGCAGTGAACGTAATACAAATACCAAATACAGTTTCGATTTCCTCCCTCACAAAGACAAGCTGATAAACAAACTTCCTTCACTTTTGAAATACATTTTATTTGCTTCTGCCTTCCCTCTAATCAAATCTGATTCTATCTTTCCCCTCCTGACAGCTTGCATTCACGATGAAGCGTTTGAAAGCCCATTAGCTCCTCTCTCCGCAGCCGTTAAACCGAAAGCATGCTGATATCATCGGTAACAATCTGAGAGAAGATGACGGCCAGACGACAAGTGAGAAGCGTGAAGCTGAGGAATCAGAGAGATCTCGTGATTGAAACAAAATGGCGGGAGATACGCCACAAGGAGATGCTTAAGGAGATGTCATACAAGGCCGGTGACAAGAAATAACACAAGGACATCATGTGGTGTCTGAGATAACGATCATTAAGGAAGTGATTCTCTCCATTTTGTTCAGACCCTTTTGGAAAACAAAAGATGAAGAAAAACACCTGTAGAAAATTATTTTTTTAATCCAATCGAAAGGCTGTTAAGGTCATGAGAAATCTTTAAAAGTTTACCAGACGAGTTGTAAACTCGTCATGATGTTTTGCCTGTGAAGCCCTGAGGGAGGCGGCAGCGGTTTCAAAGTAAACTGACTTCTGATGCAATCTGTGCTCCATATGTCATTAAGACCATTAGGGAAGCACTATGTTAACGTTACAGCACCAGCCGGTTTCGACGCGAGCAACAGAGGGTCGACATGAAAGCGGTGTCTCACTTTGACTCCCTTCCTCCCTTTGTCTGCCTGCCAGTGTTAACAAGCCATTGTCTTTTCCTCTCCACCATGCTTTGGGAACTGCATCCTCCATTTCCCGCTTTGAGTCATTTCTCTTTCACTCTGCCCTTTTTCTCGCCTTTCTGCCTCACCTTCACAGACGCTGCGCTTCGCCACTGGGGGCGGTAGAAGAAAAGGAGTTTCAGCCCAACACGGGGAAGAGACAGGATGAGTAAATCTCAAGAATTTTCTGCCATTTCTTTTACCTGAAAAAATATGTTATGCACATACAAATTGACTTTTAAGGCAGAATATAAAAGACGCTTTATCTTTAAGATTTTTATCTTCAGCATAAAAAAATCTGCGTTGTTAATTTAAAAGCAATGCATCACTGCTGGAAACCAGTGAAACCAATACGGTATGTTCACCTAGAGGTTAGCTGGAGGTCAGCAGTGAGTGGAGTGTCATGCCTCCGCTCCCTTCCTCCTCCTTCCCCATTCCTGTGACAAAGAGAGCCCGTTTGGTTGCCAAGGAAACAGGCTTTTTCCATGGCGATGTTGGAACACGTGGGAAGGGCAAGGCGGCTTTGTTTCGCCCCGTGATGAAGGATTCTCCACATGCATGTTTAATCGCCAGACTTATGGTCCCCAAACCCAACGGCACAGCCCATCCACCACCGCCTGATTATGCTCAATGGAGCTTCTGACACCTTCATTTTGCCTGCTTTATCATGCTATGCAGCTCCCGCCACACCAAGTCAGCTATTGTTGCTGAGCAGCACAGCTGAGACCACAGATAGTCAGATCAAACAAGGAAGACACACATCTATTAGGGGGTATACGCCTTGCCCAAATAAACACGCTGACTTTACCCCTTCAACAACCTGGGCTTGCAATCTTTTCCTCTTTATTTTCCATATGTTGGCACCCACTCACAAATCTCTGGCTGAGCACAGCAGGAGGAAAAAATGGCAGATCACCATGGCAACTGTGTGTGCCGTTCTACTACAGCTGTGATGTATGTGGTGACACTTTTGACCCTCTGGTGAACTCCATATTGCAGGGAAGACTATTCCCCCCTCTGCACGCTGGCTGCATATAGGTTGTCTTTATATGAGCAGGTCACGGTCTACTACCTGACACTTTCAGACGATGTGAGACAAGATATTTAATGCAACAATTTGCAGGTAAATTCTGAATCAAATCTTGTGCAAATATTCATCTGCAGCTGCATGCATGTTTCAGATTCAGTCATCTAACTTCCACCTTTCTTTAAATGAAAGACACAAGCAGTCTGCTATAGGTTTTACTGTTTGTTTCCAGCCCGTCTCCAAGTTATACATGTCCTTTTTTGTCACACAACACAACACTTCTCTAGAGCCTCCACTGGAATGCCATTTCCACTGACATTTACAAATCACGCTCACTGTTTCATACATAAAAAAGAGTCAAATGAACACAGGCTGAGCCCAGATATGCCACTGAAAACACAGTTTTCTCCAGTGATGCACATACACACATACAGTCACACGCTCGTTGTTGTGTGATGAGACGGACGCCGAAGAGTCACGTATCCTTCCATAGCCCCCGCCTCCTCATTGACACAAGCACCAAACGTATTGTTGTCATTTCAGAAGCAGAACACACAGAAACTATACAATGAAGTTGGGAGCTTTTCTCCTCCGGTCTCTTCTGCGTTTCCACCACTAGGAGTGCTGCAGCTTTGCACAAAACCAGTCTCCTTCACTCTGCTGCTGTCTCACACTGAGCCACTGAGGAGCAGAAGAAGGGGAGCTGACACCCAATAAATGTAGACGCAGACACCCTCTTAATCATCCATTTTATTATTTTTTTTCTCTAAAAGAAACAATTGAACCGCAGACACGAAGAGAAAATATATCGTCTGGGACCCACAAATAATGATGATGACACATCGCAGGTCCTAAAATAAATAACATTTTTAGCAACTTGTAAAAAGATCAATCACAAGATAAAAAGAAAGTACGTTGCAGACAGAGTTTTGACACTGAGCTATGTCCTGGCTGTTACAGTCACATTATGTTTCTTATATACATTCTGACTCACTTTTTGCCCATATTTTTCACTTCCACTGGTAAGTACAGAGAAAAGCATTTTCTAGGTGTTCTACAAAAATAAAAAAGGTATATAGCGGAACAAAAGCAAAAGAAACATTCCATGCCTTGTTGCAGCTCCTCAGTCCTGTTTGTCCTGCTCACGGCGTGGAGGGGTCATGCCCTCCTTACATACACTCAGACATGCCAAACCACTGAGAAGTCATCCTGCTGGTCTGAAAACACAAGGAAGAGGAAAGGTATGTCACGACTAAAAGTGCTCTCTTTGAATATTTTTAAAGAATACTTTCAAACCTGAGCTAAATTTGTAGTCAATCATAAAAATCTGCATGTTTTCTATTAATGGGTCCAAATTCCTAAAGAGTTTAGATGTTATTACTCACTGGGAAATATTTAGAAACAATGTGGATCTAATCTCATTGGTCATTTTCTCACCAACTGAGTGAAGGAATTTGCATGATGTGTTAAATCACAATTCTCCAAGCCACCGGGATCAGACATTGTTCACCAAGTTCACCTTGACAGCAAACTTCACGGTTCACATTTTGTCCAATTGATCCCGTGTTTTGCACATGCTTGAGGATTCACGTGCATGCTGAGGAAGCTTTTTCTTAATGCAACAGGTGCAGAAGTCAAAGTAAACAAACATGATAAAGAGGAGGGGGCTTGTTAAACTGCATCTCCTCTGTTAGTAGCCTAAGGGCTAACGTTTAAAAGGAGGAACAATGAGAACGTTTAGGACAGCTTACTTTTTTCACCATGTCCTGTCTCATTTACGACATAAGCACTTCATCATGAAAAAGGCTGGGAAAGTTTCTTATAATTAACTGTCTGGACATTGTTCAGAGATCATATGTGGAAAACAAGTTAATTTCTGATGATATTAAAAAGGGTGCATGTAAGTTTATGTGGGGTATGGTATAAAACCAGTAAAATCAAGTAACAACCAAAACGTGTCTTAAGTTATTCCAGAGATTTATTGATAAACTAATATATTTGCTGTTGAAGAGAAATAATTATACTTAAATAAATACTTTTAGTCAACTTCTATTGTTTTGTGTAAGATTAATGTGTTTGCTAAAACCAATGAAAGTGATTTTCAAACTGACAAAAAACAAGTTGGGCTCAAAGTAAGTCAACAGATTTCATCATCACTTGTTGAACATGGGAAAGTAATCACTAGATGTACAACCACTAATTCTACTTTGGAGTCAACCTGATGTTCATCAATAATAATGAATATTAACACAGACATATCTATAAGTTGGTCAGTTTTGCAGATGCTGAGCTTTAAATTTGGTATCTTATAGCTGAGATTTCTGTCTAATAGCTAAATCAATCATGAACCATCTATCCATCCTCTCCACAACAACACACTCCAGGTCCTCATCGGGTATTTCAAGACACAGTTAAGAGGATATTGTGAGTTCTGTATCTGCCCAGGGGTGTCTTCCACTGGAAGCCAGCACCTGTGTGGCAGCAACCAGGAGGTGTGTGCTCATTCTTTCAATCATAATCCAAATCTCACAATCAAGGGTTTGAATGACAGACCAGTAAATCAAGAGCGTTGCCTTTTGGCTAGACTCCATCTTTAAATCAGACCAGAGCAACACTGTTATTTCTGCACATGAAACCCTGATCTGTTGGTCCATATCTTGCACCACCTGCCACCACTAGCGAACAAGACAGTAAGTTTCTTAAACTCTTTGTTTTGAGACAAAGACTCAACCCAGAGGGTACAATTTGCCATTTTCTTATCAAAAACTATGACCTCATCTCGTGAACCACTCAACAGATCTTAATGAAACTCTAAACAACTGATCATATTTCAGAGTCAACCCCAATCAAGATGGCTGCTACAGCTGATTAACTTTAGCTAACAGAATAAGTTAAAGCTACATAGCTAAAACGTGAGAGTCATCCAAATCACACACTCTGAGTGTAAACAGGTTTTTAAATACCATGTAAAACTGTAAATAATATTTTCAAAATTTGACCAAAATGGCTAAAAGTCTGTTGTTTATATGATTATCTTTGTGTAAAACTCTGGCATGAAAAGCAGCAGATAGTATGCATTCCTTCAAGCAATACTAGGCCTTTAATTATAAATGTCCATCATCTTTTTCCTGGCTATGAATCTACATGCCCTGCCAATCGTGGTCATCACATTTGGGGACAGTCCCCATCACCAGTCCACCCCTCCCCATCCCTGCTTGTGGTCCTGCCACTGCTGTTGAGTGGATGACCTTTTCTCTCGGCTAATCCACACCAAAAAGCCCTAATTACTGCTGCCGCTCCACCAGCCTCCTCCGACCCAATAATCAATACAGCCGATTGGCTGGCGGATCACCCCTTCAGACGCCTGCACTTTACATGCAACTCAGGGCAAGTTTGTGTATGTGTGTATGTAGTGCTGTACGGCGGCAAGAAAAATGTGACTTACCAAGAAAAAGATAAACCAGGGACTAAAAAATGAGATACCTGCACAGGTAACCAACGTGTAATAAACAGAGAATGACTACAAAGTAGCCACACACATTTACACACATTCCTCCATCTAACTTGAATGTTGTGACATCAGTTGACCTTATTGAGCGGCTGTTGTGTAAAGAGTCCCTGATTAGAATATCTTCCCTTTAACCTTTAGTGGAGTGACGCAGCTCCTAAATATTAAGAATAATGTGTTTTTGCTGGGAGGGAAAGAAAGTCTTTCATTTTTTTCAAACTCTGGCATTTCTCTCAAAGTTCTGATAGCTTTTTAGTTATCATATAGTCTTTTTTTATTCAAGTTCTAGGAGATACTCTGTGATGAGCTGACAGAGGAGAACGTATGCCGCCCAAAGCGCTTGTACTTTTTTTGCTATATATTATCTTCCCTATGCATTTACGTGTATACCTGGGTATGCCTGGAATGCCTGAGGATATCTAATGGCAATATAAGGCACAACATGCTATCTGAAAGACAAAAATAAGTTTAATTTTAGTTGCACGAAGGGAGTCATATCTGTTTCCTAAAGTAGGCAGGAGGTCTCTCTCTCTCTTTTCTCCCCATTTTTTTTCAGTCTTTCACATTTGCTGACAGTCTTTGATTCTATTAGACAAGTTAATGAAAAGCAACAAAGGAGAAGCGACTGGCAGCCCTCGGTGAAGCCTGCACCTGCCAGAGCGTACGTCTGTGTGTGCATACCTGCAAGCGTCTGTGTCAGGACACCTCGTGTCCTCAGGCATGCCAGTCAACACGGTGATGAGACATTAGGAGAGTGATGAGAAGCTCGTCTATGCCTTCAGGGTTGGCTCTGTTCTGGAGACGTGAAATGGTTATGAATATAAACTTCTTTTCCCATGCAAAGTGAAGTGAAAAGGCTAGGGGGAGTAATACTTACACTGCATTATAGAAACTGAGAAAATCAGCATGCTCTTATCTGGAAATCAGTCTTTTTAAACTCCAGAATTAATGTTGATACAAGTTAGACTAGTAAATTGGCTCAGCTAGTTGTGTATGTTTTGAACTTTTTGTTTCTTCAGATAAAGTACTTTTTATCTGATTTAATATTTTGATGCAAATGGATTGAATTGGACTCTAAAGCTGCACTGAATTGGCCTGCATGTAATTTGATGAGATGCTAGCTGAACTCAAACATCTGAACATCTGGGTAGAATCTGTAGTTTTCCCCTGAGACTTTTTTGAGATTCCTCATTTAATCAAACATGCACAGCAAGTGTTACCAAAACATAATGCTGCCACCACTGTGCTTCACTTCCTTTTGTGAATTTTAGATTAATGTCACATGCTTCTGTTTCTTGATAACAAAAGTATCCGTCCAGCTATTTTTTTCCACGTGTCCCCAGGGACATTTTCCAGCCCCTCTTGGGGAATCTCAAGACCTTCCAAGGACACAGAGGATATTTAACTTTTCCAGCATGTTCCAGGCTTTCCCCGGGGTCTCCTCCTGCTGGGATGTACCTGAAAAAGAAATACAATTTTAATCAGAAGGCGCCTGAGTTGACTGCTTTTGATGCAGAGAAGCAGCGACTCTAGCTCCCTTTGGATAATTTAGCTCTTTACTTAGGCTGAACATGATCCAAATCTTGTGACCATATATAGTGTTGGAATGCAGATGGACCAGTAGATCCAGAGCTTCACATTTCAGCAAACCATCTTCCTTACACCAGACCAGAGCAACACCCTCACTACATAGAGAACCACTGAGTCCATCTCTTATTCCATCACTCACAGACAAGACACCGAGACGTGAACTCCTCTGCATGAAGCAAAAGTCTGACAAAATAAATAAATATATGGATTTGATCTGTTAAAGAACATTCTTTCACATTATTTAGGGAGTTTCTATTATGTTTTAGTGAACTCCAAGAAGACTTTCTTTTTCTTTTTGAAGCAAAGGTAATATTTTTCACTAAATCTATAACATTCCAATCTGTGTGGAGCTTTGAAACTTGTTTTCATCCCTATTTTTTTAAATGAATCAAAAGACTAAATAAACACCAAAGAGCTGCATTGATTCAGTATATGTTTAATGAAAATAATTCGCAGAAAACTCCAAAAATAGGAACGACGGGAGCTTCGGCCAAAGCACACAAATACAGGAGAATTAGTTAGTCGTATTATTGGGCCGCTTCCCAAACCCTGACCTCTATAAACTAAACTACTGAACCAAGACCAAAAACAGGACTCCTGGTGGCACCCAAAACCAACAAATAATGGCAGAAAAAATATACAACTCCACATGATGTCAGGCTGGCATTTGTGGAGAAGTGGGCGGAGCTTTCTCAGCCATTCTGATCCTTGAGGAGAAACACTTTCATTCACAGGTTTGATGCTGTAACCTGATTTTATCAAACTAAAAGAATCCAAAATGTCCGTTCCTATAAGAGAGCTTCTACATTTCATTCCACGTGAAATATTTGAATACTAGCAGCACATCGGTTGTGTCTGTAAGTAATAAATGCATTTGGTTCATCCATCAGTGGTTGATGAGGTGACAGAGACCTGCGGTCAGCTGTGCATTATCTATCAGCTCTCACTTCAGATGGAGTCAATAACTCTGACTGTTATGACAATTCATATTAAATATGTATAAAGTGTATAGACTGATCATTTAATTTTAATATTGTAGTAGGTTTTCATCAGGAAGCGGTTACTAACATTGGAACAGGCAGCTGAGTCCTCAGCTTAATGCAGGGATCATGCTAATAATGCTGTCACAATAACTAAATATGCAAACATTTAAGTACAAATTTTCCTTAAATACAGTGATATCGTGCAAAAAAGTGATGGGCAGTGTCTGATGTAAATGTGTGGAAATAAAGACTCGAACACCATTTCAGGTCTTGATGAAAAAACATGCTGAAAGCCTTGAATTCTAACTCTGAATTTTAAAGTGCTTTAAACTAAAATTGAAATTGGTTATAGCACAATAACATTTACTTTAATGAGACAATAAAGTGTAATGATTATGCTGAACACATACCATGTATAAGTCATATAAATCATCAGGAGCTGAAGAATCCTGAAAACTTCTCCTCAAAAGTCCTTGAAAAGTGCGTCAATTTGATTTTGACAAATGTGTGAGAACCCTTCAGTAGCTCCAGAACAGAGAGCATACCAGACTGACAAAGGGCAATAAAAGCAAACATTAATTTTCATATTCAAATTTGTTCTTTATCTCATTGTCCTGTGGTTTATGTAAATAAAGCATATTGACAAAGTGTTTCCATATAGGCAGAGAATATTTCAACGCTGTGTAGCATGGAGTTTTGGGTTTTTATTTAACCACCAACAACCTGTGTTTAATATGTGTACATGTGTGTTTATGTGAGTGCATGACGGTGAAGTGAAGACAAATGCACTCCCACAGAGAGCTGTCCGGTCAGCCCGGCCTGCTGAGTGAAACTCCGCGGTGATGTTTAGTTTAAGGGGTGAAAAAGAAGGTGAGTGGAGAAAGGAAGGGGGAAGGATGAGGGGATGACAGGGTTGGAGTCCTGTAGGTGGAGAGTCAGCGAGAAGAGGGAAGAAGGTACCGGCTGATGGAAGAGAGGGATGGGTCATGGAGGAGTGAAAAGGAGAGGGAGAGAAGGAAGGATGAAAGGTCCAATCGGGATGGAACACAGGAGGTGTCCCGCTCTGACTTGTCAGTCAGTCGTCTCTCACTGACACCTGAACCTCCGCTGACCGGGTCGTGACTGCCTCTCTGGCACAGGAGATATCACTGGGGGGGGTGACCTTTGACCTATAACCTCATCATCACCACTATAGCCCTCACGCTGCCTTCTTTACCCACTTCTCTACCTTCATTTCATTTCAACTCTTTCACCTTCACCAGCAGTTTTTTTTTTTTGCTCAAATGCACAAAATAGACAAATTGGTCAAATTGCCCTCTGAGTTACTAATCTGGAAGAATTTGGGAATTTGAGATCATCTTCACTCAATGGATGCATATGCAAATGCTTTAAGGGCCACGATTCTGTTATAACTTTTAGTTCCAAAACCGCTAACCAATAGAACAAGTCCACATTAAAGGATTAGTAAGGAGAATGGAATAAAGTCTATTAATCTTAACAATTTTACTCATCAGAGTAATGCAAATGTTTCAGCTGAAGCTTCATCTGGACAAAAATATTTATTTGTTAATTCTCAGTTTTTTGTGTCAAATACAGAAGTACATTTGGCTCAATTCACATGTGACTCACAAGTTTCAAATTAATTAGTGCAGGAAAAAGGTGACTGAACTAACCAGATACACTAATAATCAATAAACAGCCAGGTTAAAAATTTAAACATTTTATTCTAAGATCTAATTGAATTTGTGACTCGTTACCTGATGGAAGTTATAGTCTTTGGTGAACTAAAAGGTTTCATGAAGAAAACATGCAGACCTATTGATTTATTTGTATTTTGCTGATTTGTTTTCAAAGATCAAGCATGTTATTATATTTTGTTTGTTTTTTATAATATAATTGTGGGGGTTTTTGTGTGTTTTCTGTGGGAATATTTTGTATTTGGAAATAATTCAGCTATTAAACAGACACATTTAGAAAGATTTTAAAAAATCACACTATAAAAAATAATAACATCAATAAAAATAAGTTGGTAGATGCTGAATTCATATAAAGCATTGCAGGAATTCTTGTATATGCTTCATGTTAAGTAAGACCAAAAATATATTTATTAAGTAAGACATGCATTGACTAAAAACAATAAGTTCTTTGAAAGTTATTGAAGTCTTTGAGATGTTTTGAAGCCTGGAAAATCTCAAAAACAAACACTAACAATTTCAATGAATTAAGACCCAGCTATAAACATTTTAAGGTATTTGAAACCTTGTATTTGTTCTGGTGGTATTTACTGTAAATAGTGGGTGTCTGATGGCATTTACAACAAGTTTATCAAACAGAAAAGATTTTTCCTACCTTAATGTTTTGGTCTAAAACCGGATAAATAGTCAAAATGTTTCTATATATTTCTTTAGTAAATACAGTAAATAGATGGAGTGATTTAAACACATCTATACATATTTATGCTATCAGCTTTAAAATGTTTGTAGATTCCTTTGTGAAAGACTTCACTGACATGTCCATGTGTTGTGATATAAAAGGACTACACACATTCTCAAAAGCTATGTTCAGATGAGCACAAGTACCCAGAGACACACATGAACCCAAATATCCCCGGAGAGTTGGATCTAATCCAGGGTTTACATTGTTAGGACAACATGGATAATCCTGCTAACAGGGCGTTTATCTAGAAATTGCAACCACTGAATCCCAAACACACACTTTATTGACCTGGAGGGGGGGAGAATCAGCAAGCGGGTGAGAAAGCAAAGAATCTAAAAGAGGGTTTGACCAGACAACAAAGAAGGTAAACAAAGAAAAGAGGAAACAAGAAAAGGACAGTCATAGGTTGCAGCAGAAGAAGCTGCAGTCAGAGACAAAGGAAAAGTCTGTGCAGTCAGGTATGCAGACTAGATGGCATCAATGCAGAAGACACAACCAGTCCCTTAGGAACACACACACACATACACACACACTTGAACACCCAGGGATCCACCAGAAAGCACATAAGCCTTCATTTTAGGTAGAAAACACGAACACTTAAACAGACAACATGTGACGTCACAATCAGCTAATTAAAAGCAGAGATCTTCCAGCAGTCAGAAACAGTAACGTTAAACAAAGTCTTGACATTTTCATAAATCATATCCAGTGTATAGCCTGTGGCTTTTATTTGTATCTTTGAGTTTGAAACCGTCATGTTTCATTATTCTTACCTTATATGCAATTAGCATTCCATGAAATTTTGCAGAATTACTCCCTAAATTGGCCATTGTGAAATATTCTGTGCTCAATGCATGTTTTTTTAAACTAATAATTATTATTATATACCATAGATTCCATAGTAATGGTTAGTTTTTTATTATTAGTTTAAACAATTTCACATTTTAATTTTGTGGAAGTATGCACTCTTGTTGTTCTATGCATCAGTCTTAAGAAAACAACCCATCCATCCATCCAGTCATCCATCCATCCATCCATTTTCAAGGTTGGTCATGACCTTGTCATGAAAGCCATCCTACTCTCCTCCAACATTCTCCAGCTCCTCCTGGGGGATCCCAAGATGTTCCCAGGCCAGAGAAAATACAAAATCCCTCCAGTAAGTTCTCAGTCTGCCCCAGTGTATTGTGGGATGCGCCTGGATGAATCTCTTGAAAGAGGGAAACAGACTGTTCAGGTGCCCAAATCACCTCAGATGACTCCTTTTGATGCAGATGATCAGCAGCTATACTCCAAGCTCATCACATTATATCTAAGGCTGAAGCCAGCAGTCAACAGAGGAAGCAAACATCAGAAACTCATATCCACAATCTTGTATTTCTGGCCGTCGTTCAAGTCTCATGACCATAGGTGAGGGTTGAAATGTGAACAGACCAGTCATTCAAGAGGTTTGCCTTTCAACTCAGATCCTTCTTCACAGGAACAATGCCCTTGTTACTGCAGATGAAGCCTCAGTCCATTGGTCCCGTTTTGGCTTCATCTTATGAACAAGACACCAATATATATATAATATATATAATTATTTCTTCCCAACCCAGTGAGAGCGTTCCATCTTTCCCAGTAGCGAACCGTGGTCTCAGCATTGAAAGAGCTGTGCTGAAGGTCAGGCTGGAAAACAACAACAGAACCAAATTATCTGTGAAAAACAGAGAAAAACATTGAAATTTCTAAAAAGAATTTATATTTCACTTCAGGATAATGCTTTTGTAAAAATATGCTGCATGACCCAGAGTTATCAAACAAATGAACAGATGAATTTATGAAGTTCCCCTTTAATCCATCTAATACATCCTTTGCTGTGATCCTGGTGGTTCCAGTTCTCTGCCAGCGATGCTGTTTCCTTGCTGTGGTTGGTTAAAGTTCACATTACTACTCATGCTATGTGCTGAATTTCTCCTCCCCTGCAGATTGTTGATGATGCTGGAAATGCAAAACACTTTGCTTCCATTGCGTTATCCTGAAAATATAGCCAACACAAAACACATGTCGAGAAAAATTTCATCACCTGCGAATGGGACTGAACTGATGATGTATGGTGCCAGAGGTAGATATCACCTAAGTTATTATTTCCATAAAAGATTAGTAACTTAACACTGTAACATGGGCCGTTCCTGATGTGAGGCTCGACTCTTCCTCCATTATTCTTTCATGCCTCAGCTAGACTGCTGGATGAAACTAATCTGTCTTGAACTGAAGCCTGTTGTTTCTATTTTTTATGTCACAACAAAGGATGCAATAGCTTGTTGTGCATAAATCGGCAAGCTGTTGTATTTGACAGAATAGGATCAGCTCCTGGGGGTGATCTCTAATTAATACAATCAACTCCGGAGTTTCTGCAGGGAGCACAATAAATCCAGCCTGCGCTACATACAAAACAACAAACTGACACGTGCCACCGCACTGTGGAATAAACAACAGCACTTTGGGATGAACAAAAAACATGAAAGCAAGCAAATCTGTCAACAGGTGCCTTCATAGCTGGAGAAGTCAGAGACGGTAAGAAATTAGGGACACCAAAAGAGTCAAGCCTTGGCAGGTTATAAGCATTTTATCTTGCTCATTTTGTTTTATCAGTGTAGGTTTGTACACTAACTAAATTAACTCACAAGCTGTTGTATGAGGTCATTTATGGGATACATTTTTTTAAAGAAATGTCAAAAACCCCTCTCATTGTGAGTCACTGAACAAAATATTAGAGCTGGGAATTTAAATTAAAAGCTCTTCCCAAAGCAAGTGAGACTGAAATACTAAAGAAAACATAATGGCTCTTTGATTATATGAACAAATTGGCCTCTTGACAAAAGGCGTCACATTGACAACAGTCAAACTGCTCCGAACGTTGATGCACAAAAGTGTTTTCCCTGCTTGTTCTCCAGTGGCTAAATGCCACTCCAGCGTCTAATGCTGCCTGTTGCAATATTGCTCTGGTTGGCGTTAACTCTTCTTTTGGGGGAGGATAGGCAGGGAGGGGTGGGGGATGGAGGGGATATCGGCAAAACAGAAGCAAGCTTTAGCATGCATGTCATGGCCAGGGGACGCTTTCTGAGCCAAATGCCAGTCTATAGATTGCAGAGGGGACTAAAGATCACATCATCGTCCGACCGGGGCTTTAGTGACACCGGACAGCGGACGAGAGAGGTAGGACCGAATGATCCCTGCCAGGACGAGGCATTATAGACAGCCGCTGTCATTACGGGGCAAACATGCACTAGTTTGAGAGCACAAATGTAAACACACACACACACAGACACGAGCCGCGACAACGACGATATAGACAAGTGCTGTCATTAGAGGAGTCTCTGTGGAGCTCAAATGATAACGAGGGAGGGGGAGGAAGAGTGGGAGGATGGGGTGTTAGGAAGGGTGGGTGTCCAGCTGTCTTCAGGTGAGCTCATGGTGCTGGAGAGGTCAGCTCACTGTTACACAAATCACACACACAAACTGTCTCAGGGTTTAAAAATAAAATTCACTCAGATCTGAACTGAGACTTTTACACCAGGATTAGACTTTTCTGAAAAAAAAACATCATTAATAAATGATGTTTTCTTGCTTTATAGACTTTTGAACAACAAATGCATTGTTGTAGCAGCATGTTCAGGATGATAAAGATATATTTCAGCCATTTCTGAGGTGTGTTTTTGTGTATAAGTTGTAAATGACATAATTTTTCCCACTGCAGATAGATTCCTGATAGGACTCAGTTTGGAGAAATAATAGTATCCTCAAACACAGCATAGGCCAAAGTGTATTACCATCACATTAAAACAGCTCCAATCTCCTAGATTTCAAAGCAGTTTATTCAAACATTATTTTATAAACCTTTACCCCACTATTAATATCAGATAGCAATGTTATTCACATACAATTATATGAGATAAATTGCTCGAGCCACTTTAAAAAAGTGTAAATGTTGGAATTGGGCCATAGATGGTGATAATTTGTGAATGTAAAAAAGAAGATTACATGAGCAGGTACATTTAAAAGCATTAATCCATCAAATTCCTCTTTTGCATATTTGGAATCCAAAATAAACATCCGCTCTGTTCAAATCTATATAAATAGAAATCTCCCATTGATCTGTTCACACAGCCATTAAAAGTACAGTATCTCCCAGACTTAACTGAATCAATTTGTTGTGCTAAAGTCACTGTTTGAATGAATGCTGCAGAGTGTACTGCTCTCTGCCTAGAGGGGACAGGCGTATCAGTGCATAGTTTCACTCCATTTCTCTGACTCCCACAGTGTGATGTGCTTCAGGGTGAGTGCAGACCAGAGGTTTGAGTTACACTATGCCTTACATCTGTCACTGAAACATCTCTCTCGTTCTTAATAGCAAGCTGCTATATGAATGCTGGCTGGTTTAGCTTCTGTGAAGCAATCAGTTTCCTTCTTTTCCAACTCAAAAATCTTTAAATATACTCATTTTATTATTACATAACCAAACAAGAAGGAGCTGAGTGAAAATATGCCAACAAATGTCTAAATCGTTAACATGATCCGATCAGCTCTCATGTCAGCAGCCATCAGGATTGTTGAACACTTGGCTTTTCATCAGTTAACACACAAATTGCTCCATAATCCTCCAGATTATGTTTCCAATGGTCTTCTGTCAAAGCACACGTGAGCAACATTGCTCTTCCTATGAGAAAGACTGACAGGTGGTTCTCAGGTGAAACGGTGTCAGGTGAGATCAAACGCCTCAACAATTGCTGCTGGTCCCCCCCAGCAGAATCCACAGCTGACAGCATCTGCAAACTCCACCTGACATGGAGACGTTTGGCTTGAAGTGCTGAAACCTGTCTTCTGCCCCGCAGCTCTGTGTGTGTTCATCTCTGTGTGTGAATGTGGTGACTGTGTTCTCTTTATCTCTGTGATGTGTCGGCAACCGCCACCTTGAGGGTGTTTTAACGTGCGCGGGTAACCTGTCTGCTAATTCTGGAGACCAAAGGCTCAGGTCTTTCATATCAAAGGCTTGGCCCGGTTTCATTATCGACAAACTCTGCTGCCTAACTGGTTCAGACTTTGTGATTATGCTTAGGCTCGGTGTGCTAACTCTACATCTGCAGCTCAATATTAAAACTGCAAGCATAACTAAGGGCACAGATATGGAATTATTGCACATCGTAGCAGCAACATTGGCAGAAGATGCAAGGAAACATTTGGACTGTTTTGTTGCAGTATGAGCAAACGGCCTATTGTGTGCTTTAAAATGAAGAAAACTGACAAGTGAAGAACAAAAGAAGAAGTGTAAAAACTGAAAATAATCTCAGCAGCAGGTGAAAAGCATTTAAAACTAAAGTCTATAAAATATTATACTAAAGTCAGAAACAGGGCCTGAAGAAGGCATCATCTTTCATGTTAGGTGTAGGTTTTATCGTCTATTACTTTGAAAAATGTAATGCTAACATACAATTTTCATCAGTCAAGTTTCTTTTGTAGTTATTGTAGATTTGGTCAGAAACACTGTGTGTGACCGGATGCTTAGAACTCCCAATAAAAGTGGTTCTTTGCTAAGTTTCTTGTAGCCACATTGAAGCCATCTATCTGTTGTAATTCTTGTTCATCCATTGAGTTTAGGAGCCGTTTTAGGACTGAATGGTTCATAACCCTAACTAAAGTAACTATAACAACTTACATTATGTTCTAAGTATAGAGCATGCAACATACTTGTAACAACTTTTACCTGTCATGTCAACACTAAAAGCTTCACTCTGAGTTGATTTATTGGGGGTCTTGACAAAACAGTGTTATGTGACAGAGGAAGCCAGGCACAGTAATATGATCCAGTGTCAGTTGTTTGTGTTAAAGTTAATATTTTCCCTGAAATTCTGTAGATTTGTTTAAATTTTTTATATATACATTTGTTTTAATAAATTATTTTTGGTTTTGTTGGAATTCAGATGACATTTTGTTGAGTTTGTAATAGTTCTAATCCTTACTTAAATTTTTTTTCACCAACCACCAAAAGGAGAAAGGTGGAGGACGATGTTTTTGCCTCTGTTTGTGTGTTCATGTTCTCATCGGGAGTATCTGGGTAGATATTAATGAAATAAGTGACAAACTCTGGAGTCAGAACAGTTTTTTTTGGCAACTAAAGCTGACTGACCCTACTAAACACAAACATTAAGTAATTATCTCACTTTTACAAATATTGAGATAAAATTAGGTATTAGGGTTAGTTTCTGAATGCTTGGCCAGGTTTTAATGAAACTTTTTTTTTAATAATCATTCAATTTACATCTGAAATTAATTTACTGACACTAAAAACCTAATTCTAGATGATCACCACAGTCAGCTGTGGCTAGAACTCCAAATCGGTTGTTCTCCATCACATGCTCTGAGCACTACACAATAAGTAATTTTTTTTTTTTTTTTTGGTCTTTGGAATTAACTGAAGTCAACTCTGTTAGCAAAATATGTAATTGAACCAATAGATGGGTTTTAATAAAACTCTCAAAAAACTCTTTTGACTGTTTGTCTACAATTGATTCACTTTTTGGAGACAATCCCGTTAAAGATGGCTACGGCTAATACACTTTATAAAATAAAACATGGCTGTACAGTTTTACATATATTGCAGAGAGTCATTTACAACACACATACAGAATTCCAGCAGAACATACAAAGATATAATTACACATATATCCAAATTTGACCGAAATACATTTATTTCCATATTTTTTCAAAATAAAACTATTTTATTTTAAAACTCTGACATTTATTAAAGTTATGCTGTACCTTTTGATTATTATGACTAAAATATATTCCGTTTATTTATGTTTTCCAGTATGACTCTTCCTGATTGTCCTCCATGTTGCTCCACATCACTACAGGAACTCAAGAGGGACAAACTAAACCTTATATTAGGTCTTTCGCAACTGTTTTTTTTTTCTAGAAACATGAAAGAGGAAATTGGTTATTGAGTTTGATAAAAATCATTATTTACTAACACAGGACCCATAATGAATATTGACTCTTGTTTATGTTGTAAATATACAGTATACTCATCTCTTCAATCAATGGTTATCGAGTTAAACCAAAGTGTCCTAGTGGAGGCTTACATGTGTGTAAGGTCAGGTGTTGGTACCACACAAAAAGGATTCTGGAAAGCCGTGATGGCCTACACAAAGAACATCCAGACTGCTCAGGGTGTCACCCGATCTCTTGTGTGTTTGGATGCACATGTGTGTGTGTGTGGTGGGGGGCTTTCTTTAGGGGGTGAGGGGGCGCCTCATTGGCTGCTATGCTAGGGTCAGCCAGAGGTCAGGGCATGTGTGATGGATGGACCTCTGTCTCTAGACCACTACCAAGCCCCGCTCCCCGTCCTCGCTCCTCCCGAGGGCCTCAGACCGGCTGAAGTACCCTGACTGCGCTCCTCCGTTTTCACATCTCTTTGTATAACTCCATTTGGCACCCTGAGTCGGAGTGCTTCATCGAGGAGCGTAAAGAGAACTGCAGACAAGTCTTTGAGGTGAGTTCTCGTGTCAACATGTGCAGCACTTCAGCCTGTGTGGCTCGTGCAACCTCTGCTTTACCTCCCTCTAAACTCACCCCCTCCACACATCACCTTACCTCTCCTTTCTTTTCTCACACCTTAGTGACCACTCGAACGTGTTGCAGGGCAGACAGCAACGCACCACATGATGTCATCTCCCTTCTTCTTCCCATCCTTCTCTTCCTCCATCACTCTGTCAGTCCCTCCATTGGCTCCATCCCTCTATTGGCACATAAAGATGCACATCTGTCGATGGAGGAATTCATTTTGTCTGCCAATCACACCAGAGGAGTGGTCAGTGAGTGCAGATGTGCCAATACCTCGACGGCCATGATGAGTGACTTCTGTCTGTCTCTCTCAGCTTGCAGCACTTTCTGTCTGAGCCTTTGTAAACATCAATACAAGCACAATGTGTTTACAAATCTGATGTAAAATGCGGTTATTCCTATTATTATAAACAAACTGAACTAGATCTGTGTGTAAAATGAAAGTCAAAGGGCATTCAGATGACCACTCAGGTTACTTCTGTGCATCTAATAGTGCTGTAAGACTCGCTGGACTCAAAGGAATTCAACTGTGCCTTCATAAATCCTTGTGTTTTGTTAGTAAAATCACATTTTATTGTGGTGAAATCACAGCTTTGGTCTTGAATCATTCTAAAACAGATTTGACATTGAAACCCAAGTCTCTTTCATCGTGATCTTATATGGAGTCACCAGACAGATGTAGGAAAATAAGAAAAGAGAGAACAAACTGGAATTTCTAAATGTGTCAGGTGTGTGTGTGTGTCTGTTTGTGTGTGTGTGTGTGTGTGTGTGTGTGTGTATCATCATGCTGCTGCACCTTTGGTGAGATCTGACATGTTCACACTCAGATGGCACTCTTTGGTTCTTTTCTCAACTCTGCTTTTTTGTCATTCCTCTCAAATCATTTTTCTTTATCCACGAGAAAAACAACTGAAATCCAACTCTCACAATCCTTCTACTGTTTAATAAATTAAATGTTATTAAATAAAAACTTTTTTCTTTTTTGTACTTTTTTTTCAAATATCTTTGTCAGAAAGTAAACTTTAGCTTAGCTAGATATTGAGGAGATATTTTACTGCTGTTTTTGAGTAAAGGTATTAAAGGGAAAATTGGTTCTAATATAATTTTTTTATTATTTTTATTGGATTTATTTATTTTATTATTGAATATAGATCATAAAAATTATTTTAAAAGAAGAAAAACTTTTAAAAATATGTAAAATAAAACAGAAAATATCACAATTAGGAAGAATTTTAAAAAGTTTGGAACATCCCCCTCAAATTCTTATATTTTATTAATCTGGGATCATTTTAATTGATTAATAAAATTTACTTTGAAGAAAAATTCAAAAATCTGTATTTTAAAAATATAATTAGATAGATTTTTTTAAATTTTATTTAAAAATCGACAAAACATATTTTTATGGTTAAAACTTCGTGCTAGATATGGAAAAAGTTTGCATTTTTATTGAAATATTTAATACATTTTATTTGATCGTTCAATAATTTTGAGAATTTTTTTATTGTTTACGTGCACTAAGTTAGCCCACAGTTTGCAAATGTATTGTAAATTCTTTTTTTTTATTATAATTTAACCAATTTTTGAATATTAAAATCTCTGCCGATATTAAAACAATGTTCCCCCTCCTGCAGAAGCCTTAGAAACGTTCCCTCTGATGTAGTCCCTCTCTGAGACTCTGACCGATCAGTGTCAGGTCGTAATCCATCAAACTGTATTCCAGTAATAAGTTTGGCCTAACCGCAGGCGCGCGTCTGTTTCCAAGCATCAAACATGTGAAAATAAATTCTCTTCATCATTTTTGCATTACGTCTTCAAGAGAGAGGCTTCAGACACGTTTTCCTCCTTCTCAGAGCTTTAATGGTTTGAGTTAAACATCTGTCACCGTCCATATGTTTATCTCACAGCTTTAATGGGAACCATCAGCCGGATGATCCTCCTGTCTCAGGACAACACGGTCTCTCTCTCTTTAGCTTTTATTTAGTTTTGCTCGTTTAACACGACCTCT
Organism: Callopanchax toddi; assembly: GCA_006937965.1. Taxonomy (NCBI): domain Eukaryota; kingdom Metazoa; phylum Chordata; class Actinopteri; order Cyprinodontiformes; family Nothobranchiidae; genus Callopanchax; species Callopanchax toddi. Next base: position 1,628,568 of record SSNR01000080.1, read on the forward strand.
GAAGGTGTTTTGGTCAAACAGGCCGCCGTAGATGCAGACTGTTTGCTCTGTTCGGTCTGTAAACTGTAGTTTGAGGTTTGGATGTGACAAAGAAACTGGCGCCGTGACCGAAGTTTGACCCTGACGTTTCTTTGAAGATCAGCTCTGTGAGGCTCCTGCAGACTCAGGGGGCTTCAAGGTGGGGTCCGAGGACTCGGGGGTCCAGGGGAGGCTAAGGGCCTCCAAAAATGGTTGCTTCGGTTTTCTTTGTAACTGTAAGTAATTATTTACTTTTTAGTTTGCTCCAAAGAGCCCATGCTACCACGAGAAGTAGGCCTATACAACTTTTAATCTTACAAGTTATTTTTTTCATGATTATTTTTATTACAATAATAAACGTGGGTCTTCGAAATTAAGTTATGATTTTCTGTTTAAAAAACAGCATTAAGATGAGCTCTATTAGGCAATTTTATATCTTTAAAGCGTTATAGCGATTTTTTTTTTTTTTGCAAAATTACATGAAAACTAGGAAATTAAAATGATGATAGATAGATAGATAGATAGATAGATAGATAGATAGATAGATAGATAGATAGATAGATAGATAGATAGATAGATAGATAGATAGATAGATAGATGTAGAAGTTATTCAATTTTTCTCTTCATTAAATTTTCCCCTTCTTTTCTTTTTTAAAGCCTTTAAAACACTTGTTTGAAAAAAATGTTGAAAACTAAAGGAACTAAAATCTAGACATCTATAATTATAATAATCTAATTTGGCTAATTATTTGTTTGATCATTCATTACAAACAGTCTGGTGACATTTTATCTACAAGCAGTAATAGGGGGTTTTATTGCCCTGGATTTTAAATGAGCATTTTGTGATTTTTAATCTGGAAATAAAACAAATTGTTTTAACAGAATCAAACTTTCATTAACATCACGTTTAAACTATGTTGCACGTTTTTAATCTGCCACCTTAATTTAAAGGCTTTAACTACAAACCGCCCCCCCCCTCCTCCTCCCCGCGAGCAACAGCTGAGCGTAGCTCCAGTTTTACTATTTGTACCGAAACAGTCCAAAATGAGGGCGACTCTTTTTCCCAAAGTAACCTGATCAGCTGTCACTCTCCTGTCTAAAACACAATTAACACACATCGAAATAAATAAATGTTTGAGTTATCAGATCAAAATCGGAGTGTCTGCAGAACTTACTCTCCTGTTGCGTGTGTGTGTTGTTGAGAGAGCGGCCTGCAGCCTCTGCACGTCTCTGCAGCTCAAATACAGCAGCTCCCGCAGGTGGATCCAAGGTAAAGGTGAACGCCGATCATTAATCATGCTTGTTTCGGCGTTTCGTTTCCCTTAAAAGGAAGGATGGACTCGCATCTTGCACACCAGGAATTAAAACAACAAAGCCCAACCTGCTGTCATTATAGGGCCTCAAACTTCCGTGCACTTAACAAATCACTAAAAAGTGTGTTTTTTAATGCGTAAAATTGAAATAAAACTTGAAATGTTTGCTTATTTTCTTCACATTTAGCGTATTTTGGAGAGATGTGGTGCTGTAAGTTTTCACATCATCCTGACACCTGGTTGGTGACACCTCCATGTAACTTGGGGAACTTAGGAACTGACGCTGACAGGAGCGATGGCGCCTCGTGTCTTTGTCAATAGCTTAACCTCGATGTTTCAATCAATACAGTTTTTTTTCCTCGATAAACCAAAAGCTCGATGAGGTTGCCATCACGAGCGACGCTGATCTGACACCCGCGCTCTCATCTTCCCCACGGATAAACAAGCCTTTATTATGCCAATAACTCCTCATCCCATGGGACGGGAGCGCGCACGGACGCATACATTAACAGACACGTGGAGTTTCTTGCAGTTTCTCATCCATAAGCAGACTTCTGGAAATAACGTGTGTCTTTTTTTTTATCTTTTGCCTCATAGTTCCACAAAAATATGACAGAAAAGGGATCAATTTATAAGTAAACGCACTTTAATACACATGACTGACCCGTAAACGTCCCTCTAGACAGAACAGTTTGCATGTGTCCCATTTGAATAAATAGCTTAAGCTTGGAATTTAAAAAAATCCGCAACTGATAAAACTCAGCCTCACTGAATGCAAATCTCATACATTCAAATAGTTGCCACACACACACACTCTCTCTCTCACACACACACATACACACACACATCGACCTAAAACACAAAATGGCAAAAGCAGCTCATGGAACTTTTCATAAACAGACTATAGGTCATTTTGTGACAGCATCCTGCGCTTTCAGACCCGCTGTGACCCGGATGCACAACTTTGGCATATTTCAGAATCAGATTGGCTTTTTTGTGCAAACTTCTTTTTGCAAGTTTTACCTTTAAATAAAAATAAAACATCTTAAACAACAGTGATGCTTCTTGCAGACACATTGCACAACTTAAAGCTAATCAAGCTCAAAGTGGTCCAAAAGTTTCCAGATAAAGGACTAAACTTTATAAATGTTCACACAATGTCATTCACGAACAAAGACTTTGGTTTTAATACATTTAAACTTTGACAGGTCCACGTGGCCCAGCTCCTCAGTTAGATGTGTAGGTGTCAGTGCCCGTGGAGGATGTGGGAGAGGGCGTGGATGGGGCTGAGACGGACCTCTCTGACGCTGCATCGTCCATTTTCTCTTGAATAATCTCCTCTGGGTCCGAGGTGGAGATCTTAGCCGGCAGCAGCCCCTCTTTCTCGCGTTTTTTCTGCTTCATCCTCCGGTTCTGAAACCAAATCTTCACCTGAGTCTCATTCAGCTGCAGCGCAGCAGCAATCTCCACGCGGCGCGCCCGGGTCAGGTACTTGTTGAAGTGGAATTCCTTTTCCAATTCTGTCAGCTGCTTGGTGGTGAAGTTGGTCCGGACGGTGTTCGGCTGGCCCGCATAGCCGTACTCACCGGATCGACCTGAGGACATGAAGTGCACATGACTGTAAAGATAGTTTACAGTTTATTTTCTCATCATGTTGCTCATAAACTGCGAGATTATCCAAAAAGAATGAACTTTTACGCAGTCGGAGCAACTTTTACGCAGCAGCCAATTAAAAAACTGATTCATTTTCACACAGGTCGAAACACACTATGTGCTGAAATATTTAATAACTATTCAAATACAAACTTTTAGATGAACTTGGGTCGATTTAAAGTTGCAAATCTGATGTGGAGACACTGACATTTAACGCGTTTGTGCGCATCAAAGCGCATGGAGAGCCAATATTACACAGCATTACAGTCAAACATTTAAACCAGTCTCACAGTCGGTTCTATTGTCACCCCGTTCTCTCACATAAACAACTCCACACACCTGTTTTTGGTGGGTTTCTTTTAACTTTCATCCAGTCGAAAGTCTGCGCAGAAGATGCGCTCTCAGACAAAGGCGAGCAGCAAACCTCCAGGTGAGCTGCATGCAGAGGTGACAGCGGGTTCGAGGCCCCAGGATAAGAGGGTGCTTGTTCATGCCCGCCGCCGTAAGCAGCGTGGGTATACTGCAGCTGACCCAAGGTGGCGGCACTGTAACCATGGCGATGCTGAGAAGCCATGGTAGTGGAGATGTTACCCGAAAACATCAAGGGACTGCACTGGGGGAATGCGGGTGCAGAGTCTACTTCCTGGTTCAGTGTGTAATGGTTGTACGTGGCGCAGAAACTTTGGGGCCCATAGTTGGAGCTACAGGCTGGATGGGCCCCATATGAGAGACCCAAAGAGGTGGCAGTGGGTTGGTAAGAGCCCGACTGGTGAGGAATGCTGTCAGGAGACGTCCTGTTTGCCATGAAGTGGTCATCCGCCCCGCAGCTGCTGATTGCAGCCCCGCAGGACTGGAAAGTTGTAATCCCGTGGTCCGAGTGGAAAGCCCTGATCGAACATGAGCCACCTTCGCCGCTCATCACCGAGTAATCTAAGAAGCTGCTCATTGTAGCATCGTTATTCTGGGACCAGGAGACCGTCCTCTCCACCTCTGATCTCTTCCTCACTCTCACCCTAAAGTGACCGTGCCAACCTTTACCTATCTGTCCCTATCAGTGGAGGGAGGGGGGTGTATCAATGAACGGGTCCTGTCACGTGGGCACGGGTCAGCCAGTGAGTGTCCTTATCCCTTTAACGGGTGACAGATTGGTGTTTGAGGGGCTATTTAAATTCCAGGCGCTCGTCGATCAAGGTGACGCGCGTCGCCACTAATGTATTGGCCGAGCAAACAATGAGCTGGGAGGCAGACGGCGATGGACAGCTCTGGGGTCGCACGAGGAGGAGGAAGCTGCTGCAGCAGACCCGGTGTTTTCTGACACCCCTGCTGCGCGCTCTCACACCGAGGAGAGATGTCACCCAAGGTGGACTGCCCAGCAACTCTAACCTCAGGTATTTTTAGAACAGAGCGCTGTGAGTCTGTGCATGCGCGCGTGTGTGTTGGCGTGTCCTCCGCGCGTAAAAGCCCTGATGTCATATGTGTCATTCTGTCCTGGATGGATGGATGGCTCAGTGTGCGCGCTCGCTGCAGCCGCAGGCTATCTGAGGGCTATTAACGTCTCATTCCAATGCGAAATGTTTCACGCTTGAACATTAAGGGATTTTCTGGGCAAATATTGTCACAGTGTGACAGTGAGGACGACGAAGGAAGATTTTGTCCCCTGATACAAACCGAAAATACGTTCATTCCATCAAACGAAGCGTCTTTTTTTATTCCCTCTTGAAGGTCGCAGTAGAAATAAGTGCAAGTTTGTTTGATTTCACGTCACATGGAGAAATGACACCTTAAGCTGACTTGGATTTCTTCATAAAACGACGCAAAACGACGCACAGAATGCTTAAATTGCGTTAAAATGTTCCTAAAAGCGTAACATTAACATTACGATGATGTGATATTAATATTTTTCTCTCTCTCGGGTCATAAGGTCAGCCATACCCGAATTCCTCTCCCGCGTGTATTCATTATGCATGTATCAAATGATAAAATAACGCGAGGCCTAATGCGCACATGTAGCCCGAGGTGCGAGTGTGTGCTGATTATCCCGTTAAGTTCATCAAATAAAGCTGCTGGGGAAACTAATGGTAACGGAAGGCGGCGGGGGGGGAGGGGGGGTGAGAGTGGGGGATTTGCAGCAGATGCCCAACCTCTAACCGAGGAAGGAAAAGAGAGGAGAAGGAAGGGAGGGAGGGAGGGAAAGGGAAGGATCACATGGAGGGGTGAGCGCCCCCTCAGGCTGAAGGAAGTCAAACACAAATAAACGTGCTTCTATATGAATTCAGCACTGAATGACCTAAATGAGATTTTAAACATTTTATTTATATGTCAAGTTTTGTCACATATATTTAAAGTTTAACTTAAACTTTTTGCATCATTAAAACTACTGTTAAAAGTACAATTTTTCATTCAAATGTGCTACAGTTTCCTTTTAAAAATCTGTAAATTAACGGTTTTTAAAAATATATTTATGTTTTAGCCAAGATCTTCTGTCAAAGTGGTAAAAACCAGACTTGTTGCAAACTTCCCAGCAAAGAGAGAGACAAAAAAGTCACACAGGGTTCAACCCCCCCCCCCCCCCCCCCCCCCCCCCCCCCCCCCCCCCCCCCCCCCCCCCCCCCCCCCCCCCCCCCCCCCCCCCCCCCCCCCCCCCCCCCTCCTCCTCGTCACACACACACACACACACCCATCCACCCACTCCTCTCCTCCCTGCTGTCTGTCCTCGCAGCTGCCTCTGCAGTGAGTGGGCGCAGAGGATCCTGCGTGGCTCGCCTGCTTGTGGAAAGAAACTTGGCCAGTCAGGCCCCGCGGAGCTTCCACGGCTCTTTGTGTGGGCGCAGGGGCGCAGAAAAGGCGCGCTGTCTCGGAATGATTTGGTTATCCAGTCCTCCTCCTGCAGGAGAGCAACATCTGCCCCCCTGCTTCAACCCTTCCTCCCCCTCCTTTGAACACAGACACATACACACAACTTTTCTCCATTAAAGTCGATGGTTTGCTTTTATGGTTTCCAGATTATTCAAATAAATCGAGCTGAATTTGACACTTTTCAAAAATCAATCCAGCTCACATTGCAACTGGTGGTTGTTTTCAGTGTTTCTCGGTTAAATTGGATTATTGAGTTCCCATAAATCTAATCAGAAGCAACACAAAATGGCTAAAATGTCCATAATCCCTGTATTGAACTAAATGATTTAACATTTAGTTAAATCCAGGATGATAATGAAGCTTTTCTTTAAGATTAAAAATGTTTTTAAATCACAAATATCCCACCAGTTTGAGTTTGGAGAACTCACCAGACTCTAAACCTGAGCAGAGCTGCTGCTGCTGCTCCTCTGCTGCTGCTGCTCCTCTGCTGCTGCTGCTGTCGCCGAGTCAGAGCCGCGTGTTAAACAAGCTATAAAAATGAATTATTACCAAACGCATGCAGAGAGCTCGGCCCCTTTTAGCTTAGGAATCGGGGAGTCCCGCATGAAAACGTAAGTGGGGTTTTTATTTGTGCACATTACGCCACAATTGCTCTCTTTAATGTCCGTCTCATTCATGCCACGGAGTGATTTATGAGCTCCTGAAGGCAAACATGGCTCGGGTGTTTGCCTGCAACTTGCGCGCAGTGTTAAGAGCCCTGTCATGCTCTGATCCGAGCTGGAAAATTTGCTTATTCTCGTGCAAAATGTTCTATTTCTTAAACTGAATTTGGAAAAAGCTCAAATTGTATTTGTGCGCATTTACGCACATGGAAATAATTATTTGTCTATTTAGCACACGCGTTTTGTTGCTGATGTATAAAATGCCTTACCTAAAAAAAAGAGTTAGAAATTAAACATTTCCAAATAATCTCTATGATGTTGACCTATATGTTCAAACACGTGCACCTCAGTAACTCAATGCAAACCAGATCATTTATATTCATAACCAACCTGTTGTTAATTTGCATCTCAAACTCACCATTCCTGCTTTTTTAAATTTGATAATTTCCAACATATTTTTATTTTAAAGCCAGTAAAATAAATGACTCAAACACCACAAGGAAATTTGTAGCAAGTTATTTGTATTCTAACAAAAATATCCAAGACATTGTAAACTATACAAAAATAAAAAAACGACCCGGATCCAAAGGTCTAATACTGTTGGAATATTCTCTCTCTCACACACACACACACAGAGACACACACACACACTCAATTTCAAGTGATCAAGTTGTTCTGGTAATTACGAGCTACTTTAGCTATTTCAGTGATTTAATTTCATCCTTACCTTCAATTAATCGTGAAAGCTCAACAGAATAATGTGCCGAATATACAAATTTAATCAGATTTATTATCAGCCGTAGTCTGATTTCACACAAAAAAAGAGAAAGAGAGAAAATATATGTGAGTACTGTGAGTTAATTTAGTTAATAGTTCAGATGCTGCAGGTCGATTGTGGTTAGTGACTCCGAGAAAAAGTAGAAAGTGTCCGCAGAAATGTCCACGGGGCTGTCCAGGGACTCTGACAAGCTGGGCGAGGCTGCGTCCGAGAGCTGTAGGCAGGAATCCGAGGAGAAAGGCTGAAAGTCGTGTAAAGAAACATCCAGAGCGGAGGGACTGTCCCCATTGTCCGGGCCAGATGCCGAGCCTGGGCCCATTGTTGACATGCAGCCCGGAACAGTGGGTGACGGGTTGGGAAAATGTTTCAGATTTTTGTCATTGCTGTTCAGCGGCGCAGCAGCACCAAAGCTCGCCGAATCTCCATTGTGAAGCTGCTGCGTGTTGTTCTGAAAGGAGCAGGTATCTCTTTCCAGCAGGGGCCCACTCTGTTCGTACAGGGGCCCCCCGTCCTCCTCCTCCTCGTCGCTGTGGATGCCGTCCTCCGCGCCGGGGCCTTTCCCGTCCCCGTTGTGGTTCTCTTTGCTCTGCGTCTGCCGCTTGTGCTTCATGCGCCGGTTCTGGAACCACACTTTGACCTGCCTCTCGGTCAGGTCCAGCAGGGCCGCGATCTCCACCCTCCTCGGCCGGCACAGATACTTGTTGAAGTGGAACTCCTTCTCCAGCTCCAGCAGCTGCGTGTTGGTGTACGCGGTTCTCAGCCGCCGGGAGCCCCCACCTCCTCCACCGCTCTCCACGATCTCAGGCGAGCCTGGGAAATAAACACGGGATTAAAACCTGGGACACAATTACATAACCTCTCTGCCTGCAAATCTAAATCTGGGGGGGGTTCTCAATCCACTAGAGAGAACAGGCTGCAGGAAAATGGCCGCTGGAGCAACTGACCAAAGCTGTTTTTAATCCCCCCCCCCAAAAAAATCCAAGTATAACCTGCTAGTAGGATTCCTTCGTTTATAAAAATAATACAAATGGAATCTTTTCAAAGCACATGAGCCTGGAGGAAACAGAGGTCCACGCTGGCGTGGGATTCTAATGAATGCTCCAGCTGCCCTCCACGGCAAAGCCACTCCATCACTCTTCATTACTGTCACACATCAAAACTCTGCTTCGGCGAGGCGAATAAATCATCTTCCATCACCAAACTTTAGCCAAACTTTCCACTCACACACCAATAAAATTCCCACAATCCTGTTAGAATCAAACCACTGAAGCACATTTGTTGTTTTTTGTGTGTTTAGGGGCCCCTTTACGCAGCAACAGATAATGGAAGCATTTTCCTTGAATTCACCCACCTTTCGGAGAGAAGCAAACGTTAGAGATGGTGGCGGCGGCGGCGGTAGCGGTGGAGGTCGGCAGGTGGTTCCTCTTGGAGGCTTTCTTCTCCCGCATCCACGGGTACTCCGGGGGTAAGGAGGCGGTGGGCAGCGGGCTGCATCCATCGGGGCTGTGTCTGGGCCGGCCGTGGCGCGGATGGCTGCCCGGGTTCAGGCTGGGGATGGTCTGCTCAAAGGGAGGAGGAATCAGTGTCGGGCGTGAAAGCGTCGAGCTCTTGATTGATGAACTTTGAAATGAATCAGCGACAGGGGGGAAAGATGTCAGGCACTCAGCAAGCGACGGCTGACTATTGATAAAACCGCTCTCTCGCTCGAATTCGTAATTCATCTCCGCTCCCTGAGAGCCGAGGAAAGTTTGCGCGCGTATTTTTATAAATGTTGCGGCTCAGTGAGGTCGAGAAAGGAAAAAAATCATTTAAAAAACTCTTCTTTTTTCCCCCTATTTCACTGATTACGGCCGTGTGGGGACCGAGCTACCATTAAACTATTGAATTCATGGAGACAAGGTTGAAATTGGACCGAATTGCCTGTCACATGATTACCTCTGCCCAATGACAATTTGGGGTTTAATCAAAAGAAGCCAGAGTCTGCCTGATTGATCCAAAAACTCTGCTGAAGATCTCCTCGCTCAGCTGGGACACGACTGTTTTTATTTACATCTTTGTCCGCTCAGTTTATCCTCCTCTCGCTCCTCCAGTCGAGTCCACTAAGCTACAAAACCTGTTTTTTTAAAGAATGGCTGACGCTCTCTATTACAAGGAAGGAGCCCGGAGTCGGGGTGCGCGGATTCGTGCACTCCTCTTTTCTCGTATTGTTTGAGGATGTCAGTCGAGAACGCCCACCACCACCACACAAACACACGCACACACAGACACACACACACAAAGACACACACTCACATTTCAGTAGCTCTTCATATTTAGGGTTTAGAGGTGAAAACCTCAAAAACTGACATCTAATCCAGTCTAATCACTGAGAGATGTAAAACACACACTGTTCACCCACTGGCATGTGCTGCAATAAAAAAAAAAAAAAATATATATATATATGTAGATCATTATATCACATAAAAGCAGCTACATTTTCAGAAATTGTGCAGAATCTTGGATGCAGGAACTCATATTGACTAAATATTAATGCACAATTTGCACCAAAGCCTGACTTTTGCACCAATGTCACCAACATTTAATGATAAAACAAAAGCTTTTTCTTCTATGACTCCAAATATTTCGATGCCTAAAAGCATGATGCAGTCTTTAAAATATAAAACATAAAAAAACAGGCACCCCAGTGTTTAAAATAGCCTTGTTTTCGTGTCAAAGACCGCATGGCCACAAGGCTGAAGCAGGATTTATAGGAAGGACTGCTAGGGGAAAGCCTCCCATTATATTTCTATTATCACTTCTACCTGGAATTGCATTGGAGCAAACATCAACACAGTTACAATCGACCATTTACAGAACAGCCATTTGTAGAGTTATTATGCAGATGTTATTGAGTGGCTCTGTAGCCGCCATGTTTGGTTTCTCTTCCAGAATAATCTGTAAAAGCTGCAAGGGTGTTATTTTTTTCCCCTCATTCAGAAAGAAATATATAAATATGGCTTATTGAGTAACAGAAAGAGAGAAGAGAAGTGGAAGGCCTCTCTCAGTTTGTTGCTTATACACCAAACAAAGAGTCCTGGAAGCCTGTGCGCGATCAATCTTACTCGCCAAAAGGTCTGACAGCTCGGTGCCCTCACAACACATTTAAGGCTTCTAACTCTCCCCCGGATCAAATGCAGCCAGGAAGCGCCGAGAAACACTGGTCACTCAGATTAGAACCAGTTTCTGCTCGCACTTATGGTCGCGTTTGTCGCTGGAGGGATGTTTTAAAGCAGAAAAAAGAAAGAATCCAGACGCACGAGATGCAACCGTTTCCTTTCTGAGAGGGGCTGCAGTTCTCCAGCGGTGAGTAGCCATGAAGGGGGGTGAAGCAGGATTCCCCACCTGGCTTTTATCTCTGTGTTGAGAATCTCTAAGAGGATGTGCATTTTTTTTTTTTCGTTTTGGAAGATATTTGTGAGAGGATCAGTCTGCACAGTGAAGACTTTGGAATTACCCACAGGCTTTGTGTGCAAAAAGAGGAGTGGGTGGCGGCATTCAGGGGCGCACAAACTGCCTACATACACTTATTATTCAACTAAAACCAATTCAGCACCAAAATCAAGCAGATAAAAACAGAATTTCTGCGAAAAATAATTTTAAAAACTCGTATTTGCTGCTGACATGTGGATGCTGCGTGCAGGAATACTCAATGCATCAACTTTTTTTCATAACACACCATGCCTCAATTGTTCTAGGTTTCCCTGCTAACCATATGTCAGGTCAAGAAATGTTCGTGCCCAAGGAAATCAATCAAATTGGACTGAAAATCAGTCGAGTAAAAACACAAAAACAATGATTATAATAAATCAGAGTTTACTAAAAAAATGTAAACATTTTGACAAAAGCTTGCAGTTAAAGGTTTTGCTTAATTTTTTCGTATTTTCTTTCCATTATTGTGCCTTGAATGAGTGGGCCCGAGTTTTGGAGAGTTAAATGTAAATAAATTACTAGAAATTATATTTTAGAAGTGAATACAAATTGCTGGATTATCAGTATGCAATGTTTCTTTTTTTATTTAAGCAGAGAAAATAAAAATAAAAACTACATTTATTTAGCTTTTCATCGACCTTTTAATTTCCCTTATAGCCATCGAATAACCGACGTGCTGAGCTGGCTCCACGCTGCACAGTCTGCAGGATAATCAAACAAATAAGCTCCTTCATGATTCTGGTTTAGAGCTGCGTCCTCTCTGAGCGCATTTGACTGACTGAAACTGTATCAGTGGATTATAATTTAAACGATTTCTCATTTAGCCTGTTGTCTTCTTGCAGGACCTCCACACACAAAGGGCCCGGCTGACATTTTTATTATTATGGATGTGCCCACGCAGATGAGACGTGGAGAGAGGGCCACCCTTGAGAAGAGACCGAGTATATTTAACGTTTTTTTATTATAGGAATATATTTTTTAGTCCATATTATACTGTTTGAAAGAAATTTTTAAAAATATTTTTATAAAATTGACCTAAATTGTTTAAATTTATTCTTTTTAACAGGAATTTCATAATTTTCTTTTTTTATGTATTTTATGCCAGAGAATAAAAGATACATTAAGTTGCAATAAATAACTTGTTTGTCATTTTATTTTGAAATCTACATCGTATTTGATTTTGTATTTGTTCATCCTGTTAAATTAAAACTGAATGATGTGCTTTCATTTCAATTATTTTATTTATTTCTTCGAACTGGAGCAGCATGGAATGTTTGACATCGAGGGAGAAAAATTAGGATGTGTGTTTGTCTTTTATTCAATAAAGAAACTGCAAACGTGTGTCCTTCTTTCCACCCTTATTGCGTGACTGATTGATTTATACAATCGCTGAGAAAAAAAAAACATAAAAAAAAACCTCCTCGGAGAAGAAAAGTAGAAACACAGCGACACGATTCTGTTCTGCTGCTGCTGAGGATGCGTGTATATGAGCTGCAAATGGCAGAGAGTAATTTTCCACCGACCTTCTTTCCACACAAATATGGAAGGGTGTCAAATAATACTAAAGGAGTCCATTTTTTTTATCTTTTACACAAAAAATGAAATAAATAACATTAGAAATGGAACAAAATAGTCAAGGGAAGATGCGTTTAAGCGTATAGTTTCTTGGTTTTTAAAAAAATGAATTCCCCTCACAATCCCGAACTCCTTGGCTTTTGAGGAAGTGCAACAAAATGCAAAAAATAAAAACATAATCCTTCAAATGCGGATAAATAAAGGACGGACAAATTCACATTAAAATGAATAGCATGAGTTCATAATACCCTGTTTGAGATTTAAAACAAGAATTTTTTAAAAGTAAAGATTAAATGCGCTAAAGACGCGAGCCCCCTCCCCTCCCCTCCCGCTCTAGACTCTCTAGGTCTTTTTTGTGAGACAATGACACAAGCAAATAGAGGGAAATTCAAGCAAGTCGTGATTATTTATCCTACTGCTACTTCACACATCAAACTATAGAGAACATAAACAAAAGCAAAGAAGAGACGGTGGAAGCCGTGAGGAGGCGAAACAAAGCGGGTAAAATGTCTGGAGGTGGATGGAGACAATGGGCGGAGTGATCCGGGCTGCGCCACTGCTACAGATGCGTCAGTTTGGGCGCTTCCTGGATTCTTCCCTGAGAGTAGTGCGGCGTTAGGTCTGTGTAAGTCGGTGTGGGATCACACACTCCGTGGTGCTGACTGTTGCCCATTGTGATTGCGCCATTATACTCCATGTTTGCGGACGGCGGGTGCGGGAGGTGGGTCAGGCCGAAAACCGACGCCCCAGAGCTGGGCACCGAGTCGATGTAGCCTCCGCCGACATACACGGGGCTGCCCTGCATGTGCGTCCCGTAGTTGCCGTTGCCGTGGAGAGGGTGCGCGTCATACTCGGGCGTGGCCGAGTCTGTGCCGGGGTACCTCTTCTGGGAGGGGGGGCAGTTGTTCAAAGGAGGGGGGTATGACGTAGCCATACCGTATGCGTTCTGATGAGGTTTATTGTAAGAGGTCGGTGACTGGGACTCATATGGTACACTGTTAACCAAAGAATGCATAGAACTGAGGTATCCGCCTCCCCCACCACCTCCCCCTCCAGAAGCAGGGCCCACTGGACTCCTTGGGGACTGTCCACCAGGAGAAGGCATCATCCCAACGCCTTTCTGATCCTTCTTGTACTTCATCCTGCGGTTTTGGAACCAGATCTTGATCTGTCTCTCGGTGAGGTTGAGCAGGTTGGCCATCTCCACTCTCCGGGGCCTGCAGAGGTACCGGTTGAAGTGGAACTCCTTCTCCAGCTCCACTAGCTGGGCGCTGGTGTAAGCTGTCCGGGCCCTCTTTGATGCTGCTGACCCCGGTGGGCTCTTGTCTCCGGGGCAACTCTCCACTGTCAGGGAGAAGGAGAGCAGGATGTCAGTCAGTAATCCATTACAGATTACACACACACATACACACACACAGAGGTACAGAGACAGCAGAGTGAGAGTGGGAGAAGACCAGTGACAACACATCCACTGATAGAGAAACTTTCCTATCAGTAGGGGGTGGTGGTGGTGGTGATAGGACTGTTTACCAGATAAATATGCCCACTGAAGTACTTTTTCCTCTAAATCATGCACTCATTCTCTCCTTCTTCCCTTTTTAAATAAATGTGCTGCAAACATCTCAACATATTGATAAATCTACTCCAACACCGGGGTTATCATCAGGGGAGAGCGAGACAATTAACAATCAATGTGCCTCTGCAAACCCAAAACATAAAATACAACAGAAAATATAGTATCTGATATGGAACCAGGTGACCTGAGGTTTAGAGCATTTTGACCCTCATCCTGCCCTATGCAGTCACACAGGAGCATAATGCAAGCATCATATTCCTCAGGGTGTATAGGCTGCTCCTCCTGCCCTCTCTGATAAGAGCCTGGATCCTGGCTGCAGAGTAGTAAAACTGGTCTACTCACAGTTGTGGCAAGCAGCCAACACTTAATAAATTTCACTACCTGTCTCCCAAACCTGGAGTCAAAGGAATGCAACATGACATAACCTGACCCTTAATGATATGGTGCAGCTGAAAGAGAAGTTCTCACAGGCGTTAGAGGATGATTGCCTTTTACTGAAACGTGCAGTGATCACAAACAAAAGTGCATATTTAAAGATCATTATTAGACTAATTATGACACCTTTTCATGCAGATGTAACATTAAAACACATTGTCTTATCTATAATGTAAAAAAAACATAAATGTTTGAGTTCACCTATAATGTAATTTACAACACAGCCCCAAATGTCTCACTTATTAAAGAAGAAAAAGTGTAAATGAGTTTCTCCTAACATAGTTATTGTTCTCCGTGAGCCATAAAAACTGTTTTGACACCTAAATTTGATTAATGTGCTTTTATTTTTTATACCTGCTGCTATTATTTCATTGCTTTTATTTTGATGCATTTGATGTTTCTTTTGTCTAAATATCTTGAATCATGTGCTGATTTACAGGAAAATATGACTTTTCGTCACATAATTTCTGCTGACGTAACTCAAATCTTACAAAATATCATTTTTTTATGTTATCTCTTTTTATTAATTTGTTAACCTATTTAACGTTACAGGGACACATGTAAAATGTTTGCAATTTCCACATTTCTGAGAGCTCTACCTCTTTAACAGGATTAGTACATTCCTCAAAAACCCTGCTTTACTGAATCCTAAGACTTCTAAAGGAGGATTTACTGTAAATGCAATTTAGTTTTATTGTTTTTGTTACAGAATTGTCAAATGTAAGATATTTATGTTTAGAATATTAGGTACTCTTCATATGATTTTGTGTAACTTATACTGGTCAAAGCATGATGGTGTCCTCCATAACTCAAAACAGCTATGCCCTATGTGAAACACTGTTAGAAAAAACTAATAAAAACTTCCATATTTTGGAGATTACCTTTAAAAAGATGTTTATTTGTGTTGAGGCAGGAGGACACTCATCCTCTGTTAAAATGAAGTTTTTCTTTGCTCAGAATGGTTAAAGTGATGATTTGACTCAATCAACAGATTTCCTTAAACAAATTTTTTTACATATTGTTTTTGATTGGACCTGATAAACTGGACTTGCTGCACTATGATTAAAGCTTTGAGGGGACTTTTGAACATTGTAACTGAGCTGAACTAAAACTTTGTGAACACAAACTGAAAACAAAGCTTCACAACTTTCAATTTCATCTTATTAAACAGAATTCCACCTTAATATCATTCACTATCTTCAGAGAAGGTCATGGGAAGAAGAGCATTTCTAGAGTTTTAGACTGGATCCTCCCTTTCCTCCCTCTTTCCCTCCCTCCCTCCCACCCACCCTCACTGACCCACTGAGTTTTCCTCTAATCAAAACAGCAGGACAAACTGAAACAACTGTTGTGTGTGTTTGTTTGCTGTCTCTCTGGGAACATTATGTGATCAGTAAAGATGTGTGTTTACAGTAGGGGCAGGTCAGCTGGAGGGCACCAGGGACAGCACATGCTCCTAAACACAGCCACTCCTAGAATAGTGTGAGTGTGTTGTTTGAGTATTAAAAACGTTAATAAAATGTGAGTAAATCTCTGTCTGGATGCATTCTCATTCTCAGTCATATGAGATTTAAAGTGAAGGAGTGAAATGAATATACTTCCTTTCTGAAATATTATGACCTTATCATGCAGTCAGATTGTTCTGTTGTGGTTTGGCTCTGCACCCTTTTTTAAAACCCTTAACCTGCCCACCCACGCACACACACACACACACACACACACACACACACACACACACACACACACACACACACACACACACACACACACACACACACACACACACACACACACACACACACACACACACACACACACACACACACACACACACACACACACACACACACACACACATACACACATAGACCCCTGAGCTTTGTCCTCCCTCAACATGAATGCAGGAGCAGTGAGTATATACCTGAACTGGAGCTACTGGTGGGTTTCTGCTTGGTGTTCTGACGGGATTCCTTCATCCAGGGGAAGATCTGTTTGCTGCGGGCTGTAGAGGTCGGGGAGCCGTTCTTGGCACCGGGCTGGGTGGACCCGTTGCTTGCGTTTTGGCTGATAGCACCAGGGGACTGCGAGGGAGGGGGTGGGCCTGCCACCGGCACCGGCGGTTGATTGCTTTCGGGGAGGACCTTGGACTGCGCCGCCTGGATGGCTGTGGTCCTGTCGCAGCTCTCCGCCATCTCCCCCGGCTTCTGCAGAGCCACGGAGCCGCCGGGAGACTGCAGGGAGCAGGCAGGTCGATGGTACTCACTTTCCACATGAGAGGCCCGGGGATATTGGACCTGATTGGCATCATAACCGAAGCCATTTGCGCTTTGATACGGGTAGCCACTGTAAATTGCGGAGCTGTCGTAGTAGGTTGCCTTTTGCATCTCGCCGTTTCCCAATATTTATTTCAGAAACTGACAGGGTCTTGACACCCTTGTAGAATAACATTGGCACCCCGTGGTCACGTGACGCCTCTCCGCCAATGGCCTCCTCGGGTGAACCTAGGGTTACAAGAAGCACTGTGAGGAGGAGAAATGGTGGCGATCCATCTTACTTTTCAATACAGACTTGACACTGGAGACTGTGGAGGCAAGATAGGGCCAACACTTCTGTAGACTATTACCGTTTACCTTATGGCTTACACGGGCCACAAAGGCGCGCGCTAACCTTGTGTCTAAGCCAAACAGCAACAAAAAAAAGCATCGGTATCATTTTAAAACACATAACAAGAAACAGAGTGACGTTTTAAACCTCCGAGCTGAAAACAGGATTCTAGTTACAGTACACTTTTCGGAGAAAACGTGCGTAAAAAGCGTGCTGTGGAAGTGGCTTGTTAGCAGGTTGCCACACAGGAAAAAAAATGTTTCTGTTACAATATTATTCTACCAACAGGGCTGTCAACAGTAGATCTAATTTCCTGTGTAGCAGGTGAAAACATTCTGTGTGGCCTGCTAACCATAAACCATAAAGTTTTTGTTAGATGCTTTAGTTTTAACATTAAACGAGCACCCGCTTCCATTTGGAGTATTTTTTTAATGGTGGAAAACACATTCCCTGTGTCTCCCTTTCTTTTTTTTTCTGGGAATGTTGCAAGATAAATGAAAGGGCCGCGAGCTAAAAACCTGAAAAGCCGGGCGGGTTATCCGTGCGTCCCCATGACCACGGTGTGAACTTATCCTCGCAGGCCCATAATAACGGCTGCTGTCGGCGGTGGTGTTAGCGCAGGCGGCCCGTCGCTGTGATATATGAGGGTCTGAGGGACAGGACCGACCACTGAGGAGAGACCGGCCCGGTGAGAGGCGGAAGCCGGTCGGTATAGACTCAAACGACCGGGACAGAGACACGAGGAGGCCAGAACCGGCTGCTATACAGCACTAAATCAACCAGGTATTTAGATGTAGGAAACTAGAACAAAACCTGAAAATAATAATAATAATGATAATAATAATAATAATAATAATAATAATAATAATAATAATAATAATAATAATAATAATAATAATGTTTGTTATTTTTTTGCTATTTGCCTGATCCATAAAGCACAACCCGCCGCCCTCTGAAAGGAGAGCACATCATTTGATAAATTACTAAGCAAATACAAACAATACGCAAATCCAACGTGACATAAATCAAACCAAAAGGCCCAAATGCTTCATAAAACTAATAATTTCACCCTGAAAAAAAACAACAACAATAAAAGCCAGTAAAGGGATGCAAGAGAAATATCTATTTCTGTGAAGGATGGGTCTAAAATAGTTCCAGACATAACCAGAACGCCTTTTGAAAACAAGAATAAAAATAAATTGTTATGAAAATATCAAGTCTGAGCTCGTGCAGCCGCGCATACCAAAAGGCAAATCAGTCTAAAATGAGCCCTCAGGTCGCTGCCAAACCGCAGCCTGAAAGGAGATCTCTCCGGAGCGTGTGCGCTCATGATGGCCAGCAGAAGATATCAGGAGGTTATTGTGGTGTGAATCTCCCGGAGAACCGTTGCGACAATCATAAATGGAAGGAGAAAGAAAGACAAAAGGCAGGCTTGAGCTCCGCGCGTAGAGAAATCTGGCCGCCTGACTGTGTGTGTGCGTGCGTGTGTGTGTGTGTGTGAACTCTTCCTGAACCGAGATCTAAGTCATACGGTGATAAATCACCGCGCGACACACAAACTCCACCATTTACAACCGAGGGGAGCCTATTTCTGGCCTGCTTACCTTATCCTCTCACGATGAATGCAGAGCAGCGAGCAATATTTTCTCATTCAGCGACGAAATCGATCAAAGTAGTAATCCAGGGAAAAGTTTAAAGGCAGAGCTGACTGGGGTGGAAGGAGCAGCAGCAGACTGCCATACAGCAGGCATTTAGCAGCCACCAAAAGGGAAGAGCCGAAAGAAGACCCCCTTTTTCCTTTTTTTCCTCCCTTTTTCCTTTTCTCCTTACTCGACGTGGATGGGTAGACCCAGATTTCAAAAGCAGGCATGAGCAGTCGGGTCAGCGAGATAAGAGTTATCTGCTCTCAGGACTGAATTTCTCGTCATGCTATAGAGCAATGGACAGGGCTTCATAGCAATATTAACGTCAGCCAAGGCTATGCTTGACTATGAGATCCTTCACCAGTACCATGCAGACACCAGTGAACTGCCCCGAACCAGAGCGTCACCATAGACAAGAAAAATTATGCAAATGAAGTAGCGCCTTGGAAAGGCAGCGCAAATCAAGTGGTTGCTTCTCCTCCTCCCCCAACCAAATGAGGCAGAGCATGTAGAAAATAAATTATAACATTACATTTTTAGGTTTTAACTCGTTTTATTATCATTTCCCCTCGTTTTAGAGAAATTATGAATTTATAGAGGAAAAAAGAGGGCTACAAAGCCAAAATCAGCCGGAATTTCCATTTACAAAGAGCTTCTATCCGCGGGTTAATCATTAACCCGCATTTTTGCATATAATGTGCTGTTGTAGCACAAAGGCGCACACTCCATTTCTTGCTTCTCACGGCTATAAGGCACACCGCGTCATTTCGATCAGAACTGCAGATCAAAGCTCGTGAAATTAAAGGAAATCCCGAGCAGGGAGTGAATAATGGAGACAAGTTTCACCAAAAAGCAAAAAGAGCGGAGGACACGCAGCGCTGGAGCAGAGGGGGGACAGAGCCGGCAGCGTGAGGGGGGGAATCCCTCTGCATGCGCTCTTTTGCAACCAGAAAGACTGCAAATTAGATTTATGATCCCCTTCGTCAGCTGGAAACAGAAGCAGGAGCTTCTTGGTTTGTTTTCAGGCTCTGGGACAAAATTAGAAAGGTAGAGCGCACGGACGGCGTGGGAGGTTGAGTGGGAGAAAAATTCACACACGAGGATGTTTTTTTCAGCCAACTTTGCTTTTTCCTTCACAAAGCAACGTTTCCACGTTGTATAATTATTTACTTCTTTGTTCCTTTGCTAAAATGCTGATTCGTCTTTCTCTTTAATTTGGCCCCGAGGAGAAGGTTAAAAGTCAGAGCCGCGCGTAATAAGGCGCAAAGCAACGTGGGACGGAAAATGAAAGAGAAAGAAGCCTGAAATGTGGATAAAAAGAAGAAATACTTCTTTAAAAACTTAAGCGCAGCAGGCAGGAGCGGCTACAAGCAGATGGCTTTCACAGAAAGTAGTTTTTGAAATGAGTAAGGCACCGCTCCAAGAGCTGCGATTCCCCTCGTCACTTTTATGGTGACAAATTACACCACAAAGACAAGTGGAAGAGAAGGAATTATTGCTCTCGGGTTGGTCGTATTTGCTTCTGCACGGAAATGTAAAAGCCATAGGCTGCTTCTCGAGCCCCGCGAGCGCTTTGGTAGGCGTGTGTGGCACTTATTAGAAATTGAATAAGGATATCATCATCAAGCATTCATAACACAAATCAATAAAGATATATGGACTTACCGAAAGCAGCTCAGGGTGTTTCCGAGACCGAGAGATGGCCTGAATTTACTCGACTGGGATTCTGCAACGAGCACAGGAAGAAAAGATTTTATTTTATTTTAGTTGTATTTGTTTTTTTACGTTTATTGTTAATTAAGTCGTTAAACATTTTATGTTTTAGTTTCTATTAAATTAAGAATATATTTAGAATCGAATTGTATTCGTTTTTTATTTATTTATAAAGGAACAAAATTAGGCCACGTTTTAAATCAAATATTAACTTCAGGGGGAAAAGTTACATTTTATAAAAATATATTATGTGCATTTTTAAAGGGTTTAAAAGATTTTACGCAAACATTTTGTTTATTGATTGTCGCACAGACTTTAGTTTAAATATGATCCCAGTTTTCACACTAATCATGTAAATTTGCAGATCAAATAAACAATAAGATTTCGTTGTTTTTAAGAGAGAAGAAGAAACGCCAGAATAAAACAAAGATTATAAACATTAAAAATAACACAACACGGATATTCGTATTGGATTTGAAACAAGAGCACTTAAATCTTTTTCCTTATCACCGTAATAACACTAATGAGCTCTATGCAAATAGAGTGTTTGTTGTGTTCCTGCTGCTCGGTGAGCCTCTCTCGTCTCCACAAACGGATCGAATAGTCATTAGCTCGCGCTCACCATCTTCCCCAAGTCCCCGCGCCCATAAATCAAGCAGGAGCTCCGTGACCTCAGCGCGGCCGCGCGGTCCTGGATGGCACTCCGTCTTCCATTATATCCTCATTTCCCCGGCGGAGCGACACAACCCCACCGCTCACACCAACTTTGCTTTTTTCTTCTTCTGTTTTTTTTTATATTTTTCATGGAGATTGTCTTGATGTATCGTTTACGCACAGACACACACATAAAACAGCGTAAAGACGCGGGGTGTTTTGTTTTATGGGACAGGTTGAGCCCATGGACCGCCGTGCGCTCTGTTTGGGTTTTAACTGGAAGCCCATAAATTGCATTTTAAGGTCCGTTTATTCAAGTGGATGTTTATGAGCAGAAAAAACATTTAATTTCCCCCAAATTTTAAACAAAATCCACGATGCGTTTAGGATCAAATCTAAAAAAACATATACATGTCTTCATTTTTACCATCCTGAAACAAATTAAATGTTTAATTATATTCTAAAATACGCAGATAATTTAAATTAGCTCACATTTTTGTGTGTGCTGAATCCTAATTCCGACAGCTTTTTGATAATTTTCCTCCATGAAAACACAACAAGGACCCCCCCTTTACTCACTGACCTCTCCCTCGCGCAGCAATAACTCACGACAGTAATGAACAATCGGCGGAAATACCTCAAAATAAAATCCATCCTCCCAAAGCTGGAGCTCTGAGTCTGTCCGCGTGGAAAAACATATCCGTCCGTGACAGCAGAATACATCCACAAAACGCCGGGATCCTCTCTGCTCCCAGTCCGCGTCGCTCCTATCTACTTTCTTTCTTTTTCTTTTTTTTTCTGCCCCCCTCGATAAACAAACTACAAAGCCAGGACTCCCCTCCCGGAAAGTGGGGGTAACCAGCATATAATCTGCATCATATGGCCAGACCGGGTCTCCGGTTTTCCTCCCAGTGCCATAACACACGGCGCAGTATTATGCGCCCCGCGCTCACGTGACGCAACGTCAACTTAAATCCCTTTTATTTGAGCCCGTGAATCATTAATGGAGGCAGTCATTGCCCCCGAGGAGATCGGTTTGGAGGGAGAAAAAAAACAAAAAAAACGAGAGGGGTTTGTGACACTGCGATGTATCTGGCAGAGGAGCAAGCCTCTCACCGAGAAGCAGCTTTTCCACGTGTCGCCCATTCAGAGGAAAAGGCTGCTCTGACAGTTTTAGAGTGCCATATATTTGGTGCCTGTTATAACAGCTGAAGGAGCTAATCCTTGCTAGAGCGCGCGTGGAGAGCGGGAGCGCGCGGCTGGAGCTGAAACACCACGCGACCAGAGACAGAACAAACCATCTGATAAGGCAACAAAACACCAAATTATTATTATTTATCCTCTTTTTCTTGCACTCGGTTGCTTTTTAGGGAGCGTTTCACAACACAGAGCTCAACACCGCCCCCCGTGTTCTCAGGCAGCCTCTGCGCCTCAATCAGCAAAACGTGCGTAAACAAAAACCAAACGTTACACGATTACCTGTCATAAGGGGAGGGGGGGGGGGGGGGGGGGGGGGGGGGGGAGCGCGTCCTGGTGGTCGCGGAGGGAGGAGGAGGGTCCGTCGGTCGGCGGTGGGCGGAAGGTGGAGGTGAGGAGACCTAGGAGAGGTTGCTCGACCCCGCTGATCACTACATGGACCCCCATCAGACCAACATGCTCACAGATTACGATCAGCTGTGAGGGGATAGGATTACTTTTTGAAATATAAGCAAATAAAATAACAACCCTTAATAAACAGGTGCGCAACTTTAAATATTTTAGGTTTCATGGCACAAGGAGGAGTTTTGGCAGGATGCCGTAGCCCGGAAGAGCTTCTCTCTTCTGGGCACCGTTTGGCGCTTGTTTTCCGTCAACACCGAGCAGCGGGCGTGGAAAAATCCCACCATAACTATTAATCACTCGGGGCGGACAGGGACGGAATCCCACTCCCACATTAGCCTTTGTCCTCCGCAACTACAACTTGAGAGGCGAACTTTTAGAGTCAAGAGCAGACCGTTTTAATGCATCTATGAGAAGAGGACCCAAAAGGAAAGTTTGTATTAAAAACGCTTTGATTTGTCTTAATGTTTTGTTGTTTTGGGGTCTTTATTTTTTTTACAGATGACATCAAGGCGTTTTGGCACCACATGCCCGCGGTCTCTACCTTTCACCACTGCACCTGAACTCTCCTGTGACCCGCGCAGAGGCGCGGAGAGCTGAGTGAGGAGTTGTTTGTGCTTCAATAGGAGGAGAAGGTAGAAAGTCAAAGCCTTGATCTGGTTGCAAAATCCCACTTTTTGCACTGATTTTCAATCTGCACAAAACTAAAACACGACAGGTGACGCTTTAACTCAATAACACAAATGTTTCTAATGTATTCACACAAATCAAGACTTCTTATCGCTGTCAGTGGACAAGGAGACCTGTGGATGCTGGTTAGACGGCGGTCCATATCTCCCCACAATGTTGACACTGGGAGCTCTTAACAGCTGGGTTTGGGTTACCGAAGCTCTCAGCTGAAGATAACCGCTTCAACGAGGCTTCACACCGGCCAACTTCAAGACTAATGCGAAACTCAACGCCTCAAGCTGAGTGGAGCCGTCTCTAATTAACCTCCCTGACCAACACGGTGACGGACAAGGACAGAGGAAGTGTTTGCTTTAAGGTGGTGGGAATAAAACAAGTGTTATGGTTGAACTGAAGCATTAATATGGATGGAGATATTTCAGTTTATCTGTGTTTTGGAGTTATTAAAGGAACTTTTGGTACAAATAATAATAACAATTATTCATTTGGAGCTTTGGTTTCGTTAAATAAACTTTTTCAGAATTTTCTTTAAACTGAAGCAACACACGACCACTCACAAATAATTCACTTCCTCTTCTAAAGTGCATTATTAAAATCGTTACTGTTCATGCAAACATACAAAAGAAAAATGTATATTTTGCTGTTATCATCCGTCTATTCATCTATTTTCTTAACCACTTCATCCTGTAAAGGTCACGCGGAGCTGAGGTGCATCCTGGACAGGTGCCAGTCCATCACAGGGCCACAGACACACACAGTCACACACTCACTCACACGTTTCACACCAAAAAGTCGCAAGTCACAAGTCTATCAAACATTTTTTTTATCAATAATACATTATTTCTCTAAAACAACAAATTATATACATAGTACTCTGAGACTATTCTATATTCTATTATGTAATATATATATATATATATATATATATATATATATATATATATATATATATATATATACACACGTATAAAGGATAATTTGCTGTAGGATGAGACTAACCATCCAACTATTTTCTAACAGCTCTAAATTGAACATATTCAGTATTCTATAAGACTGATATTTATAGCTATAGAACTATTTTATTTATAGGTATTTTGACACTATTGCTGTGAGTCTTATGGTCATTTTAAAGTGGAATGCATAGAATTTTGCTATTATTATTATTAAGCACAAAAAATGGAAGCCTAAATTCAGAATAAACCCTATACAGTTTTTAAAAAAATCAGGAAACATGTTTCAGGTTAGATATATTTCAATCATTGCACCAAATGAATAAAAAACATCAGGTTTACTCACAAGTCATGACGGTGCGTCCAGAGTTCTTTCTGTCAGGCGGGAGGAGATCTGACTCTCACCCCGCAGAGCATCACTTCAAAATGAAAATCCGTCAGATTTTCAGATCTATTTCTGACCCCCGGGGACATTCATTATTCAGCGAGTCACGTGAAGGAGCAAATTAAAATTTCAGCACTCTGAAAGTGACCTCTATTCGCCGAATCAAATGACTTGAAATCTGTAATTGAACTTCTTGGAGTGTGTGCGCAAAGTTGGTGCCAATCAGCTTCATGTCCTGCTGCAGTTTTTTAATAAATACGCACAACACAAGCTGTTTCACCAGTGCTGAAACCTTCATTCTGTCACTCTAAGTTTTGTAATTTATGGTTGCATTTTAAAGCTTTCAATAATTGAAGTGTTGACATGGTCATTGGGTTTAAATCAACAACATGTGCCTGGAATTATAGTCACAACACACCAACGTGTTCCTGCGCTCTCCTCTGGGTTAGCCAGCGGTGCCTTGGCGCTAATCTGAACCGGAGCTGTCTCTTAGAATAATTTCAGGAGAATTCATGGCTCGGTTTCACACTTAAACACAGTTATTGTTTCCACGTCGTCTCTGGGTAAACTTAAGACCGGGATGAAAAGGCTGACTGAGGTCTCAGGGCTGATGTATGGTCTGGACACTGTGTGTGTCGAAAGGTCAGGGGTCAGGAGAAGTGCTCCGAGGCTGTGATTGGTCAGCGGCGGCCGTGTCCTCTAGCTGAACCCTCCATTGTTTGGATGGGGCAGGTAGCGACTAACACGCAACACTCTGCGGCTCTAAGGTTGGTAAAAGATTCTCCTCAGAACTGAGGAAAAGGACAATATGTTGTGGGTGAATTTTAAAGGATTCGGTCAGTACAGGGCTGTGGCGCACATATGTTTCTGCCACGTCTCCTCTTAATCGGAGAAAATGCGCGTGACATGCATGCGGATTTAGACTTAAGATAAGTGAGTGACGAAAACAGGGCGATTTGGACACTTTTGTCAACGTGCGTAATGGATTTTTTGGAAGAAGATTTTATTTTTTGACATATTAATATTTTTATATAATTTTACATTAAAGTCCAATAATGCTACAAGTATCTTAAATTTAGTCTAATTATTTGTATTTAAAATATAACGTTTTCAACATGTTTAACGCTGAGAATAACGTTGTCATTTAATAAATACTGAAAAATACGCACGGAAATGTTCAATCCGCCTCTAATTTTTGCGTAAAAATAAAAGAAAAACCATTTCATCCATCAGATTTTTATCTAAGAATTATAAAGTTAAACACTGATATTTAAGTAATGAATACATTAAGCACAAAAAGCCTTGTTCATACTCTTTTTAACCAAGCTGTTGCGCACAAGTGAAATCCATCCTGGCGGTGACAAATTACGTCAGTCTTTATAAGTGAAGCACATATTTATTTCACAAGGACATATTTAACCTACACTAGCCTATACATGAACAACGGTCATCACTGAGACAACACATACAAATATTCACAGTTTAGAACACAGCACAACAAAGGACGCACTATAGCACAACTCAAATCAGACCTTATACAACACCAACAGAGTGGACGGAACGCCTTTCCCCCTCATTGTGCCTTCATTAGGTAGGGTCTCTATGTACATTAGAAGTGAAAGTCACCTGGACTACATTCAACAGTAAACCGACCCAATCAAACACACAAACTACACGCTGCTCCTCTGACTGGCGCCATTCCTACTGAACGGCTCGAGCGCTTCTCTAACACTGAGCCTCACTAAATAGCTTTCAAGTATATTTAGAACTTTCCATGAGCAATAAACAAAACAAGAAAAAAAAATATTCTACAAAAAAAAAAAAAAGAGTTTGAACTTACTGTCACCTAACTGCAATGTTTGCTCCAAGTCTGGATGTGCGTTGGAATATCTTTTTTTCTTCTTCTTCTTCCATAATAAACAAATATATAAACACTTCAGTTGCCACCATGGCAAATAAATGTGGATTTCAAGCTTATATGAAGACGACCGCGGAGGGAGAAGGGGGGGGGGGGGGGGGGGGGGGGGGGGGTACAAAGGACGTGGCAGAGGCCCAATGTGCAAGGTTACAGAGATATAACACCATGTGTGTAAAATACTGAAAATCGGTCCATCAAATTCCACTTTTGTGTTGTTTTCCACCTCAGTCTGGAGTTTCAGGGATTTTGGGTTCATTCGTGGACTATAGACCCACGGTGCACGGCGTGGGGACGAGCTGCTGGCCTGTTTTGATCTGCTGCTGCTGTTGTTGCTGCTGCTGTTGCTGCTGGGCCCCGGAGGCTGAGGCCGAGCTGGATGAGCGGATCTTAGTGTTGGGAAGCTTGTGCTCCTTTTTCCACTTCATCCTCCGGTTCTGAAACCAGATCTTGACCTGGCGCTCGGAGAGGCACATGGTGTGCGCGATCTCCACCCGCCGGCGCCGGGTCAGGTAGCGGTTGAAGTGGAACTCCTTCTCCAGCTCCAGAGCCTGCTGGCGGGTGTAGGCAGTGCGGGACCTCTTGGGCACTCCTCCATTGTAACTGGCACTGACTGGGAGGGGAAATAAACAAGCCACACACACACACACATACATAAACGAACGAGCAGGTGTTACATGCAGGTTGATATACCAATCTCCTTATTTGCGCCACTGGACACATTATAGTGCACAAAAAATGGAGCACGTTTCCGTGTTTGGTGCGTAAATTGCAGCCGTTTTGTTTGCTTTGCACCGTCTTTGACTTTAATGGTGAGATGCCGAAGCACTCTCATCCAGGGACATATCAAGCTTTAGGAATGATTAACAAAAACAGCGGGGCGGAATATAACAGTTTGGCTTCACTCCAGTGCTGGAGGTAGTTTGGGTTAAAAAGCAACAAAGGCGCATGGCCCCGACAGACGAACACAGGCAATAAAATTTACGAGGGTCCTTAATTACCGACCCCGCTGCTCGATAGTCGTAAATTGCTGTTGTAAGGGCTGCTACTAGTGCTGCTCCAGTTGGCGCGTGTGTGTTCCAGTAGCTGTGCACTCACCGTTGCTAACGTGGACCTTTTTCATCCACGGATAGACCACCGGCTCCTTGCCCTTCGCCGCGCCGGGATACACCTCACCGGCGAGGCTGCAGTCTTTGCTGGCGTTTGCCCCTGCGCCACCGTCTGGCGCCGCGGAGAGGCGAGGACCGTGGCTCTGTGGAACCGGCTGCGGCTGTGCGTGGTGCCCGTCGCCGAAATCGTCGAGTCCGGTGGCGGCGGGGACGTTGCCGTAGTCGTAGCCCGTTTCTGTGTAGTTTGACCTCGGGTAGGTTGCCTCGTCGTGATGGGGGAAACCCGTATCTTTTGGCCGCTCGTAGTAATCACCATGGCTGGGGATGTATCCGCTCTGCTGATATTCGTCGCACGGCGGGAAGGAAGGCTCGATGTAGTTGGAGTTTATCAAGTAGGAACTCATGGTCATTAATTTGTGAAGTGCAACAATACTAATTTTTATCGCGCTGTCGTTTTTCTGATCTCCACAAAACCCTCCTACTCCCCTGTCAAATGTACAAAGTTGCCTGGTCACGTGCGCGGAGCCACCAATCACCGCGTGTCCTGTGGGCATCATGTAAACAGGAACCAATGGAAAGCATGGCACTGGTACCAGCAGCACCGCTCGGACTGGCTTACGTTGGCGTTTTACTTATTAAATTAGAGTATAAAAGGTAAAAAACACACTAATGAACTAAGTTGTTTACTGCTCGAAACCGAACTTATGGGTGAGGTTTGCAACACAGCTCAAACAGAGTGGAAAAAACTGAATCCCGAGGGGCTGATCTCTATCCAAACTATTCAGTAATAATAATAAAATCAAGCTGTTAGTAATCTGTTGCACTCTAAAGATCAGGAGAAAAACACAGGATTAAACTCAACCTTTAAATTGAAACTATTAGAGTTTAAATCAGTAAAAGCGACACAGGCGTGCCTGCAAAACGGACGGATCTTTTCTCTGCACACTTAAAATACAAGCTGCAAACCGAGTGCATCTTTAAATCCTGACTGAATAAACAAACTGCAGAACATATCACTCCCTTAGATGCAACACATGTGCAACAGCAGGCCAATTTATGCAAGAAACAGGACAGTTTTCCCAATTTTCCTGCAGCATAACAATTATAAATACTTTAAAGACTTTCTTTTCTCTGTAGTGTAATGCTAAACTTATATGACGCTAAAAGAACGCACTGCATGCGCCACTAAAAAGCACATCCATCGGACAAACAGTCGAGGACACCTGCTTTGCATTACAGCTCGGATGCCAAAACAAATATTTGAAACTAGCACCAAAGCATTTACAGTAGAGAAATCAGCGTGGGTCCGTGTGCAACAAGCATGACCTCACGTTTATGACAGGTTTACTCAACTATGAGTGCACGTGAAAATTCATTTATTAAAAAAATAGAACAATTAAAATATTATTTGCTCTTATACTGCACGGGCTTTAGAGGCTATTTGATGCATCAAGGTTGCAGCAAAAATGTAAAATGAAACTTTGACGTGTGTAATATTATAAAAATAAACTAATAAAATGTACAAATGAAATATATTTATAATAGCAATAACAATAATAGATTGAGGAACTAATTTGCACAAATCCAGGATTGTTTTTCCAGCCTACTTCATGGAGCTACTTCTAAAAGCTGCTGACCGTGTTCTGAAGCCATCAAGTCCAGTTTTCTGTCCGAAGCGTCCCTTTGAGTCCGCGTCCCTCTGCAGCAGCTCCTCACAGACCTGATCCACTCCAACAAGGCCTCTGCAACAAGAACCAAAAGGAGCCAAACTTACCGAAATATCCACAGCTTTCTCCTCTCTCCTATATTTCTTTCTTTCTTTCTGTCCTCTCTCCTTTCTTTTTCCAGCTCGGCCTCCCTATTCTTTTCGCTTCCCTACACAGAGATAACTTCTGCCTGACCCCGAGGTGACACCGTTTCCATTTTGTTTCTTATTAATCTTACCCATTGACAGTCTTTGTTAAACAACAAGGCGTGCCCCCTTCTTTTCTCCCCCAAAGAGGCGACATTTTCATATCTGTTAGACGCGGTGACCTGGGGTTCACCCCGGACTTGGACTTCAGTTTTTTTGCGGGCTTTATTAAACTCTGGGGAGATGGAGGGAGCACTTAGCGCGGGTTAGCACTCCAGGAGGGTCCTCAAAGGGTTTTTAAAAACTCTACAAAAGACTTCGAACTATCTAAGAAGCCTGTGCGTCGTGTTTTCTTCTACCATTCACGTGCGTAAAAAGGAATATTTACTTTATTACCTCATTATATATTTTGGATTAGAACAAATGATAACATCCAGGCCTCCTTTATTTTTATTTTTACTTTTTTTTCATGTTAGCATCCTGTTGCAGTGAGGCAGAGCTGCTGTGCGTCCTCGCCTTGTATCCATCCGGTCAGGAGACCACCTGAGAGGCAATGTGTCACCATAATGTCATCCGGTAAGACGACTTCACGTCTAAATTCACACTCTGCTGCCATTCTTTTATACACAGGTCCTGTATAAATACAGGCTGGGTCAGCTCGGCTATGACTGTAAATTAGCCTTGCAGGGAAAATCAGTGGCTACGCGGGTCAGTCAACTTGTTGCTGATATTGTTTTTATCCTCAAGCATGAAGATCTTGAGTTAAACATCATTATCAACAAGATTATATAATTTAGAGCTACATAAGAACCTTTTATAAAAGATAACAGTCATGCAGGCTGGTGCAGGCCCACGCAATGTGTTGCAGCTCCTGCAAAAATCCGTGCAAACTTCCGTAAAATGTTACAAAACAAAGATTTCTCTGCACAAACAACGCAGAGCCCCGTATCTGATTCTTTTTCCACCAAATTTAAAATCTCACTGAGAGCACAAACCGCGGCAGTGTGTGTGTGTGTGTGTGTGTGTGTGCAGTGATTTGAGTCAGGGTGTTCGCTTTCAGTGCGCACGCACGCTGGAGTGAAGGTCTAGTTAAGCAGCATACATCACAGTGACAGTTTACTGTAAATTTAGATTATCAGAGAAGTGCTGTGACGATGGTGACAGATTGCAGATGCCTCTCACAAGGTCTCCTGTCTGTGTAAGTGTGTGAGTGTGTGTAGATGTGAAAAACGGCGGAGCGAAAGCATTAAACATATGATCCGAGCTAAAACAACAAATCTCATGCATTTATGGAAACGTGTTGGTTACGTTTATAGGTACAAGTGCTGTGTGTGTGTTTAATATTATCAGTAGGGAAAAAATCAGCATAAGTGATTATTAACTTTTGTCTAAAACGTGAAAAAGCAACTAAAAGGAGCGAATCACGCACCTGCTCTGCAAATATTTCAAATTAAAAGTCTGCGCAAAACCTCTGCAAGGACTTTTACAACAAAATGAGTTTTTATGCAAAACAAATTAAATTCCATGTGCATTTTAAAACGAAATACAGTAATCAGACTGCTGGGAGTGTGCTCACCAAACGCAGTAAAATAATGTTCATTTCTCACGATATTAAGAGAATAAAACATGTACAATAATAGCTCTCTGCACTCAGACTCAACTGTGAACCAATCCAAAGCTATTTGTTCATTAAATGTATTTTAATTTCTTTTCTAAACCCAATAAAAGAAACTGTGAGAAATATGAATCCCATTTAAGTTGTTTTCATCCAAATTGTGCAAAAAGCTTTGTTATAAATGTGTTGGTTTGAATTCAAACTATTGTTAAATGTATTTTATTTTGTATTAATGATATGCTAATGTAACAATAAAGAGGTTTCTGAAATCGAAAGTGATTATTCTGAATTTTTTGCTATTTGTTTGTTTTAATTTATGTAAATTATTAGTTTTGAGTAAAATAAAAATGTATACTTTTAATATTATTATTTGTTGTGATCCTTTTGTTGATGGCTGATTGTAAGAATAAATAATAATCATAATAATAAAATCATGTGACATCATTCCCTGTTTCGCCAGTTATTCACATTCTCGTTTGATGCCAAAGGTTTTATTGTTTTATGGGTTCGTGAAAGTATTCAGGCTTCTTGAAATCCATCAGGCCTTTTGGAAAAATATTACGCACATTTTTTGGTTCAAAAATAGATTTATAAAAGTGTTCCATCACGCGCAGGAAAAACATCTGTGCCATTTCTCGTTTTTTAAAAGATTCTATTGAGCCGATGAGGAAGAGAGGGGCTAAATGTGTTTTAAGGGATCTGGGGGTCTCGTCCTGAGGGGGGCCGTGGGCCTTCTCATTACCCTGTGACCGGGTCGAGAGTATCAATCCTCAAAATGCAAATTTTGCCCTCACCCTAAACATATCAAATGCAATTTATTCAAAGGAAATTCACCAATCAACCGCCTTAATAAAACGCCAGCCACTCAATCTTGTTTCTGGGGGACTCATGTGTGTGTGTGTGTGTCCCCTTCAACCCCCCCTCCTCCTCGGTCCCAAACGCGAGGTCATTGCGCTTCCAGGGTTCACCTGGAGTGCACGGTGCAACATATGTAATGCAAAGCTATTCTGTCTTTTGTGTGAAGAGTCAAGATCGCTATTATAAGGCTGGCATCGAGCTCCGAGGGAACAGATGACGGAGACTTGTTCAGCGCGTAAACTTTTGACCCCAATTTTTCCTCTTCTGCGACTATCTGAGGCTCATCAGCCCACAGAGACATCTACCCCCCCAACCAACACACACACACACACCATCACCTCACCTCACCTCCAAAAAAGAAAAAAGAAAAATAGATTCTTCTCTTACTAATTATCATTTCCACAAATTTGATAAGCAGACGAGATGCCAGCACAAGATCTAAAATGCAATTTAGTCTTTGGGTTGTTTCCAGAGACAGACAGGAGAGATCAATCCAACAACAAGCTCCATCCAGCTCAGGGCTGATCAAATATGCAAATCGCTCATTAGAGTCAGAGCAACCAGCTCTCCTCCTCACACACCAGTCAAACACATCACCATGGCTCCCCGACCTCCAGTAAATTCATTTATGCACAGAAAGGTAAAGAAACCTGTCTTTAAAGTGTGTGTTTGTGCGTGGTACCAGATTCGTGAGCGGTTCTTCTGCAGCATGGTGACACTGAACTTGGCCTAAAGCGAGCTCTGCTGGTGGCTCCGAGAGGATGCAGATTCATCTTAGTGCTGCGGGTGACCTCCAGATGAACCTCTGCTGCGCTCCCCTCTCTATCTGCCTGGCAGCGCGCCGCACATGGGGCCCTGTCGAACTGTCTCCACTTGAATTATTGGCAAAGGGGTTTTGGTTCCAAATATCCGCACCCTCAGTGCGTCCGGTTTGATTCCCAAAGTGTGGAAAATGAAACTATAAGATCCCAAATCCCCAATGTGCTTCAGATCCGGACAAAGAAAAGCCTCAGTTCTTAAGGAATGAGCTTGAAAATGTTATAATTGGGTCACTTTGGAAAATAAAAATTCAACAGACATTTCTTCCTTTCTAATTGTTATATGATAAGAAAAGAAATGATTTGAATTGACCAGGAAAAATGCATCCTTACGGCGCAGAACCCGCACTGAAATGCGCCAAATCTTCAGTGCAATAGTTAATCCTTTTTTTAAATTAGATTCAAGCATATTTTTCTAAAATAAAGTTTCGAAAAGGTAGACATTTCTCTTCTGAAAGATGTGCCAAATCAGTTTTTAAATTCTGCAAAATGTTAGGCCACCCAAACGTGTCCGAGTCACGATTCGAGAGGCCAAAAATAAAACTTTATTCCTTGCCTCTCGCAGATATATAAATGTTCCAACTTCTTACTGAGAAACAAAAATGCAAATATTTAGGTTTTCTGTTAAATTTAAAAGTCCAAAATCTCATCACACACAATACATTTTAAACATTTTGATTCGTTTCCTCAAGCTGTCGTGCGTAAGAGAACGTCGTTTAAAACCCAAAAGCACGAGAAAACCTCTGACTTCTAAGGAAATATTGGGAAATAAGAAAATTAAACCTAAACTAAATTATTTTCCCCTAAAAAAGTCATGATCGTTTCTGTCCATTTTGTAACCCGTGTCCACTGGTGACCGCTTTCGCCCCTCTGAACGGACAAGAGGTCACCACAAAGGGAGAGTGACTTTTTAAGAGGTCATCTGAACTTTTCAACCCCCGAACACAAAAAAGACGTGGCTGACACAAAACGGAATTCCTTGTAGATGTTTTTCCTGCTGCTGTTTCTTCCCTTGTTGTGTTTACCTGACACTGTTTACAGCCTTGGAGCCTGCATGTGGAGCGCACGCACCAAACAAACACCCAACTTTTTAAATCAAAAGAAACCTAAGAGACACAGTCTCCAAAAGTCATCAGAATCCAATCAAACGTTTGTAGCTGTAAATTTGTAGGCCTGCATGAGCGCCTATAACTTCATCAAACTACACAATCCGCTGCAGCCCTGTGGAACATTTCTGGCTCACGGTCTGTGACTTCTCCAAATGTAATAAAACGACAAGTTTGTGGGGGTTGGAAATGGACACAGAGATAATTATCCAACATGCAAAAATGGATTATGAGTTACACCACAGATGGAGGGAAACAAGTTACACGGGGAAGGAAGCAATTAAATAGCCATGAGCCGGACCCAACCCTGCGCAACATCTGCCGAGTCCAGTATCCAGCACTCCACAACTGACAAATTAGTGTAATGGACTAATAGGGACGGATAGAGGGAGCGAATACAATAATCCGGCTGTTTAACACGGGGTGGCTGCTCTCTGCTACCGGTTAGTCTGGAAAAACTTACCCAGAGACGCGCGCCTCATCCTGGGGAGCGTCCGGTCCGGTCTGAGGAAGCAACACAGACGCTCTGTACCGGTCAAGTAACACTAACAGCCTGCAAAGGGAGACTCAGACGAAGCTTCGCCGTCAGTGCGATTATATGTTATGTGCAATATACTGTCAACTCCCCAAAACCATAAAACTTACTTTAATGGCCACCACGTGACCGTTTATGGCCAGTGAGCCTATCTGGCCGCTCTCCGGATGATTTTTACGATCTAATTCATAGACAAAACCCCCATTCATTTAGCGCCCAAATGTCAGAGAGCCAGAATCGGCCCTAATAAAGTTTACAGCGAGAAAAACTCGCGCTAATTCTCCGGGAATGGCTCGGGAGAGTGTGGAGAAGGGGGACGCTCGGCCCCCCGAAAGCCCCCCAGCGCGCAGAGCCAGGTGAGTAACAGCTTTCATTCAGCGAGACCTGTTGAATTTCACCAAGTCTGACTGGAAAAACTTTAATTTTTTATTTATTTAATACCTTCTTATATTCAAATGTTATATTTTTTATCCCGTTTCTGCGCGGCAAAAACACAAACTTACAAAAAAAAACATCCAGTAAAAAGTTTATTATCACGGCCATCATAGCCATCATCACCATGAGCATCATTATCATTATTAATAATATTATTATAGTTTTTTTTTTTTACTTCCAGTCTTTGAAAAACATTTACAAAAAGCTCATCACGATGACTTTATGGAGCTTAAACATGAACTCGGCCAGGGGAAAAAACAGACAGAACTTTTTTTTTAAGATGCTGCGCCCAGGTGAGCAAATGTGCTGCGGAAACAAAAGAAAACAAGGCACAGCTACTGTACACACAAGGGTGAGGCGAGACCTCTGTCCATACATGTGTTCACAACGCACACACACACGCACGCACACACACACACACATAAACACAAAATGCTTATCTGCTGGTTCTACTTTTCCTCTTCTTTTTTTTTGGGAAGCAAGTTTTCAGACAAGTTGGCACGATACATCAAACAAATAAATACATACATATACAATACATACAGAGGAAAACCTTCTATATGGAGCTGTTACTGACTGCGTCACACTGATTTTATTGGATTTCTTTGCAGAATTTTCAAGATTTTCTTCCTATTTTTTTGTTGGAGCAAGAAATAATTTAAACAAACATTTATTTTCATGTGTTTTTCTTCTTTTTTCCCCCTCTAAATCTAAACAGAACTGTACATTTTGAACACATAAGCATTAACACGAGAATATATAAAGGAAATAATGCTGTTATACAGAATGTTGGGGTGCGTTTGTCCCGCTCACACCCCGTCAACAAGTCTTTTTTTTCCACCCAAGGGCAGAAGATGAAATGTTAATCTCTGCTTTTATTGATTTTTCTCTTCTTTTTTAAATTTTTTCATCGTGCTTTTAAGGAAGGAGAGGTGTGTGGGAGGATCAGGGCCTGTAGGCTCCCCCGCCTGCAGCCGCCATGCTCATGCTTTTCAGCTTGTTGTCCTTCTTCCACTTCATCCTGCGGTTCTGGAACCAGATTTTGATCTGTCTCTCTGAGAGGCAGAGGGCGTGGGCGATCTCGATCCGCCGCCTGCGTGTCAGGTACCGGTTGAAGTGGAACTCCTTCTCCAGCTCCAGGGTCTGGTACCGGGTGTACGCGGTTCTGGCTCGCTTTCCTTCTGGTCCGGATAAATCTTAGACAGAAAAGATGCAGGATAACACATGAGACACAGTAAAAAATAAAAAAAATTCAAAAGTTAAAATTCGCGCCTTGATCACGTTTGTTGGACACTTAGAGGTAGTTTATCTCAATATGCTGCAAGGAAATTAGAAGCAATTAAATACAAATAACTTACACGATTCTAATCTTGAAATTAGATCAGATAAATAGATAACAACAGGTAGCATAGATTAATTTGTAAATAGCAAATAATGGAATGTTTTAAACAATTTAAACCAAATACACACGTAAGAATGTGTATTTCTTTCATATTTTCTACCTCGTTTAAATAAACTCTCTTTAGGTGGAAACTATATTTTACCAAACAGGTGAGGAACGCATTACGCGTCATTTTCCTGCTAAATACATCTATTTGCATTTCTTAAAACTTCAATAAGACAAAGAATAATCCGAATTGTAGCTTTCTTTAGTTTGGAAGCTGCAGAAGTCCCTGAATAGAACAGCGCCAGGTCTCCAAACAAGACATAAAATCAATAGAAGATCATTAAAGCGCGCAGTTTACCGTGACTTATGTGGAGTTTTCTCATCCACGGGTAGATCTGAGGCTGTGACGAGTCGCCTGCGCTCTGTGGGGTTGTCGGTGCGCTTCCCGTGTGCTTCTCTTCCTCCAGGGGGGACGCTTTGGATACACAGTCCCGACTGAGCAGCAGCGTGCCGCCGTTCGAGCTCGAGCACGGCGCGGGTGCGGAGTTCTTCACGGCTCTGTGTTGAGGTTGCGTCTCGGTGACCGGAGAGGAGCTGCTGGCGACGGAGGAGCAGGGGAGAGGCTCGGGTGGGGGCGACAGGGACGAGTTGGCGGTGCTGCTGGCGGGCTGGTTGTACCTGACAGGATCCACGGAGGGCGCCGCCGCCGCCGCTGCAGCAGCAGCTGAGTGATTCGGGGAGTAGCCCGGTGTCCGCTCGTTGCCCACAAAGTGTCCGCTGCCGGTCCGTCCGACTGTCAGGTCCATCCCGTTGTAGCCATAGCCATACCTGCTGGAGTGCATGGCTGTTGAGTCTCTATATTGCTCGTTTCCAGAACTATGG
The DNA here is from genome assembly GCA_006937965.1 of Callopanchax toddi. Classification (NCBI taxonomy): domain Eukaryota; kingdom Metazoa; phylum Chordata; class Actinopteri; order Cyprinodontiformes; family Nothobranchiidae; genus Callopanchax; species Callopanchax toddi. The sequence goes on from SSNR01000080.1 coordinate 1,665,649, forward strand.
TCTCCATAATTATGTAACTGGAAGTCCGCGCCGTTCGGGTAGCGACCGCAGAATGAGTTCACAAAATAGGAGCTCATTTGTTGACAGTTCCACCGCTTGCAGCTCTTCTTGTTGTTGTTTTCTTATTTTAGAACGTAAACAGCATCAACCTGCGCTCTTGATTTGTGGCTCTTATGGTTTAGCGCGTCCTATAGCACCCTTGCACAATTTATGATGAATTATGGAAATGAGTGGGACATGGACTTGATTCTCTCTTACGTAGGCACCCAAATATGGGGTACGAGGCGGAATCACGTGCTTTTGTTGACCAGTCGTAAATCCTGCCTGGTGACCTCCAGAGGTAAACTCGTGCACGCAGGAAATGCATGGGTGGGATATGTGGAGGCGGGGAGGGCGCGCGCCTCCCATGCGCTCTCGGTTCAGGCGAGCTCCGAGGTGTTTTTCGACTGTCGCGGTGCGCCATCCTCTGGCGCAACTGTTGCACTGACTGTCTGCGGCGAATTTTCCGAGGCTCCGCACGGGGTCATGCAGAGGTTAACGACCATTGCGGCAAAAAAAAAAAAAACAACTCCTAAACAATACAACAAGTGACATGCTGAGAGTGCAATCTCTCCAATGATGAAACCGAAATAATTCGATCAGAATCTGCTATGCACGTTGTGATGGGCGGTGGGTGTAAATAGTCTCTGCAGTTAATAGAATAAAAGCTCATTCAGGAGACCGCGACGCTCTTTCGCTGCTTTTTTTCTTTAATAATCATAAAATACTGAACGACCTCATGTGGGAAAAGTGCTAATGAATAAATGTTTGGAGAGAAGATTGAAGCTAAAAAAACAAAACATCAAATAATGCACCAGAGACTGCAGTTCAAGGCCTGGAAAATATAAGCACCCAAATAAAGTTTAAGCAGGTTAAAATTTAACACAGCAGCAGACACTTCCCGATGAAAGCCGTTGCAGGCCGTTTGGACGCAACTCGACGTTATTTCGGTCTCATTTAGCAGAGACTCTTCTGTCATTCTGACTTTAAAGCGGTCGATCTCGTTGCAGGCTGTCAGGCTCAGATTTTCATTGCTTTTTAAGAGACTGTAAAGGCTGTTGGGAAGGATGCACTGAATTGGGAGAGAATGTGATATTTCAGAAGCGGGTTGAAACTTCTGGAGTTGCTGAGAAAATAATAAAAAATAAAGATAAAACTAAATCAGGTCCGTTTGTTTTTTTTAACTTTAAAGCCGAAAAATTCTTGTTTTTTTTTTATTGTGATCATACATTTAGTATGCTAAATCACTTTAATTTTAATCAAGTTTTAGTAATTTCCCACCTTCTGTTACATTGATCCAGGTTTGATTTTAAAACCAGCTGAGATGATGATAAAAACAGGGATCAGGACGCAGCCCGACGCAGGCGCGAAGCCTCCATAAAGCCGTGGCGCACTTTGGTTTTCTCCTTGTGGAATTTTTATGGCACCCTTCGCCTCTCCAAGGCAGAGACGTGTCCTCTGCTTCCCTCCACATGCCCTCTACCCCCGAGCGGCCCATTTTCCAAAACACAAGCCCATTCCTGCTGCGTTTCTGTCACATGAACACGTAAACACAGGTGTGCGCGCGTGTGTGTGTTATAGTGCAGTAACAGACCCCCAGAAGGCACAAAGCTAAATGAAGGGGCCATGCAACAGTGTAAGGGCCAGACTTATGTGCGTGTGTGTGTTAGCCAAACGCAGCTGAGCTATCTTTGACCAATGGCAACAAAGTTCCCACGAAACTTATTTCTCGAGTTGAGGCAGGGACACACCCAGGAGCCTAATCAAGGGAGGGAGGGGGGGACTGGGAGGGCGGAGGAGGGGGGCACTAAAGGGTAAAATAAGGAAGGCAGTGCACTCTGCAGGCACACACACACCAACACACGATAGTCACAGAGATAAACAATTAAACACAACATTTAGCAACAAAGGGCCTTTTATCATGAAAAGCCTATGGGCGAAACAAGTTTTCTCAAAAACCTAAATAGAATGAATAAAGCACTGATAAATGCAGATTTTTATCTTTAATTTGTTCTTTACTTTATTTAGCATCACTGTTTTGCCCAAAATGTATAAGTATTAACAACAAGCATGGGTGGATAAAATGCAAAAATGAAAAATAAAAACATGTGATAAAGTTGTTCAATATCTTTGCTAAAAATAGAAAAATCAAGACCAGAAAATAAAATAATGTGTCAGCGTAGAGGGAAACCTTTGTGTGAAGGAATCCATTAAAATTCACAATGACTACAAATATAATATAATAACAATAAGAGAAAATAAAATAAACAATTTTACAAATTAAAAATTAAAGATAAAAATCTGATTCAAAAAATTATTTGGGGGTCAAACAAAGGTCATTTCCTTCGTGATATTTTTCATGCATAAAAATATGCTGTCCATCTAAATTCAATGCCTCTCTTTTTGAGGCCTGCGTGCACAGAAATGAGGCCGAAGCAGCAGAGAAAGCTGTGCAAACACGCGTAGAGGTCAACATGCTTCCAGAGGTTTGCAGCACAAACAACACCCAGTTTGTCCACACGAGGGCAGCAAAGAGCGTACATTCAGCTCTAACAGTAAATATTTGCATCTTACATTTTTATCAAACAAGGAAAACAAAAAGAATAAAACACAAATATTCTCATTACAATTTAAAGATGTAAATATTGATCAGTTGATCAGATATTTCTGATTTAGAAATCTTAGCATTGCAAACTGTAGCAATAATGTACTTAATGTTTTAAGTATTAGAATATAAAAATAAATGTTTGCAGCTTCAATCAGCTATCTTACCTTGAGAAGGTTTGTAAACAGAGGAGTCGATGAGAGGGAGAGGGCAGGTGCAGAGGGGCAGTGACGGAGAAAAACCACCAGCTGAGTCCTCGGACGGAAACCGGGACTCCTGGGGTCAGTGACGCACCGGGCCTCCTTCCATCCATCGCCCCAAGACGCGTCAAGAGCCCAGCCGGTCCATTCAGTTCCCAGAGTAAGCTCCAACGCGTTGGTCCGCCACATGATGGGAAACAAATAAAGTCCACAGAGGAAGAAGAAGAAGAAGAAGAAGAAGAAGGTCGGTGTGAGGAAGAGGCGCGCGGAAGCCTGAGCCCGCTAAATGAAAGGCGGCTCTATTCCTCTATTGGAAATTATATATATATATATATAAAAAAAGTTCATGTTCACGGTTCGCCGCCACGTGACCAGCGGCGGCCAATAGGAGGCCGAGCCGCGTCGTAAAGTTGAACCGCTACGTTGTAAATTTTCATAAACAACAACGGATTTATGGCCCTGTGCTGTGGGGGAGGGAGGGGGACGGGGAGGGGAGAGGATGAGAGGAGGAGGAGGAGGAGGAGGAGGAGGGGGAAAGGGGGGTGGGGGGAGGTCGCCATCAGGCGCCATCTTACCGAGAGGAGAGGGAACGCAGAGTTCAACAGTAATTTCCCCTCCATCCGCAGCCTGCCCCATCTCGCATCCTCATAGTTCACATTCTTCACCTTCACTGTTTATCTAAACCCTCATCATGGATCAGGACCGGACTCAGGCTGGTGGTTTTATTAATACCTGAACATTAGCAGGTACAGAAAGAGTTTCATTATAAAAAATCAGACAACAATATTCATTTAGAGGCCATTTATTCACATAAAACAAAAGATCCGAGCCTAAACGTCGCAGTATTTGTACATTGCTGAGTTGATTGACGTTTTAGGATCACAAAATATGTAATTTCACACAAAAAAATGGACAAAAACAGATGTTATGCTTCATGCCAGTCACAATGTGTCATTTAGTCAGAAAGTTTCTTCTAATCTGAGGTAGAGATCAAATAAAATAAAAACATTTAAAATAAAAAAAATCCCCACAATAACACTAATAACGTGTATTTTGTTAAACTGAAATAAAAATGGTCTACTTTCAGGAAATTTAGGTGATGCAGGAAATATTGTAATTATTATTATTTTTTAATTTATTGTGCCAGAGTTTAAATGCTTTAAAAAAATTAGGTAGTTTTTCGTTCAAGGAATGTTCATTCAAATTACATTCATATCGTGCTGCAAATATATATAAAATCTCTATTTATCAGAAAAGTAAAATGTACTTTTATCTGCATGTGTTAGACATGTAAAGCAAAGTAGCTTAAAATTCCAGAAATTCCGCTACAGGTTCAAAACTAAACGCTGACATAAAAGAAAAGTCATCCTTTATTAATCCAAACATGTTCATTCCGTTCATTTTATTTAATTATGTCCGTTTCTTGTTGTTTTCAGTCTCTTCTGCGCTCTCGGCGCCTCCTGCAGCTTCGGCCTCGTCCTGGACATCTCCGGGAATCTGCGCCTGCTGGTTCGGCTCCTCTTTGTGGTCCTTCTTCCACTTCATCCTGCGGTTCTGGAACCAGATTTTGATCTGTCTCTCTGAGAGGCTGAGGGCGTGGGCGATCTCGATCCTCCTCCTGCGGGTCAGGTACCGGTTGAAGTGGAACTCCTTCTCCAGCTCCAGGGTCTGGTAGCGGGAGTACGTCTGGCGGCCCCGCTTTCGACTTGGATCTGAGGAGAATCAGAGAAATGTTGTTAAAAAAAAATCACATGCATTTGTCTGCAGAAGAATTATGGTGCAGTAAATTATTGATTTTTGTTGCTGATAATAAAAACTTGTGGCTAAAACGACAATGTCTTTAATGTTTTTGTAATTGCCTTTTAACAGTGGCTCATATTTTTACATCACCACAAAATGTTTTCTCACGAATCCAACTTTTAAAACATTCACATATGTGTAGTTATCTCTTTTAACTGTTGGACCTGCTGCTCTTTGGCACATGCGCCCTTCCAGATACTGCAGGTTTTTTTAAAGCAGCAACTTTTTTGCACAACAAAATATAATGTAAGAGCATTTTATTTAAAAGAAATAAAATAAAAACAAACCACACGCTTTGAATTTTAAATCAGGGAATCATTGATCCTCTGCAGCACAGACTCAATTATAGAAGCTGCAGAGTGCAGTAGAGCTGATTTACACAACAGGCCGGTCTCTTTTACAGCCACAAAGAGGAGAAGAGGCTGTGAGAGTAATAGGAGTGCAGAGAAACCCCCCCAGCGGCAAGGTCTCTGCGCACTGAACACACAGAAGCTGTGGTCAAATGAATTTATGGCTGCAGAACTCATTAGTTGCGCAATAAAAGTTTTACGATTCTTTCCACGCAAAAGCAATGAGCTTCTTGAAATTAATCGAAGACCAATGGAAGAAAAGAAGGTTTTGTGATCTGGCGCATACCTGATGCCCGCATCCAGGGGTACATCCGGTGCTGTTTGTCCGGCGGAGAGGTGAGGGGTCCCGGCCCCGGGTGACAGCAGCTGTCGCTGAACAGGCGACCCTGGTCAAACGGGCTGCAGCGGTGTGTGTGTGTGTCCGGCCCCGCACCGTAGCCCGGGGTGAACACGGGGCGGCTCTGGACGGCATTATTGAGGCTGTAAACTCCAGAGAGAGATGGCGCAAACGTGATGGCCGCAGCAGCAGCCCGTGCGGAGCCGAGCTCCTCTCCACTGGGTCCAATAGCACTGCAAGAAGCTCGCTCCGAGCTCGGGAACAGAGAACTACCCGCCGCGGATTTGCAAAGAAGACTCTCCACATAATAAGAACTCATATTTTTCCCTCTCTGATTTGTTGGCCCAGAATCCTCAGTGTCGTTTTTACGAGGTAGCGTGATATATGACAGCAATACACCCTAGATTTACACCAAACCCCATTTTTACTCTGGACCGAAGAACCCGGACACGTGACTTCGGCCTGCACGCTCTCCACCAATCAGCACAAAGCTAGGAGTTTTTTTCATTATGGCTCAGTGCTGCAAGATGAGATTAACACCTCGTACGAAAACACGCACACTCATATAAACACAAGAGGGAAATTCTACAAACTTACATGATCTGATGCCTTCAAAATTCAAGAGAAGAGTGTTAGATTTTGATTTGGTAAATGATTCGCGAATAATAATCAATAAATAAAAAAAAACTAACATTTTTCAACACAACTTTACTCATTTTGAAACAGGATTACTGTTACCGTCATTTGATAAACAGGTTGAAAAAGAAAATGATTTTTAAAGGCAGCTCAGTTCACCATTTTTCTGGACATAAACACAAAATAAAATGTTCATAAAAAGTTTTACATTAAACTTTATACAAGTCATTTTTTAAAGTTGTTGAGTGACGTTTCATGTGTTTCTATATCAGATTTTTTTGAACAACAATACTTTTATGCAAGGATAATAATAATAATAATAATAATAATAATAATAATAATAATAATAATAATAATAATAATAAGAGAAGTAGTATCAGTAGTAGTAGTAGTAATAAAAAGGAGAGCGTGTTTTAGGGTGCTGGAATTTAGATTATATTATTGTATTTCCACATTTACACCTTAAACTTCATTATTATTATTAGTAGTAGTAGTTGTTAGTTCTAGTAGTTGCAGTAGTTTTTGTAGTATTTAAAGTAGTAGCAATAGTAGCAGTAATAGTAGTAGTGTTAGTAAAGAAGAAGTCAAATGAAAATTTAAAATAAAAAATTGTAGGCTGCCAAAATGAAGCTTATCTGTTTGCACATTTGTACCTTAAACAAAAACATATATATATATATATATATATATATATATATATATATATATATATATATATATATATATATATATATATATATATATATATATATATATATATATATATAATGATAATTATTTTTAGGAGTAGCAGTAGTAGTTGTTGTAGAAGAAGCAGTTGATATAATGGAATTTTTATTAAAATGTTATATATATATGTATATATATATATATATGCACGTGTGTGTGTGTGTGTGTGTGTGTGTGTGTGTGTGTGTGTGTGTGTGTGTGTGTGCATATACATATACTTGCATATATCAAATACATTATTTGAAATACTGTAAGTTTTATATAATCCTCCCAAATACTGACCTTATTTTTCACATGCTAGACAATATTGCGAGTACATAGTTCTTCTAGTAAGCAATAAAAAAAATCAAGTCATTAGAAAAAAGAAGCAAGACATCAATAAACATGTGTGGGTTGGTTAGTGCGCATGTGCAGCAGTCCTCCAGCTGTAGAGTGGCTGTGTGAGTCTTCCCTGCAGGGCTGCGCGGTGAAGAGAAGTCTCTACAGTGAGAGATTGTAAAAAAGGTGTGAAATTATTCTCCCCGACTCTTAAAATGTTACTACAGTTTCTACTTCCGCGTGCGCAGCTTTATTAGGCTCGGTGGTTAAAAGCACGAGTAGGATGTGGTGGAAAAGTGTCGCCACCCTCTGGTGACTCACTGGAATTGAAGGGTGGAGAGGCAGCACTGAAACACACTGAGGCGACATTTTAGTTTTTTTTCCCCACAAGATTGAAGTCAAGATAAAATAAATAGTTATGAATCACAAAAGTCATGAGTTTTTATTGGTTACATTTAGTAAAAAGATCGTGCGTAATGACGCATTTGCCGTCTTTTTGGATCATTTGAAAGTCTATGGTGCCTTCGGACTTTATGGCTCCTTCTCCTTTAGAACCCGGGCTCAGTAAAAGGAGCAGAGGGCGGAAGGTTCCCAGGTGAAACACAAAGGACAGCGTCGAATGACCGTGAGTCCACTGCGCGGGCCCGTCGGATAGGAATCCAATAAAGCTGATCATTTCCGCTCGGCCTTTTGTCCAGATCCCAATCGCGCAGAAAGAGGAGAAAAACAAATGGGTGTCATTCTGAAAGCGGCCTAATTGTGTCTGGACGGCCATAAAGCCATTAAAAGTGGAATGCCAGACAGTATAGCAGACCAGGCGTTTTATGGCACTGTCTCTGGCCGAGTCTTTGAAGTTTGGGTCCATCTGTGTCTTCTAACGCGTCACAACAGCACTCCAGTTGGACCGGATTCACCCTTCGAATATGAGAGCTAAAATGTGCTGCTGTAGCTGCTGAGCTCAGGCCTGCATGTGATGGATCAGGACGCTTATCTGCGGCGATCTGCTGCTCTTTGCATTTTGTGTCTTTGCATCAAATAAATATTTTTTCCTCTGACAAGCAGAGACTTGAGCCAATTTTACCCTTAAACTAAACCTGACGCGTCAAAAACCTGTGAAAAAGGTCCAGGTCGGGGTTTCAATCAAACCCTTATCTTACTATAGCATTGATTTAAATTATACCTTTAAATTTCAGAAATTGTGCAAAAATTAGACCTGCCCTTTCTAAGCTGGACACACAAACGCATCATTTTGAGCTTCAGCTGTCGGAGCTCTTTTTTTGTTTTGTGTCCTCTCGCCTCGCAGCGCTTTGCACCCCATAAAAGGTTATAGCAGTAATTGTCTTTTATGGCTGTATACAGCTAACAACATCCTCTGCCAACTTTGTCCCCAACACACACACACATACACACACGTCTACACACTAATCTTCGCCTATAGTTGTGTGTTTTTCACTTATCTTGCATGTGAACCCTAAAAAAAAATCAATAATTAACAAGATACTTCTTTTTAGTTCTTTTTCTCTGCTTTTGCTTTAAATCCTTAAACATCAAACCCAAAGTAGAACTAAAAATAAACAAGAAAATGAATAAAAGAAAGGATATATTCCAGATATAATTTGTTTTATTTAATAAATAGTAAAAATTACATTTGTGAATTAAACGTCAGACGGCCAGCAGACCGCGAGGTATTCAATGAGAAGCCTACAGTGTTTAATTTCCTCACTAATAAACATTATGTCCCTTGGAAATAATAATTAAAAAAACGTCACTCCCTGAAATTCAGTCAGACACGTTACAGTGATGCAAGCAATATCCTACTAAAAATCCAAAATCTAACAACACATATTGTAGGTAGTTGAAATAGGTAGTCAATAAAATTAGAACATGTTTAAATTTAGGATTTAATTGGAACAGATATTCTTCTAAATGAGACCAGTTTCAATTCATCTGTATTTTCTCTCTATGATTCTACAGTTAGTATCAAATCCACGGTCATATTCAGTCATATTTCTAAAAAAAAAAAAAAAAAACAATAAAATTAATACAGTTTTCATAAACTATACCGACTCTGATAGACAACAGATTTATAGCTACAAATAAAATAAAAAAACACACAGCTAGACACATCCAAACGAGCACAGAGACAACTAATTTACTTTAACGAGGTATTAACAGAGGAAATAAAAAAAAAATGTAAAATAAAAAAATCAAATGGGCACTGTCAGAATTGTGCAATATTAAGGTCAAACTAAAGCCCAACATGCTTATTTTTATTTATTTATACAAGACAAATTCTTCTCTAGCTGTAATATAGAACAATAAGACGACGGAGTTGAAAAATAAGGTCCAGCAGAGCTTTTTCTTTCTTTCTTTTCTTATTTTTTTGTTTAATTTTTTTTTTACAAAGAAAGCTACCACAGCCTATAAATACTGTTCCTCTGCGCCACGGTTATTCGTCTTTCGGTGCGCCGTCCTTGTTAAACTTCTTCATCTTCATCCGCCGGTTCTGGAACCAGATTTTAACCTGTCTCTCTGTGAGGTTTAGCAGCCTCGCCACCTCGTACCTCCGGTCCCTGGTCAGGTAGGTGTTAAAGAGGAACTCCTTCTCCAGCTCCAGGATCTGGTGCTTGGTGTAAGGGCAGCGCTTTTTTCTCGTGGCGCTCGCGTGGAGCCAGTTGGACACCGGGTTATCTGCAAAGAAGGGTGCGGATTTTATTTGTTTTTTCTTTTTAAAGTGTTAATAATATGAATAAAATGTGGAATTTAGTAGGAGAAAGTGCTCAAACAGCCGCGTCTTTCTGGCGTTGGCTTTAGAAAGCTGCGCTGCAATCTGAGCATGGTCATTAACAGTCTCCATAAGGAAATGGCACGTTCAGAATGGCATCTGACGCGCACCCGCGTCCCCGCGCCTCATTCCCCCGCAGCTTTATAAATAGTTCAAACATTAAAGACCTGCTGGAGACTTACTTGGGTCCAGGCCCGGTTTCTCCTCGCTCTCTCCGCTCACGTCCCCTCCCTGGACGGACAGCTCGTCCTTCTCTCCGGGTGATGGTGTCGCCACGGTGCCGTTGGCGTAATCGGAGAGCAGCAGCGCCGTGTGGGATCCGGGCTCGCCTCGCGTCCCCAAACCCTCCGGTTTGATTCCGTAGTGATGGTGGCTCGTTGGTAGTCCGGTCATCGGGAGAGAACCGGACATGGGCTCCAGAAGCCAGGACTGATAGCGGCCGTCTGTGTCTGCGCCCATCGGGCCTTGTGGATGCCCGTAGTGGTGATGATACACGGAGGAGACGGTGCCCGGGAACTGAGCCGGAACATGGTTCCATGTCGGGCCGAACACCGCGGGTTTGGACGGGAAGGTGCAAGTCCCGAGCTCGCTGTGGTCTCCGATGGAGGCGGGCTGTCTGGCGTGCTGGATCCCGGGACCTGAGGGGTACCTCGGGACGGAGATCTCCTCGCTCTCGGGCAGAATGAGGGAATCGACGTAGTAGCTAGTCAGTGTTCCGGACGTCGACATGGCAGAAAAATGACGCTTTCACATGTACGCAGTCATACAGCAGACACACGCAAAACGGAAAAAAACACAAACACACACACAACCACACACCCCTAACACACACACACACGCAGTAAAGCCAGCCTCACAAAATAACAATGTGGAGAAATCAAGTAGCAACTTGGCCCCACGGAGAACTACAGTGGGAAAGTAATGGGGAGACACGCCGCCACGCCATTGGACGGCAGAGTCACGTGATCACAAGGCTGAACAATAAAAGATAAATCAATCCCTGCAGTCATTAAATACTCACCCGCTCTGCTATAACAACCCCGATTTTTACGAATGATCAAGATTTAGGCTGAAAATCTACAAAGAGAAGGAAAACATGGACGAGGGGGAGACGAAATTCAAAAAATACAAACTAAAACCACTCCACGGTGACGTTGTTTCAATCCAGCTACTTCCTTCAGAATAAAAAACGATACAATATGTATTTGGAAGCTTAATTTTACGAGATACTTTATTGGACACGTAAGCAGTCTGCCTCTGTTGCTCGCCAAAACACATTTCAAAATCCCAGGAACCCAAGGATAGAAGCGCTTATCATAAATTACGCACAACCACATTAAGATCTTCTTTTATTTTGATATTTTTAGGCTCTTATAGTCATATTACAAATGGTATAATAAATCAGTTACAGCTTTGGATATTATAAGGATCTAGACCCAGATCGGTAAAATAGTTTAAACATGTTTTGTCATTTAGATCCGCGAGGATATTATCTGCAATATGATCTGAAATTCGTGTAAAACACGCAGGAACTCGTGTTATTATTCCCCTCATTATCACCTTCTAATGACGTAAAGGATCATTCTCACTTCTGGTTATTTGTGCTGCTTCTCTGTCATCTAATAATCCACGTTACGCACAAACACACTTTATTTATAAAAGGCTTTCGAGTCAGAAAGTTGGATCTAAAATTAGCCATTAAAAAAAAACTAAAAATAGCAAAAGCAATTTAAAATATGTTAAATTATTTTAAGAAATTGTTTTACTTTAAAAATACAAATCAAATTGACAAGGATGTAAATAAAACAGCTTATATTTTTAAAAAATATAATTCATTTTGTATTGTAGGAAATGTTCAGATTACTCGGGCTGAATTTAAGCTTAAAAATGCAAAAATTTAATAAATAGTATTTAAAATGAAGATAATGCGTGTGTGTAATTTGAAGATCTAAATATAGATATATCATTTGACCAAAAAAAATTAAAATATACAAATAATCTCAAAAGATTAACTCCATTTTCCCACCAAAATTAAATATTACGCATTAAAACAGAGCAGATCTCAGTTTGCTTTACGTCCAGCCGTTTAGTATTTGCACCACATTAACACTTGCGTCTTCCTATATGTTGGTTTCATCGCGGCCGTTAACAAATGCGCTCCTAATACCTGCCAGCAGCCCGAGCTTCGGTGTAACTTTACGGCGCTAAAAGTAAGCGCACACAATGTGTTTATTTCCCTCTTTTTAGATGGGAACGGCGCGTGGACGGGGGGGGGGGGGGGGGGGG
>SSNR01000080.1:1677743-1721735 GCA_006937965.1 Callopanchax toddi
GGGGGGGGGGGGGGGGGGGGGGGGGGGGGGGGGGGGGGGGGGGGTGACCAAATAGAAAACTACCCACATTTAAAATTAGTTCAATGCTGCAAAATGTGTTCTGCAGATAAAGAATACAGAGAAGGACGATGCGCGCGAATTGGGTGGGATCACTCGAGAAAGACCCCGAAAATAAACGAGTTTAAAAGAATTCTATCGTTTTTAGGCCAGCTGTCAAATAAACTCAGTACATGCATTCATTTTAGAAAATACAGTAGGATTTCCTCAAAGAAACTGGTAATACAAACATGGAACATATATGCGTAAAAACGCTTAAATGGAGTTTTTTTTTTGATACATGTGCAGTTTGGTATATCTTAAACTGAACACAATTTTTTAGCAGCAACCTTGGTTTTTGTCTTGTTACTAGTTTTATTTGTTGGAAGCAAATAATGGAGACGCTGGCCAACACCCCTACAAGGCCACAGGGAATTCCAGACGCACAGATTCTCTGCATTCTGCTGTTGCATAAAAAAGTGTATAGGAACAAAAGAAAATACGCAAATTAATGCATTTTCTTGTAATTGCACGTTTTATCTTTCTTGTTTTTAAAACCAGCAGGCGTCAAATATCAAACAAGCCTATGAAGGGAGGAAAAGGAGCGGCTGTGCGCCTTTTTTGTGCACTAAAACCCAGAATAGACAAACAAGAATAGACAAACACCTTTGCAGCAGGAAAAGACGCCACTATGCCAACAGCTCTCAGGCTGTAAACCTAAATCAGGGTGTTTTTTCACCCTGCAGTTTACCGCAGGGGCTATTCACTCCTTTTTTGCTTCTGCAGATAACAGCCTGTCTGGCGGATCTAAATATCGCCATAAAGCCCTTTCCTTCCCTTTGTGAGAGCCACCATTGCGCAGCGGAAGCATCCGGTCTCATTGCCCACGGAGGTCGCTGTTGCCCCATTCACCTTCCCCTTCCCCTCCACTGCAGTGGTCGTAACCGAGGCCTTGTCTGGCGTGTCTGCGTCACTACTACTAAAAAAAAAAAAAAAAAGGGACGAACTCTCTGCCTTTTACCCTTAAATCTCGACTCCACGTCGCATACTGCAGCTGAGCTCTGGTCAGCACACAAATAGGTGATTTTGTGAAGCAGCAAAGCAAAATCAAACCAGAAGGAATCAGGAGGAAAACACCGCAGGAGACAGCAGCCATTCACCCCTCCTCCTCCTCCTCCTCCCCTCTATCCCCTCCCCCGGTTTATTACGTCCTGGGGTTTGCTTTTTCCAAACACCTATTTTTCAACCAAATCTCATCTTCCTCGTGATCTCCGAGCTGCTGCTTTTCCAGGGTTTTGCTCTCGATGTTTGCAACTGGGGCGATTAAGACAGTTTCATGTTGCAGAGTTAGAAATGGACCCCCAACAACATGAAACTACCTAAACCACTCGACAGTCGATCCGGGCCTCAACCGGAACACGACCGGACAAATCCCAATGCACCGTGGCTATCATGTGTCCACATTATAAAGAAAATAAGGGGAGGAAAGAGCACACGGACAAAGAAGCTGCATGCAACAAGATGCAAAAATACAGAAAATCACAGCAGACTCACCCTGATCCTCGATGGGATATCCACATTTTTGGAGGATTAATCCATAATGTGTGTGTGCGCGCGTGTGTGTGTGTGTACAGTTCGGATTTGTATAGCTGTGAGCCGGGCCTCCTCTCCGTCCGAAAGGCTCACTCACGACTGAAGCTGCTCTTCGAGGAGAGGGAGAAAGCTCATATACCAGCCAGTCATAAAACTCTACAATAGCCGGCTGGGCATGCATCAGGACGGCTTATAGCCTAATATCTTAATTATTTCCGACCAGCCACTCCGTATTACCTCTGGTTTCTGCATCTACACACACACACAAAAGCAAATCAACCCCTAATGTACACGAGTCTGAAATAATATGAGGTTTATTTCTGAGAATTAAAAAGAATAAACCCTTCTGCAGTGGCTACACTCGGACAAAAATACATATGTGGTACAAAAATACTCGTCAGCTGATAATTTATTATGCATTGCACAAAAAAAAAACACATATGTACACAGAAATATACAGTAAAATATTTCCTCTTCACTCGCCCTCACTGTGACTAAAAGTTATACAATAATATGATGGACCACTTTTTTTATCATCATAGGAAAACTTTACATCATGCAATTCGAATAAAATAAAATTTAGATCAAATTTAAACATTTTGAGCCACCTTACAGAGAAACGTGTGTGTGTGTAGGGTGAGAGTATGTGTGTGTGTGTGTGTGTGACCACTGATTTAACGACACTATCCAGTCAGATGGAAGAATACAAAAGAGCATCAGAAAACAGGTCTACTAACATCCAGTCTTTGATTTTCTCTGACGCGCAAAATGGAACCTCACAGTGAAATGAGAGGGAAATGAGCTGGAAAGGGGTCAATTATTTCACCTATTTTTTTTTTAATCCTCCTCCTACTTTGTTTTTGTTTTCTTTTTTGACCACCTTCACCCGCGTCATGAGAATCCGTAGTTGGAAGTGAGCTCCCGGATCCGGTTCTCCCGGGTCATTTTCTTCAGTTTCATCCTGCGGTTCTGGAACCAGATCTTAACCTGTCTGTCCGTCAGGTGGACGCTTTTGCTGATCTCTAGGCGGCGCTCTCGGGTCAGGTACATGTTGAAGAGGAACTCCTTCTCCAGCTCCAGAGTCTGGTGTTTGGTGTAAGGGCAGCGTTTCTTTCGGCCGCTTTTTGCAGTCAGCCAGTTGGCCGTGCTTTCACTTTTTGCGTCTCCTAAGAGGAAATATCACATAAATGGTCAATGCAACGTGAGGAAACGTGAAAGAAAAATGCAGAAAAATCAAGTTTAGGAGTATGACTGCGCGTTTACTTAATCAATTGCGTCCAAATTTGCTCTTTGTAGATAAAATAAGGAATTTTATAATTTTGGGGGTTGGTGCAATGACACAAAATGGAAATAAATAAAATAAATGTTGGTATATTGATATAAAATAAGCAAATGCTGCATGTCAAATCAGAAAAAATAATTTAATAATATAACCTGAGTGGGTACCGTTTATGCTGTTTGCGCGTATGTGTGTGTCTCTCTCTGTGTGTGCATATATATATATATATATATATATATATATATATATATATATATATATATATATATATATATATATATATATATATATATATATATATATATATATATATATATATATGTATATATATAACACCTGTAAGTTTTCTTTGACAAAAAAGGTATTATTTCAGCATCTCAAATGAGTAACATCATAATACGTTTCCAGACACTGACGCAAGGCCCTTACGCAGCATTTACGCAGCATTCAAATAAAACACTAATGAGGTTTTTATCATTTCTTTATACATTTATAGATAAGTTATTAGAGTCATGTAATTTAAATGTATTGATGATCACTATAAATCACGTTTTTCCTTGTCTGCTGGCTCACATTCACATTATACGCATTAAATGCTAATTCTGTGCGCATTTGTGAGCAGAACTAAAACTCTGTATTGCTGGCGTGGTTAATATGATATGTAGATACAGTGTTTGCAGGCATGTGTCTTGACTTGTCACCTGTGAAATAAAACCTGACAGGTGTCATTAAACGATTCACTCTACCTGTTTGCTACCAAAAACAAGCCTATGACCACACCTATAAAGACCCAGCCGGTTACCTTTATTGGTCTTTTCTCCTCTTTCCTTCTCATTTTCTTCTGTTTCGTCAGCTGAGGAGGCTTCTCCATCCGAGGAGTCACGCGCCTCCTCGGTGCCCGACGCGGCGTGAGGCTGCTGCAGGTCTGCGTTTACCGAGGACACGGGCTCGTCTGTGTCTTTCCCTTCCGGCGCCGCGGTGACTGGAGCAGAAGTTGAGGTTGGTGGCGTGTGGAAGCGAGCGGGATCAGTGGGGTGCAGGCCAAAATGGGAATGGGAAGGGTTCGACTGGGGGCCGTTGGAGTTGTAAAGTTTATGAGAATGTGCGTGCGTCTGAGACAAGCGGAAGTAGCCCGGCACAGGCACTGAGCCCCCGCCGCCACCTCCACTGCCACCGCCGCCGCCATCTGTAACTGTGCAAGAACTGGACCCGAGTCCGCCTGAGGTCAGTCTTGAATATGTAAGGTCTTCGGCGGTGGAGGCTTTGGGGCACTTGGACTGCTCGTACAGGCAGTAGGTGCTCTCTTCCTTGATATTCTGCGGGAACGCGCAGGGTGCGACCTGGGGACCCACAGCGTGCTCTTGATCCATCCGACATGACCTCTGCGCGTCCATCCACATCTCCATGCTGGGCATGTACGTGCCTGAGGCGGACACCATGCTCTGGTGGCCCACCTCGCTCCGTTTAGCCATACCTGGGAAGTATCCATAGTTGTGTAGTCCGTAAGGCACTTCTGCAGCGGTGCTGTGAGGCACGCACACCGCGCTCCCAGTGTAGTGACCTCCACCACCCTCGCTTCGGCCACTGATCAAAGAATCCACTAAAAAGGCATTTCCTGACGGGCTGTCCGAACATGACATTATTGTGGTGTATTTTGGCGAAGGGAGAAGATAGCCCTTTCTGGCTGACATTTCTTGTGCAAAACATGCTGGATGTGATTAGAGGCACCCCCTCTCCACCGAGCGGACTGTAAAACCAATGGAAACGCTGGAAGACGCGCAGACCCCTCCCACTCCGAGGCTACGTAGCAGACCGAACGACATTCATCATGGAGTTCAGGCAGAAGAAGAAGACAGCAGAGCAATCAGTGTGTTCCCTCACCTCGCCTTAATGCACCACCCTGCTCACAAGGACCGAAGTCCAACTGATCACAGCTGTAAAACATAGATTTATATTCTGAAAGGATGCGACTAGTGGAAATATTTTGGGAATGAGTTTGGAAAACATTTGAACCGCTGATGCACTGGTTGACCCGCAGGCAAATACAAATCTAACCACAGATCTCAGCAGAGACCAAAACAAAGACGCATTTTTATCAAATCTTCGAGCTTCAAAAAGCCAGCTTTGATTGGACTGAAATCTAAAATAGATTTGGTTACAAAACGACTAAACTGCACGATGAGAACTTTGCGTAAAGGTGTCAAATCACGGTTTAAACGCTGCTGTGACACACCAGCAGAGACATAAAATAACAAAGCTACAGGAGTGTGTGTGTTACTGGACTCTTTTAAAGTGTGTGAAACCACCTTTGGCACAATAAACTGGCACAAAGCCGTTTTATATGATCCATCTTTGCGCCTGAAGATTAGGGTTTTTTTTTACCATAAAAAACAAGAAAATAAAAGCCCTGAATTTATTTAAAAATAAAAAAATATTAATATTCCATTGAATTATATATATATATATATATATATATATATATATATATATATATATATATATATATATATATATATATATATATATATATATATAAACTAGAGCAGATCATTTGTCTGACCTCAGTTGTCTTGTGCAAACTATTATATTGCATCTATTTTTGCATAATTAATGTTTTAAAAAGCTGCAAAACAGAGAAAACTATTTTATATTTATTTAAAAATTAAAAACAGAACTATATACAAAAATAATCCGTCAGAAATCTGTTAGAAATAAGTCAAATGGGCTTTTTTAACTATAAAAGTATATATTTCTGATTTATTTAGCTACGTTATAAAATATAAGCACTTCAAGTCTTCTATAGGGACTTTTTCTGTTTGCAATTTTTTTAAATTTATTTAAAAATCTCAATTGTGATTAAATAAAACATTTAAAAATATTCTTTATCCAATCTATACTAAAGTGGTTCCGTTGCTTCTATCCAACATTTTATTTACATTTTATTCAAAATGATTCAACGTGCGTTACATTTATTATACAACTACAAAATATAAATAGATCATTAGAAATGTGTAGCTATTTCGATAAACCAAAACAGAGTTTTATAGGTAAATTTGAATTTCTTAAATTTTCTAAAACAAACCGCCTTAGACGCACCGTGTGTCTAATGTGGAGCAATTTAGGAGCCACAGTCAAACTAACTCCTCCTGGACTTTCACTCACTTTCCCTTTTTTTCTTTATTTTTTCAGGTTGAAGTTAATCTTAGCTTAGTGTTTTTATAACAGCGGACCAAAGGCACCACGCGACTCATGCATTGCAGCTTAAATCAATTTGGAAATTTGAGGAAAAATGTAGAAACTGATGTAGATTTTTCCACGCAGGCGGCGCACATTAGGCGTGTTTTTTTATGACTTTAAATAAAATATCGGTGAGACTTTAATTAATGTAAATTAAAAACAATAAACAGTTTGAGGAAGTTCAGCTTGTTTTCCTTCAAAACCATTCAAACAAATCCCACTAAACGCTTTTCCACACTGCTTCTTTTTTTTTTTTTTTTTTTTTTAGACATTTGATCCAGAAAGGAAACCAAACCCATCGATTAATAACGCGCGCGCGTTTGTTTTTGGCCTGCACGCCTCACAGTGCTGAGGGGGCAGGAGGGGGTGGAGGGGTGCTATCGATATCTTTGTGTTACAGTTATTAATTGTAGCTATTAAATCTTCATTTCCACAGCTGCCCAGCTATTATGTCCTGAAAACACTTTACCCTGACCACTGGCTTTGATCAGGCCCATATAATCGTGGCCGAGGAGGCCGTTTGAGTCGGATCATGTTCGTCCTGAGTGCTGTTATGAACAATAATGCGGCGTTTTATTACATCCAGCGGAAGCATTTATTTTTCACGAGAGACAAAGGAGGAGAAGGTCCAGATCCAGGCGCTCGCCTCTGATACAGAAAAGCCAGAGTTCAGCTCTGTAGCAGGAAGGAAACGGACCGCAGCCTTATCGCAGTCAGACCTCTAATGATTGTGCGCTATTTGGCACGCAGGGATGCCTTTAAGAGTGTGGATACTTTAAGGGAAATACTGATGAAGCACGTGTTGTGATTAAAAACCTCAAGCAAGAGAGAGAGAGAGAGAAAGAGAAAACAAACGCACAATCCTGTCACTGTGTTGTTAAATGTGTCCGTTTATCCAAAACACTCGTTCAGGTACAAGTTGGTTCTGCTAAACCATTAAAAACGTGCAGCTCAGCAAAATGAAAAGCACGTGCAGCATGAAGCACACATGTGTGACCTTATTAGGGCTTAAGGAAGACTTTTCCCTTCAGATCCAAGCGAGGAGACAACCCAACAACATGCAACAGGAGGAGTAAACCGGAACACATCAGTCGGTTATTTATTCTGCTGCAGAATAAACGCGTACTATTTTTCTAGGCAACTTTTACCTGCTTTGATCAGAATATCCAAGGCCATGACTTTGGTTCCAACAGCGCCGCCCGGTGGCAGGAGCGTGGAAAATCTGAAGGTCTGATCTGAGCTGGATGAACCACACGAGAGGCCAGAAGCCTCTGAAATGAAGCAGATGCATCCAGGGTGCAGAAAGCGCTTCCAACCCGTCCTCTGCTCGCCGTCGCCTCCTTGGAAACACAGTTAATAACCTTGGGTCTCAGACGGTTTATTGCACCGCACTCCAATTGTACAAATGCTCCAGACTCTCAGACAGCTTTTATGGCCGCGTTGCCGCGGTAACGGGGAGGATGTGCCCGTAATTAGGGACTGAATTCCAGCGCGCAGTAAAGGATGCGCAAGGCAAGGCCGGACTATGGCAGAGAGAGGCAACCATAAACTTCAGCCTCTCTCCCAGCGTTTATGGCCCTTTTGACTGTCATATATGAACGCCAATGCGCTGCGGCCAGCCCCCATAAACACTGTGATAACAACAGCAAATATGGCGACCCTCGCCAAAGGAGGCTGCTGTTGAACGAGCCTTTCCAAAGCCTGTCAGCAAAATGACAGCTTGCACGCAGAGAAGGGGAGAAAACACCCAGAGACGCATCATCACGACGCAAACCGGTGCCAAGTTTGGCGATTTGGATGGATAAATCTGGATTTAAATGCTGATTTCTGCAGATCAGCTTGGCTAATAAATTGTTTTAGAAATAAACTAAATTAAACGATAACTAAAAATAATCAATCAACACCAAACATGTTATTTTTCTCCAGTTGTAGATATTAATTGTTTGACTTTCATCTTAAAACTCACATTTGAACATTTTATTTTAAAAACACAATGATTACAGCATTTCATCAAATTATTTAAAAATGTAAAGTATTTGGAGTATAGAGGATGTTAATAATTTGTACTCAACTAATCTTTTGCACATCAGTGTTCTGATTAAAGTTTTGTGCCCTGACGCATCAAATGTTTGCAGTTTTGCTCCAGTTGTGGGTTGATTTTTTTTTCGTGCGTAAAAACCAGTTTGTGTTTGATTCATCAGAAATAAAACTCAGCTCTAAAAGTAAATACATTAAAAAACAACGAGAATAAAAATTAAAAGTGACCCAGACAGTATTTAACAGGTTTCATTTGTTTTTATTTGGAAATATAGTAGAATACACAACAGTTTGGGGCATACCAAGCGATTGATTCATTGCGATGACCCTGACCAGCCTGTGCCCTGACTGAACACTTGACAAAAAAAGGATTTGTTTGTGTTTTATTTCAAACAAACAAAAAATAATAATGAAAAATTTATTTTCATCAGACTAAAGAGGCCCGCTAAACGCTACACCTGTGTGAATCAGTGCAACTCTCCACGCATCCAGTGGACAAGCTTATCTACCTGGTTTGGCCTGCACTGATAGTCTTCAAAAATAAAATAATAATTATATTTTAAAAATCAATATTTTCTAAAAAAATTAAAATAAAAAAGCAACGTCAGAGGTGACAAAAAGCTGGCTTAGAGGTCATCTCAGACTCAACACCTGAGCAGCCTCCGCGGTGTTGTGTCGTGGACAGCCGTGGCGATTTAAATGAGAGTAAACGAGTGGCTACAAAATAAATAAGCACACAAAACAGAAACACGTCGCTCTCATCCGCTCCGATTCGATATTTGGTCACACTAAAGCTCGATCAGGCTTCAGCCCTTTCAGTCAGAAACAATTCGTGTCATCTTTTGATTACAAAATACACTTCATCCGCCAGCTGCTGGCTGATTTTTTTTAAATATTGTTTGAAGAAAACAAAATAAGTGGGCCTTTGAAAAATCATGGGCATCACAAAGTAAAACTGTTGAGTTATTTGCCCTAAATCAAATGAAGGGACTTTTCCAGCTCAAGGCATTTCATATCAACGGATACTTGTGTCCTCGAACTTGAAATTAACCATTGAGCAGTTGTTATTGCTGCTGTCGCGGCCATTGTGGTACACTGAGTCCACTCGGAGAGCCAGTGAGTCTGTAAACGAAGCCAACCCCACAGCGGGGGGGACCACCGGGGCTGCTCTGACTCCTAAAGCAGAGGATTGGACGTGTAATACTGTAATCTGTCTCTGTTCAGTTTCTTCTCCTTCATGCGTCGGTTCTGGAACCAGATCTTTACTTGTCGGTCGGTGAGGTTGAGCATCCGCGAGAGTTGCAGCCGTTTCTCCTTGTTTATGTACACGCTGAAAAAGAATTCTCGTTCGAGTTCTCTGATCTGATATTTGGAGTAAGGACACCTCTTCTTTCGGACCCTCTGTCCACCTGTAAAGCACCAAAAAAACAAAGGAAAGCGCACGAGATGTGTTAAAATGCAACCAGCCTTCATAACAAGGGAAAATTTACAGCAGTTTAAAGATGAATAGTCAACAAATTATTTATAACACTACTTCAGCTAATATAATATTATTTTTAAGTGATTATTAAGGTGTCTGTGTGTAATATTTGGTTGTAGATTATAATAAAACAGCACAAGCTTCACCAGCAGGGCTTGCATTTGTACTAAAACCACACAAGCACCCCCCTCGTTACATGCAAAGGGCTTTATAACGCTAAGAAAGCGTAAAACAAGCGCCTTTAAACGGGAATAACGCAGGAATCCACGCTCATCAGAACCGAGTTCCTGCTAGAAAGCAAAAAATATATCCAGATATATCACCCGACCTGCTGCCTTTCACGGCCAATTTCAACTCCAAACACGTGATCCTGCAGTTTATAACAAAGTTTTGTTGGGGGGTGGGGGGGTCTACAGGCCCTCTATAAACCTTATATGCTTATAAAACAGCATATAAAATTTTTAACAGCGGCGCGCGAGATTGCAAACTTTCTCTCATAAGCAGGGCGCTGACTTACTGCTGCTGCTGCTGGATTTCTCCTCATTGTTGCCGGAAGATAGCTCTGGGCTGCTGGTCTCCTCCCGCTGCTCCTTCGCCTCCGTGTCCCGACATGACGGTGCCTGCTCCGGCTGCTTGCTCGTCGTTTTGTCCCCTGAGAGCGCAGGATTCGCGGAGGCGCTCTCCGACGCGTTCCCGTACGCCGTCTCGTAGAACTGGTCGAAGGCTTGAGGCAGCACGCCGTTCCTGCCCACGTTCCCGTAGAAATTGGTGGCGGCGGCGGAGCCAGCGCCTGCGTGGTGGTGGTGATGGTGGTGGTGGTGGTAGGCGGCGGCGGCAGCGGCGGGGCTGTTTTTCCCAAACATGTCCCCTACGACGGCGGTTTGCGCCGACAGACAGTCCCGGTGCACCATGTCCTCCGCGCTGGGGTAACACTGGGCCAAGTTCCCCCGGTGCGGCCATTTACCGGACGCCTCAATGCCCGCGTAGTCCCTGAACGTCACCTCTCTGACGGGCTGGACCTGCGGCAGGTTCGAGGAGTAGGAATATGTCATGGGGCGTGTGGACGGGGTCTGAGACAAAAACGAGGGAAGACCGGAGAAATCAGCCCCCGCCGACACGTAATAAGTGCAACTGGGCAAATACATGTTCGATCCAACGGGGACCCGCTCGTCAAAATCCATCATCGTAGCTCCGCCACTTCCTACAAGTCTTTGTTGGGGTTGGATTCCTCCAAAGCCGCCCTGAACATGGCTCTGGAGCGCCGTGCCTTCTCGCCTCTTTGAAGCAGGTTCGCTAAGCAGAAATTTGGAGACGTAAGCTGACGTGGAGAGCCATCTCCATCCACTCCACTGAGGAGGAGGTCACGTGACCACGCGGCAGAAATTGACAGATTTTCAGGCGCTGCGCGTGTGTGCGTGCGCGCGCGCGCGCCTGGGTGTGTATTCTTTGGAAAGAGGAGTGTGTAGGAGTGGAGAGACAGGACTGCTGTGTGTCCTATAGCCTGATATTGGTGCTTTATTGTCGTGTCTAATTCAGATTAATTCCTCAGCATGAAACCAGTCAATCAGGAAGAGAAATTTCACAAGTTGGTGCTTTAAAAAAAGAAAGTTCAAATACTAATTTTTGGTCGAAATTACATCAAATGTGTGCATAAATCTTTTGTTTTTCCCCCCAAAAACGAGAAAATATGCGGGTTTTTCTTCTTCTCTGTCTTTTTCATGTGATCAGCCAAAGTGTTCAAAGAATTAGACACTAAATTCTGATAATAAAATGAAGTGAACCAACAGCGTATCACTGTGTGGACATGACACAGACCTTTTTGTTGGATGAAGGAGACGAGCTTATTTCTAAAGGCTGCTTTTAGAGACGTCTTAGTCATCATCATTTGGTACTTTTACAACGTAGCATTTGGCTCAGTGAGCATTTGGTTATCAGGGTCATGTTCAAAGTAGCGGCTAATGTTTCAACCGAGGGAAAAGCCATCAGGAAATCTCAGTCATTTAACTCAAAACCAAAGAGTTTGATGTTGTTTTATTCACCAAATGAACACCGGAGACGGGTTTAGATCCTTTAATCTGTGAAGAAACCAAATCTGAATCATTTGAACCCATTTTCTGTTAAATATTTACCTAAACGTTATTTTCATGACCAAATTCTAAAATACACATCTAAAATATTTCAACCTGGCTGAATATGAACATCACTGGTAAATAACAGGATATTTATTGTGTAAAATGCGTAAAAACAATAACTAAAACATGTCTTTTTCAGTCACTTTTGTTTCAGGGGGCGCCATATTTTTGAAGCTCTTAGTATAAGAAATATAAATCCAAACAAAAACATTATGCACTCTGCGCTGATGTGATCCAAGTGAAAATTCCCTGAATCCACGAACGGCTACAACATTCGCAACATTCAAGGGCGTTCCACTTTTACGCACGGCTAAACCGCAACCTTTGCGTCCAAACCTAAAATCAAATGACCGCTAATTTGCAAGGAGGCAGCTCCAAGAACCCACCAAGCCCAGTTAATGTTCTGTTGTGTGAATAATTCAATCGGTTTAAACATTATTCCACGGGATCAGCGTGTGCGTTTTGCGTAAAATCTAACCAACACAGAAAAGAAAATACAAAGAATAATATAAATGTTGGTTCTGCAAAATGCTAGTATTTTGCAGCTAAATGTTGAAGAAATGTACTTGCATAATTTAGTTTTTTTCATTATAAATATGACAAATTGTTTAAATTTGTTTATTCAAGAAAATTATCTGCACGCACCTATTGCTGCTATTTAATTTGGTAAACACGCCACATTCCCGGCGCTGTGCTGAGGGCCACCATGAAGCCGGTTTTAGAGAGGCTGCAACCTGACTCTAATGTGCTGTGAATGAGAGACCT
This sequence comes from Callopanchax toddi, assembly GCA_006937965.1. Classification (NCBI taxonomy): domain Eukaryota; kingdom Metazoa; phylum Chordata; class Actinopteri; order Cyprinodontiformes; family Nothobranchiidae; genus Callopanchax; species Callopanchax toddi. The sequence continues at coordinate 1,690,303 of SSNR01000080.1, forward strand.
GAGCTCGGATTAAGACCGCCGCGGCTGCTCTGGCCCCCACAGCCCGATGTGCATATAGGGACTTGAGGGGGCTCCTGGTGACACGTGAAACACAACCTTGAAATATCACACACACTAATACTGCGTGAGCGCCCACAGACGCCTTGTGATCGTATCAAACATGGGGGGGGGGGGGGGGGGGGGGGGGGGGGGGGGGGGGGGGGAGCCTCTTGGATCGTGTGATCCGAACCGTCCTGCCTTTACACGCCGTTTTATTTGATTAAATTTCAGGGACACAAACGACTCGAGTGTCCCTGCGGCCTCACGCTCCGCCTCTCGGTCGATCCAGACAAATTCTACGAGTTGTGCTGAAGCTTTTAAGCTGTAATTGAGGACAGGATGCCCAGGAAAGCCAAAGCCAGCTCTGCACAGACCTGGGTTTTTATAGCTGCTAGTATTCTCTTTAACCCCCCAAAAAGCCAGACAGACACCACAAAACAGGCCAGGCGTGATAGGAAGTCGCCACCTACGCGGACTCAAAGTCAGCTGGAGAAATTCTGTAAGATGTTTTCAGCTAAAAGGTAAGACTTGTTTCTCCTCCACGATCAAAATGAGCCTAATTGTTTTTTAAAAAGGGGGGACAAAGAATTTTTAAGAAGGGAAAACTTGGGTCACATTTTATGACAAATGTGTTTTTTATTAAGTCGTTTGTGCTGATCCTCTGATCAGAGCTCTGGTTCTGTTCCTGCAGCAGACCTGGAGTCTGGCTCTGCGTAAAAAGCTCTCAAAGCCAACGCTTTGTCTGTGTACGGTCGACTTCAAGTTCGGGGGAGGAAGAGGGGCTTTTCACAGGGAGAGCAAAGGGCCTGCTGTGCCCCGGATGGAGTTCTAGGCTATTAATTGCCTTTGCAGCCACTCAAGCTTTAGCTTACAGAGCCACACAGACATTAAAAAATGAACTTCAACTTAACATTAATCTTTTTAAATCACTTTTATATCTAGATATTTCACAGATGAATATTCTGATTGCAAAACCTTTGGAAAATACTCTTTATTTAGAAAAATGGAGCTTCTCTTCTCGTTTAACCGGCGGCCTGCTTGAGTTTTTGGTAATAAATAACCAAGTCTAATCAGTAAATTGCCCACCAGAACAGACAGCTCAGTGTATTTACTCAAGGACATTGTTTCTCCTGAACCTTTCTTTACGCATCAGGCCTTTAACGCGTATTAGACTTTATAAATTCAAGCTACAAACTCAGCCAATTCTTCAGGGCAGAGGTTTTGTCCACTGTAGATTGTCCCATAAAAGCTCGTCAGACAACAAGTAAACAATCAAGCGTGGGAGGAGGGAGGGGAGGACTTGAAAGTACAGTTTAACGCCATGTCAGGTAGACCCAAAGGCTGTAAATGAGGCTAAATAGGAGCATTCAGTCCGCTGCAAAGACACCTCCTGTAGCTTCAGTCTTTAGTTGGAAAAAAGAGGACAGAGCTTGACCAAAGCAAGTTTTTGTTTGCATTTTATGGCTGAAAAAAAATAGGCCACCACACCTGCGAATGAAAGCTTCTTTTGACTTTTAAACTGGGAATGGAAAGGCTGTAGAAAATGCAGGAAAAAGGGAAAATACAATGAGAACAAAAGAAGGTGGCTGAGTTTAAAGAGCCGATTTAAGATTTTTAATTTAACGTCTTAAACGAAACGCTGTTGAACTTGAATTGTGCGTGAGGCTGTGGTGGCACGCGGCTCTGGCTCACCGTGCTCTTCATCCTCATCGAGCAACCGCAGCCTGCGCGCGCATATGAACGAGCCCTGATGTGTATCAAATAAAATGTGAACCAGATTCAGCTGCTGATTTATCCACAGGTGACAGAAATGTGAGCCGACTGGCGACTGCGACGACATGAAGGGGAGGCCGGGCGGACCACACAGGGGCCGCGGAGGGGAACCGGCCAACTCCACGGTCAACGGGAGCACCGCAGGCTCTGCTGGGACTCAGGACGGACAAAGGGACGACTTTTTGGACTCCAGTAATGGGAGAAATGGACATTTACAGAAAAATAACATTTAAAAAACTACAATCTTATACGACTTTAACTGCAATTTTGAAGATTTTTTTAAATTAAAAATGAATAACTTTCTAAATTAGTGTAAAAAAAATCTGTTTATTTTCTATTAATTTAAGGATTGGAGTCAACAAACATTCAAAGTGTTAAAAAAACAAAACAAATTTGCTATAAAATCCAGCAGATTTTACGCACAAAATTTACATTTTTATATTTAAACCTGCTGCGTCCTTCATTACATTTGATTATGTTCAACTTAAAATATATCTTAATTATTATTATCATTTAACTTATTTTATTTTAAAATAAGTTTTGTTTATAACGCTTTGATGTAACAGTGTTTTATGTTTTTGAGGTTCTATATTACAAACCTATTGCTAGAGGGAAATGGTTAAAGCGTACCAAACAAAACCTCTATCCGCAGAGTGTTGAAGCTGATTTTATCTATAAGGACATGACTTATTAAAAACAAAGTTATTGCAATATTTAAAGTCACAAAAAAGGTCCCATATCGTAAATGAAAGTACACACCAAAACATATACAGTATATACCAAATATCACATCGCAAATTTCGATTTTTTAAAAATTGTTTTAAAGGTGAAAATCTTGGCCGTTTAGGCGCAAACACTGTGCGTATAAAATGACGCTCATGCGTAAAATATGTTTGACAAATCGAACTGAAAAAATGCCTTAAACTAATTTTTCTGGGTATTTTTTGTTGTTGTTAATAGTCTTTAGAATCTAAGTGAAACTGGGTGTCGTTCTTTAAAGACAAAATGGTTTTATTTGTCCACTGCAACTTTAAAAAAAAGCGTAAAGAAACATTCCAGAAAGGGTTGAATTTAAGTCATTTTAATTTTGTGAGAAGTTTTCAATGTAATACCAGCGTTACGTGACCTTTAAAGTCTCGATGACGCTTAGGTCGACTCATTTACCAAACAACGCAAATATCCAACGTTCTGGTGATTTACGCAAATTCTTGAACCCACCTTAAAGACACGTGCGATGGTTGTTTATTTGAAACATCCTATTATATCATTCAAACACAAGTCAACATTGTCTGAATAAAAAATGTAATTTCCTTTGAAGTCCGGTGTGATCTGATCCCAGATCAGGACGTGGAGATGAACAGTCGCTGAATGGAGAGAAGGCTTTATTTCAGTGCTTCTATCTGACCACTTGACACGATCTTGGATCAGCTTATGTCTGCTCTGGTCTCTGCGGTGAATCACGAGATTATCTTCAAGATCACCAGTCAGGCTTGACCGTGCAGAAGGCCTCGCCTCCCATACACACAGACAGCGAAGGTCAATGTAAAGAGCAGCGGCCGACCGCCCTGCTCACTCTGTGTGTGTGTGTGTGTGTGTGTGTGTGTGTGTGTGTGTGTGTGTGTGTGTGTGTGTGTGTGTGTGTGTGTGTGTGTGTGTGTGTGTGTGTGTGTGTGTGTGTGTGTGTGTGTGTGTGTCAGGATATACCACTCTGCGTAAAGAGCCGCTCAGTAAATGCTCTGATTAAATTCATTCCAGAGGTGGCAGCATGAAGTAAATTTGACCTAAACGTGCTCATTTTAGTTAAACCCAAAAACCAAAACTTAATATTTTATTTTTCAGCTGAAGTTTAATGTGGATATTTCTGTCATCTGAAATCCTGATCACATTTTTTAAATTTAAAGTCAATGATTATAAACATGCACACAAACCTAGCTCCTATTTCAGAATTAGGTTATTTGAGCCCTTTTTAGTTGAAGTGTAATTCCCAGAGTTTCCTTAGTGTGGCAGCAAAACTCAATTTTTGAAGTTTCTCCTGCTGCTGCAGTCAAATATGGCTCTTGAGAGGAGGAACCAGAAAGGAGGAGCGCCACGTGACGTTGCAATCTGGGGGCGGTACCTATAGAGGCTTGTTTTGGTTCTATTCAACCAATGAGACGCTACTCTGCTGCCTCACCACCAATGAGACGCCTCTCATGTGACATCACCACAGAACTCTTCCACAGGAGTCGCAATTCACTGAGGAGTAACACATCTCACCTTCTCTCCCATCTCTGAGCGTGCGCGCGCGCTCACGCTTGAGACGCTTACGTCAGCCAACGTAGAACACAGCCACGCTTTGCGTGCTCGCGGACTTGCTGTCACTCATCCAAACGTCACCAGCACTAACAAACCTGATTTAATTGAATTACTGTAACTAGAGCAGTCGGTTCGGCACCCGAAACTTTGCGTAAGTCACGTGACTAAAGGTTGTTCCTGATTATCTCAACATATATTTATCATTTTTGTTTACAAATTAATGACACATTTACCATTAACGTTGAAATCTAAAAAGATAAAAAAAATATATCAAAGCTGGAATGTAATAAAAACAAATGAACTAACAAACACAACTGGATTTGTTTGTTTGGTTGGTTTTGTACTTTAATCAGTTTAATATTAGGCTGCACCAATACCACCGTTTACTTTATATTTAATATGTACATATTTACTTTATTATTACTATTGTTGTTGTAACAGCAGGAACAGAAAATACTGCTATATGAAAACAACAAAAGTCAAAAGTTTGTGTCTAAGAATTTTTTTTCACAATTTTACTCTAACATAATTTGTATATGTGTGTGTATATATGTATATATATATATATATATATATATATATATATATATATATATATATATATGTTTGTGTGTGTGTGCGTGTGTGTGTATATATATATATATATATATATATATATATATATATATATATATATATATATATATAGTGTGTGTGTGTGTGTGTGTGTGTATATATATATATATATGTGTACACACACACACACACACACACACACTATACACAGATATGCTCTAGACCTTTGGAATAAACGGAGCATTACTGGTATTAAAAACAAGAATTTTGAGACGAACATGTCAAATAAAAGTGTAAAGGAAAAAACCGAAATGTATCAAACCGTTTGGAGCTGTTCAACAAGATAGTCAAACACACAGGTTTAACATTTACGGTAAATTCAAATCTCACTTCTGAATGAATGAGAAATAGTAAAATATCATAATACACTCGCACCGCGCGCTGGTCTTCTATAGGCCTGCATATCATATAAATATACTTTGAACATAATCAAATCCATTCGTGATTCTATTAAACCATTAAGAACAATGTTTTGATCAAAACTTTAACTCTGACGCAAAGGCCTAAGAAAGAACGGAGGCATTTATTGTTTTATGAATCCACGATCAGCTAAACGTCATTTCCCTGGTAGGATCTGATACAATTCTGGGTGTATACAAATAATTATTGATAATAATAAAAACGCCCTCACGTGGATCAAGCGGCACTTCCGTTTGTTTATGTTTGCTTTGTGTTTAATGTCTAGATTATATTCGATATACGAACAAATTATGGAAGCTTACAGCCAAACTCTTCGTCCTAAATGATCAATGAAAGCTGTTTTTCATGTAGACGAGAGCAAGAGACACTGCGGTAATGTTTCTTCTTTACGCACAAAACGGAGATACATCGGCTACAAGACGCACTGCCTGTTTAATATAAAACCTCCACGGTTTGAGCAGAGAAATGTTCCGATTTTACATTAAAACAGACAATTATTATCTATTAGGTTGAATTATTTTATTTAGTCTATGTGAGTTATTATCACAGAAATGTGAACTTTGCTTATGATTAATTATTATTGGCTCGTTATTAATATTAATAATTTGTAAATAAATTATAATATTGCGGTAGGTCAGTTCAAACTATACATGTGTCCTATGTGTGATATAGAATTGTTTTAAAAGAATAATTGATTCTGTATTTTTGTTTAGTTTGAGTATGATTTCGTGGCTCCTGCATGACTTCAGAATTCAAACTAAATATTGAGTTTATTAGTATTTTTATTAGTAGTAATAGTAGTGGTAATTGTATTAGTAGTAGTAGTAGACGTAATAGTAGACGTAGTAGTAGTAGTAGTAGTAAACAGGCCTTGAAGCTGTTGTCGTTTTCATCAGGACTGTGACACAATATGGCCACTAGATGGCGATGTCCGCCTATAATTCAGCTTGAACTAGTTTAACTTCCCTCTTTCCAGCAACTAAATTATTTTTGATGCATTTGTTAATTTGTCATGGTATTGTTTCTTACAATTTCAGAATTTTTTTAAATGAAAATCTGTTTAAAAAATGAAAATAAAAACAAAAAGCTGTTTAATTGCTAAAACCATGCAGCACATCTATTTTCAGTCTCCTAAAATTATGAATGAAAAGTGAAAGCTTAATTTTTTTTTAGCCAAACAATAAAACGTCTGTGCCTAATAGATACATTAAAGCACAGAAACGTGACTGTGTGTTTAAAGCTACAGGGTCTCAAAATAAAATTTAAATGCATTTTCTTCAGTGATTTAAATTCAACCCAGTCCATGATTTATTTCAGGGACGGACTTTGACACACTGGACTCAAACACAACCTGGATATCATGGCGGAATTTACTTTTAAACTTATATATATAAGTATATATATACATATATATATACAACCAAATGAAGACGCACACATTATAAAAGCTAAGGACTGACATGAACACATCTCCAGGACGATTATCTAAGCATTATAATAACAAATTGCACCATGGACTGGATATGAATGAAAGCACGGATTCATATAAGACTAAACTTCATACAAGCTATAAGCACGAGGAAAGGAATGAGAAAAATGGATGTCAGGGTTGATTAATATCTAACATTCCCAAGATCCAAATCCAAAAAACACCAGAACTTCTCCTCAATCCTGTTAAAGGTGAAGGTGTAGCTCGGTGGCGCGCGCATCTCTGAACAGAGGTTCTTGATTTGAAAAATGAGCATGCCAAAAGGAGGAGGGGGGGGGAGGTCACACAGACTGCAGCTATTCTATGTTTTATCTTCTTTTCCGTTTGAATATTTAAACATTTAACAACACGAGTGAGGAAACGGAGGGTCCGGCCTTCACAGGCCCCGGGAAATTTGTTCCAGGAGGCTCCGGGAAATCATTTGCCTGAAACATTTGAATCAGTCAGAGAGGACGCGTGTTGTCCCAATCCATGTATCCAAACGTGTCTCTGTATCTCCAAAAAAAAAAAACAAAAAAAAAAAACAATGATTATGTCCGTTAAAAAACAATAAAAACAACCATAAACTAGCTGACAGTTTTCAATTTGTTGACAACTTTCTTCTCCTTTACGCGTCTGTTCTGAAACCATATCGTGACCTGCCTCTCGGACAGGTTGGTCTGCGCTGATATCCTCCTGCGTTTGTCCTTCGTGATAAATTTATTGGCTGCGTACTCTCGCTCGAGCTCCTTCAGTTGCACCTTGGTGTATGGCACGCGCTTCTTTCTTCCGCGTCGGAACGAGCCGGAGTCTCCTCCGGCGTGGGACACTGCGTCTGACAGGGAAGGACAAAATAAATAAAAAACAAGACGTCAGGAGCTGCTTCAGACCACATCCTGCTCCACACACTCTGATACCTACATCCATTTTTAAAGAAAAACTTCTGTTAATGTCAGAATTTTGATGTATTTTAACATAAAGTGGAAATTGTGTGATGTTGGTCCATTAACTCTAAAAACAAATTGGAAATATATTAATATTTTCACCAAAAAATATGTAAGACTATAGATATAAAAAAATTAAATAATTTGGAATCTTATTTCCACATGATGACTTTTGGTTTCTGGTTTGCTCTGCAGGTTCAGGCAGTTGCTGTCATTCATACACCCTAGTCTATGGAAATCTTGTTTCTGCACAGTCACGCGTAAACATATTAACCAGTCCTGTTCTGGTGGGTTCGGGGAGTTCAGAATACCTGGTATGGAGGACTTCCACATGTGTCCGGGCTGCGGCTGCTCCTTGGCGCAGTAAACCTGGCTGTTCCAGCCGTTTGGGGCGAGAGCCCACGGTTGGTAGCTCTCCATGGGCAGCAGGGTCTCGTGTCTGGCTTCTGCCGGCGCGCTGATCGTAGGAACCACTGGGACGTCAAGGTAACTTGGAACAGGTTGGTATGGGCCCGAAGGATAAGTTGGGTAAAAGGCAAATTCCTTTGCTCTGGAGGAGAAATCGTCGCCCGAGGCGGACGTGTCCATGTATTTGTCTCCAAACGCAGACGGAGGCTGCGTCCCGCACGACTTAATGCTGCTGTGATGCGACATTCTGCACGGATAACCGAAGTAGCTATACGGCAGGGACGCGCTCGTTGAATTCTGAGCCGCTGAGCAAGGGCTGCACTGCTTCACAGGCTCGCCCATACTGGAGGCGGGCGCGTCGGTTGACGGGTACGCCGTGCTGGATGCCAGAGACGCCGTGTGCGCCATCAGATTCCTGCACTGGTTCGCAGCAAAGTTGCCACCAGCGAAACCCTCCATGTTCTTGCTCACTTCATCGGAACCGCCGCCGTTGTCGTAGAGGAACATCACCGACGGGTCGACCCAGCGAGGACGGAGGAGCAGTGACGTTGTCATAGCACGGCATCCAACATTGAAGCTTCTGAGTCTTTTTTAAAAAGCCCAGTGACTGAAAAAAGGAGACGCTGCTTCTCAGGGAGTAAAGAGCCACTCTGACGCGCACAAGAGCGCGGAGGTTGCGCTCCTATTGGTGCAGACGGTGTCACGTGACCGGGCTATATGCAAAGAGAACGGTAAACATCAGCAGATAATTAAATGGAAAATAATGCGGCGTAAGGAAGGTGAGCGTTGAAGGGATCTCGCGTAAAGATGGTGCGCCTTTTTTATTAAACAAAGGACAGACATGAAAACGGCGGTTTGTATCAAAATCATGAAGCATATGAAAAATTAAAATGCAAAAATCCAGCATTATGTATTTTTAATTGACTGCTTTTATATTAGAATTCCAAATAGGACCTTGTTTTAGCCTGGGGGGATTGTTGTGGATAATAATAAAAATAAACCTTTGACTCAGCCATCTTTACGCACACTGACCAGTCTTTGTCCTCGCCGCTCGTGGTATCTGCAACATCCCCAACAGCAGATTGTTTTAAATCAAAACAATACGTCTGAGCTGTTTTGATTCATTCTTCGTGATTTAAGTTGAATAAATCCTCCTTCTGGGCCCGCTGACGCGCAGACGCGATGCCACAGAAAGGTAATTTACATGAGACATAAATTCAGATAAAGTCAGACGTGATTTTCTTATTTAAAGTTGAAGTGAAAGCAAATTAAATCTGATTTATTGTTCTTAAAGGATATTCCAGACTCGGCTTCCGACTTGTTTACTGCATGCAAAGTCGGACCGCAGCTCCTGGACTTGGCTGTGTTTTACATATAGGAGGTAGACGCGGCTGGAGGCCAAGGTCAAGTTGAAAGTTGCTGTCTAGCCATCCAGCGCGTCGCGCTATTCAGGCTTTGAAGGGCCCCGTCTGAGCTCTTGAAAAGAGCGGAAGAGGAGTGAGAATTCCTGTCCCAATGAAAGCGACTGGAGGACAATAACTTTTACTGGCATTATTTTTGTTTTCTGCAACGTTTTCTCACACGCAGCCGCCTCTACCCGCTTCTGCACAACTGCTGATTTGATTCAGAGTTATAGTATTGGAAATGGAATCAATAAAACCAAGATGGAACGTTGTTGGATCGTTTTCTTAAACATTTGCGACTCCCGTGGAGGTGCTTTCTTGGCAGATGTGTGTGAAAGCGACGTTGATCCTGGAGGAAAAGGGGGGACGTGTGAACGTGTGGTGCATGTGTGTGTGAGGGAGAGTGTGTGTGAACGTTTGTATGTGTGTGATTTGTGTTTATGAGAAGCTTTCAGTGACTTTGTGAGGAAAGGTTCTACATTTCGGAGAGTTTTTGGCCTTTTGGGGGGTTAATTTGTGTCAATAAACAGAATAGTTCTTGACTTTTAGTTTTCATTTGTGATTTTTAAATTAAAATGTGTTTTTTTTTGTTGAACTTGGTAAATATGAGTAGCACGTGCAGCGCAAAGTCAGCGCCAAGTATAACTTCAAAATTAAGACATTTAAACACCAAATTTTATTCATTTTCTATATTTTTTTATTATTAATCATACATTTTTTGTCATATAAAGCAAACTTTTCTAAAAAACATACCAAATATTTTTAATTCTAACAGTATTAGAGACAAAATATGAATGTGCAACTCTTTTTCTTCTATAGATGGCCTCGTTTTAGTTCTAATAGATGCGTTTTGATACGTTTCTATTTGAAACTTGATGAATTTCATGTTTTTTAGAACCTAAACATCAATTTAAAGGTCATTTATCAATACGGAAATGATGCTAATAAACTAGCAGGTGTACTTATGTTGAGAAAATGAAAAAAATAAATCTAATTCCAATTTAAAAAACAGTAATTTCCCCTTAACATCCAAGCGGTTTTATGCGTAAAATTCTCGTTTCTTTCACGGCTCCAAACGACGTGACGCACACCCTTTCCCTCTTGCTCAAAACCAGTCTGACTCTGCCCTGGTAAAATATGAAACGAAGTATGGCAGCGATGCACAGTAGTCAGGTTTTTATCTTATCAACCAGGAAAAGGCAAAAAAAATCAAATCACCCAGCAGCAACATGCAACAATAACATGAGTCATGGAGCAAGGCCCTGCCTGTTGCTCCCTGGTGGCATTTTTTTTCCTCTTTTTACCACTGCAAGCAAATCGCTGCAGAATAAATGGGTTAATCATTAACTGTTCCTTATAGGTCCTGATTTAGGTTAATGATTGTTCACGTTGCATCATCCTTCGTGATATTTCGGGGTTAATTTAGATTCTATTTCTATGATTCTTTGTGTTGTTGCACTGAGACAACAGCAGCACCCACCGAGTCCTCATGGTAGCCGTTTGCGCGCGCATGTGATCCGTCCAGACAAGAGGAAAAAAAAAAACAAGAACAATGAGCTGCGCCCGCCAAACTGACCCCCCCCCCCCTTACAACTCGCCACTGACTTTGCAGTTAATCTGGTCCAGTTGAACAGATGCATGCAAAAGAAATTTTAAAAAATGCAGGAAAATGTTTTATTTTGCATGCATAAAATAGAGTTGACGTAAAAAATGATTTTTGTCCAGTCATATCAGCTGTGGAGGCTTTTGAGGTCAATATCAAGTCTCGGGTTATACCGTATTCCCTCTGTTAACCAACAGCCAGGGAGAGAACGAGCACATTATTCCGCGTTTGGAACCTGAACGATGCAAATAAACTTCAATTTATGAGTTGCAGCATAAAACAAAGTGCTTCTAAGAACCTGCAGCCATATTCCAGTTCTGTTGATGACACGTGTAGCTGTCAAAGAGCTGTCAAGACATAACAGCCAATATGTTTCTGTGGTGGAAGCTCGGAACCACAGGGCGGTCACACGCAGGACTTTTCCATATTTTCTGGACGCCTGCCTGCGGCGTGATGATGACGGCTTGCATAAAAATAACAAGAACAGCCGAGCCACTTCATTTCAGACACTTAAAGGTCTGCTATTAACTGGAAGGTTTCCCTCTCGGTGCGTTCTTACATGATGGCAGCCTTTAAATAACACGTTTGCTGGAATATTTAGTGTTTTCCTGCAGCAGGAATCTGAAATGTTGCGTTAACAGTCTGCTAAGGCTCCGGCCTGCAAGATGCTACAAAAAGAAACGGTTTTTGTCAGGATGAACGCTCAGGAAATATGATAGGTGTTTCACAGAATTTTCAGATATTCATTTTAATAGATTTTTCGTATTTTCTACTGCATTTTAATAGGAGAAAGAAAAGATTTCTGCATTTTTTTATCATTGTAATTTAAATAAAACGTATATAATTATTTAACGCCTTTATCACGAGCAGCCAACATATTATCTTTATTGTTTTTGTTGTTCATTTGACCAAATGTCGCAATTGAATCGTAATAAATCATAAAAACAAACTTGCAGCCCGCAGAAAACAAAAGAAAAAGTCAAATAAAGTCATGAAGATTTAATTAAAATATTTTGACTGACATAATTTTGCTGCAAATATAAGAAAACGCTTTACTCATCAAAACACGTATTAAAAAAACTTTTTAGATGGTATTTTAATAATTTATAGCAGCTATAACTCCTTTTAAAATGTCTCCATTAAGTTTAAATTATTTTTAACGACGCACAATAAATTAAGTTTGGTCCTGACTGGTTTTATTTACAAAAACGAAATCAAGTTCCTTTAAATTTTGCGCAAATATTCATGTCAAATCTGTAATATCTGTTTAATATTCAATGCTTATTGTTTTTACACTTGCTTAATAAATTGCGTTTGTGAGTTTTAATAAATATTTGGAGGAACTGGATGCTAAAAACAACTTGGATCGACTCATGACCTACTTTTGCAAAATTGTTTGGGGAATAAAAAAACTGTTCTGGTCGAAATCTTTTATTTTTCTGTGTGATGGAAATAGAAAACTCATATTATAAAATCACAACCAGACCGAAGAGCATCTAATAAACACTGAACGGTACCGAGCCACGTTTAACGCGTTCAGGCCTTCAGCTGAAACACCTCCAGTCTCTAAAGAGTTGGATTTCCTGCTCGCGTGACGCATCCCCGCTTATCCACATTGAAACTGTTGCAACTCGTCCTCACAAACTAAAACGATGAAACTCCAAACAGAAACGTAAAAATCTGTCATCAGACCCTTAAAACACAAAATAAAAGAAAAGCACAAAAGAAAAAAAAAACCCGCGCGGGACTGAGAGCGGAACTGATGACACCCCCTAAAAAATAAAAGCGCTCAGACTTGTAAATATCACCTTTCTCCAAGATGCCAGGGACGCACAGAGCAGGCTTTGCACCTGGTGTGTCGCCTTGCTACTGCTGAGTAGGTGGTAAACCATGCACCCCCCCCCCCCCCCCCCCCCCCCCCCCCCCCCACACACACACACACACACCACCCCCTGTCCTACTTTAATTAGGTAATGTAGGCCTGATCTCTGTGGCTCGCTAAGCTCCATCGCGTAACAGCGCGAGGTTTTGCAGGATGGAGCGATAAAAGAAGCAGCGCGGAGAGATTTCCTGCTGTTTAGTCACCGGGACTTGTTTCGCTCCAAGGTCATAGAGTTAACTCTCTGCTCGCTGCGTCACTGCGTTTCAAGGCCAAGTTGAAGCGGCGGAGACGGGAGGGGCAACCATCATAAAGAGGAGGCCAAACTTTTCTCTTTTTATTGTTTTTCTTCTTCTTTCTCTCTCCCATGTTATCGTTTTGTTTTGTTCTTGCTTTTTCTTTAAAGATTCATCATGCATGAACATTTCTCTCACAGAAACAGGTTTTCCTGCTCAGACTGGCTTCAAGGGGTTTGGGTTGGATTACATACTGCGCAGACTCCATGGTCAAGTTCAAGTTGGGCTGGCTAGTAAAAACCTGAGGGGTGCATTCTGCAGCGTCTGCCTCGCTGCCCCCCCCCCTCTTTGATGTTCACCCTGCAAAACGAGACACCAGAGCACCTCTGGCTCAAGAATGCGCACGGTTCGGATCCATAGAACACATCATTTCATCACGAGGTGGACAATCAACAAACCCATCCGGTGTCCTTCACTATCTTAAACACACACTATATAAGTGGCACTACTGTAAACGTGCAAGGTCATCCGTGTTGCGCAACTAGCTATCTGTGCATGATCACAAGATCCCATCATGCCATGCACGGTTAGTTGCATAATTTCGAGGAGAAAAATATCTTTGGCACTTTTCACAAATTATGCCTCCTTTTTTTTTTAAATGTAGGAGCACAACTCCGCCCAGACCGAGAAGGGAATTTCTCAGTCTGCACAGGAATCTGCTCGTGCCTCCACGGATGTGATCTGACAGGCTCTGATATTCCCCCCCCCCTTTCTGTACATTTTCACATACAAAACACTTTACACAACCATTCGAATTAAACCTCCGCGCCTTTCCGCGCTCAACACGGAAATGAAACGAATTCCTTTAGTCCTTTCCTCTCTGACTCAAGAGGGTATTTTTGGCTCAACAGAGAAGTCCTTTCAGTGCCTCAGCACATTTTTATGGTTCGTTTTCTGGGTGACCTTTGACCCTGACTGTGACTGTATTACTGTTCGTTTCCACAAACTGTTTAAACTGGTAAAAGCATCGCAGATTGAGGTGCAGACAGAAGATAACCCCCCCTCTCCTCCTCCCGCCTCCTTCCTTTTCAGACCAGAGGAGAAAGCCAAAGGAATTTCCCTCACTTCTCAGCCTCCAGGCAGGGGGAGGGGGGGGGGGGGGGGGGGGGGGGGGGGGGGTGCCACTGCTGCTCGAGGGGTCCTTTCCCCTTTTCGGACAGGCGAGGGCGCACAAGGACAGCGGAGCTCCACTCTACTGTCTGTCTGTTCGCTGGAGACCACATGACAGCAGCTCTCTGACGTCTGACTTTGAACTACATCATTTAACTCCCCCATCCACCCCCCCCCCTGCACCCTGTGCTGCAGCTCCTCAAATCCAATCAGTTCAACACACATGCACACGCACACATGCGTGCATGATTCAATACAGTCCTGCTTGGCCACTTTTAAACAATTTGGTCTTAAATGGTTTTTTGAAGGGGACAATTTCCCCAAAAAAAAGGGAAGGGGGGGGGGGGGGGGTGGAGATAACATTGAGTCATAATAAAGTCAGAAAAATCAATTAAAACAAACTCCTCAGTGTAAAGTGTTAAATCACTTTGATAGAAAAACGCACATCTAGAACTGTGATTTTAGTGAAAACCAACAAATCATTTAAAACCTTCATTTGACTCAATAATGTTTTGTAAATCAATTTAAAACCAGATCATAGTGAAACGTTTGATGTGTTCACTCTCTTTCATTGAATCAGCTCCATCCTGTAAGGGTCACTACTGCCTCCAGCAGCCACAGGGTGAGAGGCTGTGTGTGTTGGAAGGGGGGAGGGGGGAGGGGGGGGGGAGACTAGGGCCTCATCTATGATGTTTTATTATGTAATAACATACAACAGCAAGACACCAGCAAAAAATCTGTCACCTAAGTGTAGCAGCTTTGGATGAAAGTACTAATCCTGTTAAAGAGGTAGAGTTTTTCAAATCATAGAAATGTGTGAAACATGTTTGTGATACATTTGTCATCGTATAGGGATAAAATTTATGTAAAGGGAAACATGTTTAGAGCATAGAGTTGACCATTTGATTACACATCTTTACACAGGAACATGTATCAGCATGCAGCTTTAACGTGATTCGATCTTAGATCTCAATTTTAGACAGAAATACAAAGTAAAGTTTCAGAATAAAAATGTAATGTTATTTTGTTTCACAAGTTTTAAATTCATGCATAAACTATAATCTTTGATCAGACTAAAATACGTCCTGTTTTATTTTCAGCCCTTTTATATGAATCAGACTAAAGAGCTTTGAAATACATTCAAAAAGTTTTAAATTCAAAATAAATTTAAACCAAACTTCAAACAAAAACCATCACTATTGAGTTAGTTTGAGTGACCTGGGGGTTGGTGTTACAACAAACCAGACCAAACGAAGATAAACGAGACCGATAATAAACAAACCAGACTAAAACAAACTAGAATAAATAAAGAATATGAACTAAATAAATACTTTTAATAAAATAGACTAAAAATAAACAAACTCCAATACTATTTTAAAAAGCAGACGTAATCATAAACAAAGCAGCATGAATACAAACAAACTGAACAAATAATAAACAAACATGAAATATAACAATCAAGCTGGACTAACAATAAACAAATTAGTTTTAAACTAATAGGCTAATGCTAAACTAACTAAACTAATAAACAAAATGTATTTTATTGTAAACAAACTCAACTAATAACAAACTAGAATAATATTAACAAGCTATGAATAATAACAAATCTAGACTAATAATTAAAAAGTAGACTAGTAGATAAAACAATTAAATTATAAATAACCAATCTATACCAACACTGAACAATTTAAACTAACAATAAACACCATTCATCAACATCAATGAAATAAAAAGAACGGTGAGATGACGTCACTTCAACAGTGAACTGATGCTGGAGAGGAAATGACCCTCTGACCCTTGAGGATGAAATTTAAATAGTGAAATCCCAAAACCTAGATGTATTTTTAATTTAGATGTACAGGTCTATAAAAAAACACCCACACCTTTAATGAAACAGACAAACAAAAAATACACTTTAATATCTGTGACTCTTCAATGTGTTTGAATGAAGTTACTCCAAAATGTCTGAAAAATGAATAGAGAATAAATGAAATGTTTAAAGACTTCCTGTCAAAAGCCTCTTATCTAAACTCTGACCCGACACTTGACCTCTGAGGACTTTACTTGACTCCACTTCAGAGGAAGAGTCACTCAAGAGAGGAGGGAGGGGAGGGGAGGGGGGGGGAGGGGGGCATCTTTCATCTGGAAGATCAAACTCACATTTAATACAAAAATATTTATTCTAAAAGATCACATTATTATTATTATTGTATTAAATTATTAATGTGATATGTTATGAGTTTATTCCCAGGCAGAAACACACCTCCATCTCTTCCTTCTGTTTAATCAATGGCGTCATCAGCGGGGGGACCATCCTGACGACTGGCCTGTTAGGAATGACAGCTCTGAGGAAAGGCAGGGAGAGGGGGGAGAGAGAGGGAGGGAGGAAGAGAAAGAGAGAGAGAGGGGGGGGGGGGTAAATGGTGATCCCTCCCAGAGCTCCGTCTACGCACTCTGAAGCTCTCCTCTCTGAGGGTCAGACCGGATCGCATCCCCCTCGTTTTCAGAAGCCTCTCCACAAATCCCACCTCCATCCATCAGAACCACCGCCCCGCTTCTGGCTGCTCCGTTCTCAAAGCAGTGATGGAAAGCAGAGAGGAGGCGGTGAGGCTGGCCAAGGAGAACGGCTCCAGTTTACCGGAAGCCATCGGGAGCCCCTTGCGGGAGCCGCAGGGGAAGCCGGGCCACAGGAGCTGCCTGAGCCCCGGCGCTGCGCCCTACTCCCGGGAGCGGCTGGCGGAGGAGAGAACCAGCACCGGTGACCGGCTCCGAACCGATCAGACCCACAAGGACGGCAGCAGCTCCGACACCGAGTCGGACTTCTACGAGGAAATCGATGTGAGCTGCACGCCTGAAAGCATGGACTACCCAACATCTAAAGGTGGGCTGCGCTCTGCTGCATGCAGGTTCTCTAACGAGTCTGCGAAATAATGAACTGTGCATCTAAATATGTCACCTTTAGAATAATCTACCCCAGAAAATGACGAGTATTTTACAGAGAAATGCTAAAACAAATCGAAAATGACTCAATCTGCGTTCTGTGTGAGCAGCTTTAGCCGCAGTGGGCGCGTGCAGCTGTTCTGTCAGGAGTGTGGTGACACCCACAAAGTAACCCAACGTTTTCATCACTGACTGACAGCAAATGTGCATCATGAGGGGGATAGAGGCGCAAACAAATAATAAACGTAATGAAACAATATGGGGATATAACGGGGTGAATTTCAGGCTTTTTCAATATGCAGTATTTAAATGCATGTCAGATATTTTGCCATATTAAAAAAGGACAATGATGCATCACTTATATGTGCTTTGTGTCCATGGAAAAGAAGATAGACTCATAAAGAAGAAAGAAAGTCATACATTTTCACTTTATTTATGCACCTACCTTTAATTTTTGCATAAATATAAAATGTAGGAAAAAATGTAAACTGTCACGATAAGAAGGCCTTCCTGGGCTTTACAGCGAATGAAGCAGATGAATGAAAATAATAAAAATGTATCTGTCAAGCTCCAAAGACAGCCATTATAAAATAACTGTGTTAATATTATAAAAAGAATTCTCTTTTATTCATTCAGGAACATTTTGAGTTATTAAATATCATTATTATAATAAAGATGACTCAAAAGTGATCAGTTGTTCTGCATCTTTGTTCAGGCCGAAGCGACGATTCTCCGCGTCACCCTGGTGAGACCGGTGCCGACCCGGGTAAGGCGGTCCCAGGTCAGGGTGCTCTGTCCTACGGAGCAGACCAGATCCGCCGGTACCGAACAGCGTTCACCCGGGAGCAGATCGCCCGCCTGGAGAAGGAGTTCTATCGGGAGAACTACGTGTCCAGGCCGCGGAGATGCGAGCTGGCGGCTGCCTTAAACCTACCTGAAACCACCATCAAGGTCAGGACAGAACCGGATCAGAGCCACATCCTGTGGGCTGATCCTAAAATGTTCATTTATTTTAAATGTATTGGAATATGTGAAGGAAACAGAGAAGCCAAATTGGGGCCTAAAGCGGAACCGATCTGTGTGCTGTTGTTATTGTTGCTCAGAGGGAGGGACCAGGTTAATATTTGACGCAGCGTGTCTCTGTCCCAGGTGTGGTTCCAGAACCGCAGGATGAAAGACAAACGCCAGCGCCTGGCCATGACGTGGCCTCACCCCGCCGACCCGGCCTTCTACACCTACATGATGAGCCACGCAGCGGCCACGGGGAACCTCCCGTACCCCTTCCCGTCCCACCTGCCGCTGCCCTACTATTCCCCCCTGGGTGTCGGTGCGGCCTCCGCTACCGCCGCCCCCTTCTCGAACCCACTGCGCTCTCTCGACAGTTTCCGGGTCCTGTCCCATCCCTACCAGAGGCCGGAGCTCCTGTGCGCCTTCAGACATCCCTCCGTGTATCCGGGTCCGCCTCACGGCCTCGGACCCGGAGGGAGTCCCTGCTCCTGCTTGGCCTGCCACTCTTCTCAGTCCAACGGCATCGCAACCAGACCCTCCGGGTCGGACTTCTCCTGCTCCCCAACGAGCAGATCGGACGCTTTTGTCACGTTTACGCCGTCAGTTCTCAGCAAATCCTCCTCTGTGACTTTAGACCAGAGAGAAGAAGTGCCTCTGACCAGATAGAACCAAAGCTCTTCTTCTACACCTGACTCCAGCTTTTATATTAGATGATATAAAACAGTAGAAGCAGCTAAAAAGACGCACAACTCAGCCATAAGAGAAGGACAGCAGGCTGAAACAGGGCCGCATGGACCAGATCTGATGATCAGATTCATAATGTGTTTTTCAGAGATCCAGAGAAATCTCTTTGATGGATGACATCAAGGATTTTATTATCACTTGGCGTCTCATCCAAATTGAACTATTAGTCAAACGCAAAAATGATGCTTTCCACCTCCTTTTTCGTCCTTTTTTTATTAAAAAACAAACAAACTGTGGCCATCTCATTAACTCTCCACACAGAGCCGAAATGTGCACATGCAAGTAAAATTAGTAAGTGATGTATATGTACGAGGAGGCACATTCTGAGTGTTGAATTAATGATAATACCAGGAAGGGATCGTTGCTGCCAAAAGGTAACAAGGCGCCGAGGGAGCGGATTACAACAACCCCGCACGGTGACGGGTGGGGGAGGGGGAGGGGGGACAGAGGGGAGGAGAAGGAGGATGGAGAGGGGACAATCAGAAGAAAAAATACAACAAACACACTTCTATGGCTGTATGACTTTGTAAGAGTTTAATTATGAAATCAGAACAAATGTGATTAAATTATGAATTTGCAGTTTTTTTCTCGCTTTTCATGAAGAATATGCCCTTTTCTCATTCGATTTCAAAATATTTAAAATGTTATTTTAATTTTGTTGTGATTCGTTTTTGTTATTTTGTCCATTTTAAGTTGGATTGTCTGTCTGATTTGCAATAAATTATGTTTATGAAGAAATACACACGAGAACACAACTCTGAGTTATTTAAAAGGAATGAAAACGAAAGTAAACTGTGTTAGATTTCGTTCAAGTCGTGCACTTTTTTTCTCCTCCTCCTTTTAATAATATCACTAATTTTAATCTCAAGTGGCCGCTGTCAAAAAGTGCGCGCACCCCCTCACGCGCACACACCAGCGATTCCCATCGGCTAGATTGACCGTGACAGCTAAGTGGTCCCCGGGCTCCTTTAACGCCACTCATATTTTCTCGGCAACCACTTAATAGACACGGAATTAGTTGTGTGAAAAAGATATTGGAAACGAAGAGATATCGATCACTCAAAGAGAGAGAGAGAGAGGGAAAGGGAGAGGGAGAGAGAAAGGGGGGGGGGGGGGGGGGGGGGGGAGGGGGGGGGGGGGGATTTGCAAACGAGGGATTTTAATTGCGCGTTTTTTCTGTATTTTGTCGATTAAAACGTGTTTTTAGAACTTTACTGAATTTGACCTCATGTAAAAATGCTCAAATCAGTTTTTAAACAAATATCAGGTCAAAAATAAGAAGTTATTGTAGTAAAATAATAAGAAATATTAGTGCAGGACTTGAAATCCTTATTAGCATTTTATCCAAATGCGTAATTGCGCATCAACCTAACAACGAAACCTATTATTTTTGCATAAAACATCTCCAGTTTTGATCTAAATCTTGATAACTCTATAAGAATATATTTTTTAAATATTTCCCTGATGCTTTGTGAGGCAAAACAATCCCCCGTGCACACGCCACCCTCGCTCCAGCACGCGCGTTTGATTGATGGCCTTATTAACTGGAGTTCTTGTAAGTGTGACCGAGCTGATTAAAATGCATATGTTTGGAGTAACACACCGTTTAAGCCTCACGGGTCGGCCGAAACCACAAGGCAGATTTATGTAAACTATCAGCCTTAAGCGGGTCAAGCAAGGGAATGGCTTTTTGTCTCGTGCGCCATAATAACAGAAAAACAATTAAAAACGTGCCACACAAATAAAGATAAACACATCAGGATTTGGGGATATTTAAAACGTTTTTTAAAAACCTGTTCTCTGTAACAGGACGGGATCATTTAGAGTTGATTTTCATCTGCAACCATCCTCCAAACCCGCGCGTCACGTTGTGCCAAAACGACATTAAAGAGGAGCAAATTACAGCCACATTTACGCAGCCACATAAACGAATCTCCACTGAATCCTCAGCGGCCTAATCCAGCACCAACATGCCATTTGATCGCAGGAAAATTGACCGTGCAGATATGATGGGCTCGTGTACTATATAGACTGCGCACATTACATCAGCCTTATAAGATCTATTAGAGGGAATTGGCTCAGGGTTTGTCAGATCCCAGCACAAAGCCTTTGGATAGGGGCGGTGCAGTGCAGCTGTCCACCGACCAGGAAAAAAAAAAAAGAGAGAAAGGTTTGTGGATGTGTGGCTGCTGTTTAAATTGGATTACATCCTAATTTAGGAGCCTTGTCGTAACGCAAGAGGCTGGCGGGAGGCGTGGATAGACCAATCACGCAGTAATGATGATGAATGGGAGATTAATGCGCATACAAGCAAGACAATTTAAACCTTCATCTGTTTAAACAGGCTTCCAATATCATTTGGAAACGGGGGTCATTTTAAATCAATGGGGGGTGGGTTGGGGGGGCGCGTGAAAGCGGTTTTCGACTGCGTCTTTATCAACATTATTTACGGCGCACCGGAGACGAGCTTGCGCGGAATGGAGCGGCTGCTGCTGCGCGTGCGACTCTGATGGAAGGATAACGGAGGAGGATGGAATCTTAAAAAAACGAAGCATCTCATTAAATCCTCAATGTCACGTTTTAATCAACTGGAGGTGGAAAATTCACTGTGTGTCACGTGATCAGGACAGATTTGATCCAGAGCGCATCACGAATTCCTCCTCCGTCAGAGTAACGAAGGTCTTACTCAGAGACAGGGTTTCTGTCATGCTTTTTTAAGTGTTTAGACTCTTCAACCTATTAGAGCTTTAATCATAAATAAAACGTCTAATCAAATAGTGAGCTTCACTCAATACTTTCCCTCCCAGACTAAATTTAGCCAACAAACAGTTCCAGTTTCTCACTAAAGTAATAAATAATTGGTTTTTATAAATACTATGAATGTGCAAATATCATAAAACACACAAACCAGAAAGTCTGAAACATATTTGATTAAAGTAATGCAGAATCTTTTGCACCTTTTATTAAAGTTTGATCATTTTGATTTTATATTTTTATATTAGAGCTTTCACATAATTATATTTCTTATAATAAACAATATAATCATTAATGTATCACTGTTAGAGCTCCTGGTCCAAATGATGATTAAAATATCTTCCTTTGTCGATCTCAAACGTCAGAGTAGAAAATATACAGCAACAAGATTTGACTTGCAAAGATTTTGACAATTAGAAAGTATTGTGTTAATAAAAAGGTCCAAAAATAGTTTCTTCTGAATTTGAGCTGCATGACTGAGGGACAGACCAACATTTACAAAAGCAGAAAAACTATAGTGGACTGGAGTTTCTGGGTTGTTCTTTCTTTTCTCTTTAGTCATGAAAAATATTTGTGGAGCTGAAATCTTCTCCAGAGGACACACAGATGATTATTGTTTTCATTTTCACTAACAATATTTCTAATATGGCTCAATAATGAGTTAGTCTTTATGAGTTTATCATAAAAAGTCTAACTTGGTGTAGTTTTTCTTTGTTCTAAATAATCAGACATGTCATAATTTACATGGCTGTCAGAGTTAAATCAGTTTCTTTGATTGCTCTGAGACATCAACATGCAGCCTGTTAATAAAGAATTCAGGAAATGACTTTTGATTTATTACCAAAAATCAACCATGTGGTTACCTAATTCTGAGTTTAAAAAG
Source organism: Callopanchax toddi (assembly GCA_006937965.1). Lineage (NCBI taxonomy): Eukaryota > Metazoa > Chordata > Actinopteri > Cyprinodontiformes > Nothobranchiidae > Callopanchax > Callopanchax toddi. The sequence continues at coordinate 1,712,885 of SSNR01000080.1, forward strand.
TCCACCATGTCCTTCCTCAGAACTGAAACATAAAAGATTAAAGTTGATTATTTGTTCAGGATGAATTAGAAAATCTGGTGTTTTGATCCTTTGACCTCCATCTCTCTAAAGCAGGGGTGTCCAAACTTTTCAACATGAGGGCCAAAATCACTAGGTGTCAAGTCCTCGAGGGCCACAAAAGCTAGAATATTTCTTAAAAGAAACAAGCAAAAAATGTTTAGTTCTGCTCAAAAATTCATTACAAATGCAACATTTTAATGAACAGTCGTTGTCAATACGACACAGGGATCTCGTATGTTTGACTCAACAACAAAAAGCATCAGATTCACTGGATCTGATTGGTCGACTGTTTAGAAACTACATTTTGTTCCATCCTCAGCAACGAGAGCAGGATCTGGGTCTTTCTCCAGTCCTGTTGCTGGATTTAGTTAGGCTTTATGAACAGAGCTCACTAGTCTGCGTTTTGGTAAAAGCCAGTGAGGATTTGTGGTTCTTTTTACCAGGAAATAAAGTAGGAAATCTCAATATCTCTTGAATTATCTAAAAAAAAATTAATATTTTGATTGAATGGAAAATTTTGCATTTAAAAAGATTTTAATTTACTTGGATTTTTTTGTTTGTTGGGTTTTATCTAAAAAATGTCATAAAACGTCTCTCTGCATCAAAATCCTGCAGGAAAAGTGAATTATATAACTTTTAAAATGCAGCTGAGGGCCACACAAAATCACTCTTCAGGCCGCATGTGGCCCCCGGGCCACACTTTGGACACGCCTGCTCTAAAGACTCTGATCTTATTAATCAAAGAGATCTTAGTTTTTTCATGAGCCAATTTTTAAAACAACCATGAAACAGAAATGTGGTTTTATCCTCTGAATCAGGGGTTGAACTTATTCTCCTGCTTTACTCCTGCATTACAGCTTGGTTTTTGTTAAAATATTGCATGATGGGATATGTTAAGTGCTATTACTCACTCAAAGCTTTGTTTGTCTGATTTTACAGGCTAATTCAAGCTTCTTGTTAACTCAGTTCCACCTGACCAGATTGAAACATTGATTCACCATGTCCGCCTGAGATTCACGCAGGTTTGCAGGATCCAGCTTTGATTTGACTTGATGTTGTACTTAAACTCTTTTTACATCACATTTATCAAAGAAAGTTCTTTTATAACTGTAGACATTGTTTTGTGCTGCTCGTTTACTGTATATAAAATCAAAGGAAACAACTTTTTCTTAACTTTACTTGACACTAGCGCATTAATAAATCAATGAGAGGAATGTTTTCAGCTGTAAAGATGTTTCTGCATGTCTTCTCTACTGGAAAAATCACTTGTTTATGTAAAACACACTATAAGATCACAGTCAACAGTTCAAACGCTGCATTAAATACTGATATGGGACATATAAATGATATGTTTTCACTCAATAATTCAAAGCAGAATATATGATCGCTCACTTGTCATTGTCTAAAAGCAAAATGATTAACAGACCAAAATTTGCAGAAAAAAAGGCAACGAAAATATAAAAACCAGGATATAATTTGTACTATCAGCACAACAAACGGTCCTTAAAGAAACAACCACATTTAAAAATGCTTTTAAAATGTCAAAATACTAACATCTTTCTCAGTTTTATAGAAACAAACTGATATTGTTCAAAATCAAATACCTGAACTGTGTTGAGAGGCACTTTAACAAAAAGTTTGTGATTTTCAAATTAAAAGAACCCCAAAACTGTCAAAGGTGAATACATTTGTAAAATAATAAAAACATACATATAACACTGAAGCTTTCAAAAGTGCAATTTTTATGTTATTATTCAATTATATACTAATAGTGAGGGTTTTGACTGACCTTTGACCTTCAGATTCAATCCTCTTAAAATTACTCATCAAAGAGTGAAATTAATCTGATGATTTGCAGCTTGTGCTGCTGTTTTGTATTTATTTGTTATTTCAACCTTTTTGTCTGAAGTATTCATTAGTTGAACAGTAATTCTATGGATCTGTATTAAAGAAAACTAAAATATGTGTTCCAGGTAATGCTGCAATGAAGAAAGTAAATCCAAATAATGTCTCCTTTTTGGACTAAAATGACCATTTAAAACAAGAGCGTGAGTCTAATGTCAACTAGGTCAAAGTTTCAGATTGTATCAGTCATCCTGTAGAAACTGGACCAAATATTGTTTCTGTAAATCAGTGGAGCATTAAAGAAAAATAGGTTAAGACCACCAACCTTAGATCATAATAGCAGGAAAAATCTATTAATGCTCACATTGTGTAAAAGCTTGCACACACAAAGACCTTCCACAGGATACAGAATTACAGAAGTTGCAGAACCCATCACCTAAAGTTGGCGTAACGGCCACATAATGGCCAAGTGTTACTTTATTGATGAAGGTTGGAGCTCGGCCTCCCTAAAGTCCTCCTCAGAGTTGTGATAATGATCAACTTATTAAACTTCATGTTGTTTTCCCCCGTGAGCTCTTTCTGTTTTGTGGAATCATGCACCACGTTGTGCGATATTGTTTAAAAATGGTTTAATAAGCACTTTGCTTTACGACGGTGTTATTATTTTACAACCATTTTGGCAGCAAAAAGCTTTGCAGATCAGTCCAACTCACTTTATTTTACTGCACGCTGGCTGCTTTACTGCTCGGTAACAGCGGTGGCTGAGGGCGACAGGAAAACTTGTTCCCATTCTTTCCCACAGAATCAAACAAACTGCAGCGACAAATGTACAGCTGTTCCCACAGTTACACTGGGCTTGCATCATCGCAGTTTAGGCTCATTTGATCTACTCTGCATAGCAGTAATGAGGGTGATGGCAGTGTGATATCTGCAGTGGCCACTGGCTGCACACAGCAGGTACGCATGCTTGTCTGTGATAGAATACCTCATTGCAGCAGTGATGTATCCTCATTATGCCCTCATCTCATGACCGTCACACCCAGACTGCAGGTTCTCTCCTGGGGACTGGGGAGTCTGGGCTTCCCCTTCTATCTGCTTCTCCAGCTCCCACAATCTGCTGCCCTGATTCTGACTCTGCTGCATCTCTACCTGCAGCCAGACTGAAGTGCTGAGTCTCTGACCTCTCGCTGCTGCTAATCAATGGCTATAGTTTTGCATTGCTAACTGAATTTGAGAAGGATTTGAAAAATAAAAAATGAGTTTATCTTATTAAAGGTGTGGTTTACTCAAAAGACATTTTTTTCTGATTAATATTGGTCACTCTGAGCTTTTCATGCAGGCTGAACATGAAAACAGTCTTCTACAGCTTTAGCTTCTTATAAAAACATAGAGGTTGAAACGCTAGGATTTGAAAAACCTTGCAGATCTACGTCACAACGCAAATGTGCATATATGGTCCCACCCATCTTGGCTCATGCCACCCCACAGGCAGGTCCAGATAATGCACAGGCTAGATGTGGCTTGAGCCTAGGGGCCTTGTGTGGTCTCATTGACCAGTAAAAATATATGATTTTTAAAAAATTTACATGCGAGAATATTCTTAAAGTCACGTTATGTGACATGTAATGTTCCTGTATAGAAGCAGAACAAAATTACAACAACTGACCCGTAGCATAGCGGTATAAGACACCGCCTCTCACGCCGATTTACCAGGCCGGGCTTATGTCGATTTTAAAATTTTTTTAGGAATGCTTTTTTTTTGTACCAAGGAGGAGAGAGCCTTTAGGATCAGCTGTTGGGTAAGTTCGTAACATATTTTTTGCAGCGATATTAGCAGTTATTGTGAGGTCTTTGTGGTTAGCCACACTTGCTAATGTTAACATAGCAACCCTCATGTCCTATGGTCTGCTGTAGAAAAACGTAAGGCCAATCAGAACCAAGAGGTGTGCATATCATTACTACTTGCTGTTTCAAGCTCTGCATCAGCAAACTTCTGCATCAGAGAATAGAAGCATCATAGCTTTTCTCTTTATAAAAATGACTCATAATGTCATGTACTGCCTCCTTGTGTCCAGTTTGTGCCTATGTTCCTCCTGTGTCCTGCACTAATCCCCTCCAGGTGTGTCTCGTCTCCTTAATTGGCTCCTTCCCTATATATGCTGTTTAGCTCAGTCACTCCCTGTCAGTTCTTGTGTTGTATCCCCAGCGTTGTGTGTCATGTCTCCTGAGTTCAGCTAGCAATAAAAACGTTTTGGTTAGTCCTCACCTGTTTCTGCCTCCATCTTCCATACTTGGGTCGTGCACTACCCCACACCATAACAGAAGGAACCGACCACCATGGACCCAGCAGAGGACTTTATCCAGGAGGTAAATTGACCTGCTGCAGGCCCTGGACCCTCCTGTGCTGCAGCAGACTCAAGCCTGGTTTATACTTCTACGACAGCACGTTTGTGCTCACACGCACACATATTGATGGACATGTTTTTGATTTATACTTCTCTGTGGGTGTTGTGAAGCAATTCTCCACCAGGACAGCAGAGGGCGTATAACTTTTCTGCAGCGACGTCTCTGGTCGACCAACATTTGTTTACTTCAGCTTAGTAATGGCCGACAGAGCGAATTTTGATTGAGCTGTAATGGATTTATGTCAAAGAACAAACAATGTTGTTAAAAAGAGTTAAACCGGAGTGAAGGAAAGAGCGGCGTCTGTTGAATGTCCGTTCAGTGAGAACAAGGCAGACGACGAGCGAATGTGCACCTGTAGTTCAACCTGTGAGGGACATTGATGGATTATATAAATGTTCATACTTTGTCTGCAAGATGTTTCTCGAGTTGATCCATATCTGCTTCTGTGAGATTCTTCTTTTACTACTCAGTTGATACCGGCGTCAAGCCGGAAATGATCACGGGTTGTTGGGCCGACCAATCAGAGGCGTGCGCTCTACGTCTCATTCAAGTTAGAAAAATTAGCTCAACTCCGTCTGTCCTTGCGTCCTCGTCGGGGACCCCATGCAACTATGTATAATGGCGTTGCGTGCATCCAACTTGACGTAGATGCAGAAGTATAAATTAGGCTTCAGAGGCCTTCACATCCAGAACCAATCTCAGTGGGTGTCCAAGTAGACGCTCCCCACCCTGCTCTAGAGACCCGAAGTCCTGCTCCCCTTTGGCGTCTGGGAGCCCCCTTTTAGGAGGAGGTACTGTCATGTCCTGCCCCCTTGTGTCCACTTTGTGCCTGTGTTCCTCCTCCTGTGTCCTGCACTAATCCCCCACAGGTATGTCTCATCTCCTTAATTATCTCCCTCCCTATATATGCTGTTTAGCTCAGTCACTCCCTGTCAGTTCCTTGTGTTGTATCCCCAGCCTCGTGTGTCGTGTCTCCTGAGTTCAGCTAGCAATAAAGGCTTTTTGGTTACTCCTCACCTGTTCCTGCCTCCATCCTCTGCACTTGGGTCCTGCACTATACCCCACACCATGACACACAAGGCATTGATTTAGACTAGAGAACACTGCAAATTAAATGAGTAAACCACACCATGGGTGCGCACTCTTAATCAAGAAATGTATCACAGTCTTAAAATTATATAATTTAATTTAGCTATATAATTCTCACATATTTGAGCATCATGCAAACAGTGCAGTGTTTGTAACTTGGAACAAGAAAATAAAACTGAACAGAGTTTATTTTAAGGTTATAAATTAAACATTTTAATTAAACTAATCTCAATGTTTCAACAAGCAGCAGGTGAATACAAGAAATGTTTGATGCTAGACAAAGAAAAAGCTAAACCAAATGAAAAATTTTACCAAGCTGTCTGTTTAACATGTCTATCCTGTCACTTTGTTGTGGGTTTATGCATGAAGCTGCTACGTCAAGATGAGACGAGTGATTGGACCCACAAAGGCAGATTAGCAGAAAAGCGACTTCAATGAATAACATTAGGGCTGATATGGCAGCAAACATAACTAGGCAAGGACAAATAGGATAGCATAAGATAACTAAACAGAGTGGAGCAAAGATCTGACACTGAGTGGAGAAACTGAGAAGAGAGAGGTGATGGAATGATAAGCAGCTGGATGGAAACAGGTGTGTGAGCTGAAGGAAACAACAAATCCACTTACTGATCACACAAAAAAACTGCAAAGGAAATCCTAGAAATTAAAATGACAAATAACTAACAACCATAAGGAGGTTTAAAATATATGAGGAATCAAAGAAAACAAACAAAACACATAAAAATATAAGTGATGAGAAAAGGAAGTCCTATACAACCAAGATTACATTAACGTCACTCACTGTTTAGAAGTCATCAAGGAATTTTCATAGAAAGGGCTGGGAAATGGTAACAGAGTATAGTAACTGTGAGATGCAACATTTACTTTTTTTGTATAGATATGTAGGTATGAAATAATGGGGTTTATGCACGGTCACTTCCTGGTTGCGATAGACTCTGCCCCTCCCTTCCGGTTCAACGCTGTTCCCACACAAACTGGACAAAATGGATTTTTTTACCCGTTTTCTTCAAGACCTGCCGCGTATCACGGTAAACGATGTCCACCGGATTTTTGAAAAACACAGAGACGTCTGTGAGCAAGCGGGTGAAGGACTTTAAGCTGTATATAACCAGCTTTATTCATGAAATTGAAGGTAAGCTAACAGCGTTAGCTCGTAGCTTCCATCATCAAAAAACAGTGAGACAGATCTATATAGCCGTGATCGTGGGCTCCAACTGCTTCACAACTTTCAACTTTCTCTGGTCTAGCTGTACGTTATCAAACACCAAGTCTTCATTCACCAAAAGAATAGTTGTTCCAGTGAAATAACACACGAACGGCGCCGCGCCTCCTCCTTTAGCCTCCTCCTTTAGCCTCCTCCATTCGGCTCTTTGACTACTGTGCTGCAAAGTGTGGACTGCAGACACGGTGTGGTTAGAAATGATCACGTTTTCTCTTCTTAAGTTCACAATCCTTCCTTTTTGTAGTTATTTATTCAGTGGAAATGTGTGGAAACGGACTGATGAATTATATTCTGCTGATGCGGTACACAACGGAACACAGCAGAGTTCAGCTGTCGAGGATTCCCGTCCGCTGATACTTACAGTGGAGGAAATAATTATTTGACCCCTTGCTGATTTTGTAAGTTTGTCCAATGACAAAGAAATGAAAAGTCTCAGAACAGTATCATTTTAATGGCAGGTTTATTTTAACAGTGGCAGATAGCACATCAAAAGGAAAATCAAAAAAAATATTTTTAAATAAAAGATAGAAACTCATTTGCATTTCATTGAGTGAAATAAGTATTTGAACCCTCTAACAAAAAATACCTAATACTTAGTGGAAAAACCCTTGTTTGCAAACACAGAGGTCAGTCGTTTCTTGTAATTGATGACCAAGTTTGCGCACGTTAGGAGGAATTTTGGTTCACTCCTCTTTGCAGATCATCTCCAAATCCTTAAGGTTTCGAGGCTGTCTCTGTGCAACTCTGACCTTCAGCTCCCTCCATAGGTTTTCTATAGGATTAAAGTCCGGAGACTGACTAGGCCACTCCATGACCTTAATGTGCTTCTTCTTGAGCCACGCCTTTGTTGCCTTTGCTGTATGTTTTGGGTCATTGTCGTGCTGGAACACCCATCCACGACCCATTTTCAGTTTCCTGGCAGAGGGAAGGAGGTTGTCGCTCAGGATTTGACGATACATGGCTCCGTCCATTTTCCCGTTAATGCGGTGAAGTTGTCCTGTGCCCTTAGCAGAAAAACACCCCCAAAGCAAAATGTTTCCACCTCCATGCTTGACGGTGGGGACGGTGTTTTGGGGGTCATAGGCAGCATTTTTCTTCCTCCAAACACAGCGAGTTGAGTTAATGCCAAAGAGCTCAATGTTGGTCTCATCAGACCACAGCACCTTCTCCCAGTCACTCTCTGAATCATTCAGGTGTTCATTGGCAAACCTCAGACGGGCCTGCACATGAGCCTTCTTAAGCAGGGGGACCTTGCGAGCTCTGCAGGATTTTAATCCATTGCGGTGTAATGTGTTTCCAATGGTTTTCTTGGTGACTGTGGTCCCAGCTAATTTGAGGTCATTAGCTAACTCCTCCCGTGTAGTTCTAGGATGATTTCTCACCTTTCTCAGAATCATTGACACCCCACGAGGTGAGATCTTGCGTGGAGCCCCAGACCGAGGTCGATTGATGGTCATTTTGTGCTCCTTCCATTTTCGAACAATTGCAGCAACAGTTGTCACCTTCTCTCCCAGCTTCTTGCTAATGGTTTTGTAGCCCATTCCAGCCTTGTGCAGGTCTACAATTTTGTCTCTGACATCCTTGGACAGCTCTTTGATCTTTCCCATGTTGGAGAGTTTGGAGTCTGCTTGATTGATTGATTCTGTGGACAGGTGTCCTTTATACAGGTGGCTAGTTAAGACAGGTGTCTTTAATGAGGGTGACTAATTGAGTAGAAGTGTCTAACCACTCTGTGGGAGCCAGAACTGTTCATGGTTGGTAGGGGTTCAAATACTTATTTCACTCAATGAAATGCAAATGAGTTTCTATCTTTTATTTAAAGTTATTTTTTCAATTTTCCTTTTGATGTGCTATCTGCCACTGTTAAAATAAACCTACCATTAAAATGATACTGTTCTGAGACTTTTCATTTCTTTGTCATTGGACAAACTTACAAAATCAGCAAGGGGTCAAATAATTATTTCCTCCACTGTATATGATGGCTTCATTTCTTAGTGCTATAATATATATATATATCATACTGTACTATACTATACTATTACTCGTTTTGATTATAAACAATATCTTTAGCTGGAAATGCACTCTAACTCTGGAAATCTTCACGTTTCAAATGGAACCGGAAATGGTCCCGCGAGTTAATTTTAAACCGGAAGTTCTACTAAGTACTCTGTGCATAAAGCCTATTGGGACAGTTTACAATTTAGTTTA
>SSNR01000080.1:1721891-1747253 GCA_006937965.1 Callopanchax toddi
ACACCCCAACACATTTTGAAGAATGAGATCGTGGATACAAGTGGTCAAAATTTGTTACCTTTGCAGGGTAGCCGGGCTCAGCCTTAGAGGTAGGGTGAGGAGCTCAGACATTCAGGAGGGTCTCAGAGTAGAGCCGCTGCTCGTCCACATTGAAAGGAGCCAGTTGAGGTGGTACGAGCATCATAGGATGCCTCCTGGACGCCTCCCTCAGGAGGTGTTTTGAGCATGTCCTGCCAGCATGGAGTCCTCCAGGTCGACCCAGGACAAAGAGGAAGTACATCTCCAGGTTGGCCAGGGAATGTCTGGGCGTCCCAGTGGACTTGGCCAGGGAGAGGATGGTCTGGGAGGTCCTACTTGGGATGCTGCACCCGCGACCAAGATAAGCAGAGGAAGGCGAAGCGATACAAGGCTAGACATTTTGAAAGGGGACACTTGCAGCTACAGTCCAAAATTCAAAACTCATATCTCACTTTTGTAATAATCTAAGCTACATCTCATGTATTGATGTGTAAACTGTATAAGAAAAGTAAAGAGAGCCAAGATAAACACACTTGTGAGATATAAAAGCACTAATGCAGACACACAGGAAACAAACAGCTGTCATATGAAAGTTAAGTGATAAATTCCTCAGAAGAGTTTGACACTCATGTTTACATTTTAATGTGTCAGCAGTGTTTTATTTAGGGAGAAATGGTGAAGTAAAAAAAACCTTCTCCTTGGATTTAGAACAGAAAATGACTGCAAGACCTAAAGCAATGATGGGCAAAGGTAAGGAAAGTAGACAAAAATGTCTACATGTATAAGCTGTAATTCAAAATTAAGATAAAACATTGTAGGTGTGCAAAAAACCATGGCTGCATGGTGGCACAGTTGTTAGCACTGTTGCCTTGCAGCAAAACGGTCGTAGGTTTGAATCCCAGCTGTGGTCTTCCTGTGTGGAGTTAGCATGTTCTCCCCATGCATGTGTAGGTTTTCTCCAGGTACTCCAGCTTCCCCCACAGATCACAACACGCCTGATAGGTTAATTGTTAATTGTGTGTCGCTTTAGATGAAAGTGTCTGCTAAAATATAACTTTCACAAAGTTTGTTTGAAAACTATTGTAAAATAAAAAACAAAGCAACATAAAACCTAAACTGTGATTGTGTAAAAAGCATAAAAATATTAAGATGCCAGTTTAGTCAAAAACATTGCAACTTTTTGTCCCTTTAAAACTTTTAATAATCTTTCTTAACTTTAACAGTCCATGTTTCACTGACATGTCTGAGATGTCGTTTGCAGTTTATGGTGCAAATTTGATCAACCCAATAAAATGTAAAGTTTTTTAAAAAGTAAAATATAATATGATAATATTAATTATAAACAATGAATAAATAAAGAGCACGCTGATGAACTGCAGGTTTTGATGTCCGTTTTGCATGATTTACTGCTAATCTGGAGGAAATTTAACCATACTATGACAGATAAGCATTCAGGAGGTAGCTTGGGCACCATTAGCATGTTTAAAAAACTTTATTTTAAGTAGTAGAGTAACATTCAGACTCTGGAGTCCTGTGACTATAATGTGGGATTGATAGTCCTTTGACCTATGTCCCCTAATAGTTTATTTTCTCCTAAATTTGATCTCTACTGTAGCTGGATACCTTCACTCTCACTTGATGTTCGGTTAGGTTGAGACACCTTAGTATTCTCACTCTATTTGTGAACAAGAATGCACAAAGAATTTGTGTTTCACGAAAAAGGCTTGCAGCAACTCACAATCATAGATTTGAACTTTCTCAGAGTTCTTACTGAAGAGATAAATTGGAGCTTTGAAATGACATCACGCAGAAGCAGCAGTGTGTGTTTAAGTGTGTGTTTGGAGGTAAGACGAGTCCAGGAGGAAAGGCTACACCATGGGAAAAGGAGCAGAGGAGATAATGGTACCACATAGTATCAGAAGAGAAGCTAAGAGCCTGTGCTTAGTAACTTAATGGGTGATTTCAAAGAACACTCACACTGTTTAGCAGGGAGCAGACCTCCCCATAACTATAAACCTCTGAGTGACAGAGCAGAGGAGGGGCTGCACTCGGGGCTCTGAACTTCCATCCAAAACATTTATCTTCAGAATTAAAGAACACTCTGGAGATAAAACACCATACCAACAGTATGGTTGCAGGTTAAATTAATAATTTATGGGTTAATGTGACTAGTGTGGGATAACATTAAAACATTATTTTGGTTTATTATTAGAGACAGATTGCTTTGAAGGATTTTATAGGCATGGATTGCTATTTTTCCATCTAAGATATTAACTTATATTAATCTAAAGAGTTTCAGTAACAGTAAACAACGATTTACATGTTAATTTAGAGGAGTTTTTATGACCTCCCTTAGTAAACAGGAAGTAAAGCTTGATTTGCAATTCTGTGGGCAAACATTTAGATGTATGCTTCAAAAGAGAAGTGCTGTTCTCTTGGTGAATGAATGAATGGCACACAGGTTTAATAAGACAGACAGGGTGACGCTGACAGAGAGACCTGTGGCGTCTTCAGATTGTGACTCACAGACCAGGAACCCTGTTTAAACGGGGGAAGGACAATAACAAGAGCCTTTCTTTTGGTCCGCCGAAAAGGAGGAGGGGTGGCAAAGAGGCAGCGATTTATGGGAAAGAACAATGCAAAAAAATTAAAAAGTGACATGAGATAAGGCCTATGAGAAATGAAGAAGAATGACTGAGTAAGGACGGAGTGTGGAGATGAAGAAAAAGCTGGAGTTGAGGTGGGAGGAGAGGGCTTACGGTGATGCTCTGTTTGTGACGGCTGTCTGCTGGATGAAAACAGGGCCTCTTTAACTCCTCGCGGGTTAATGGAACTTTTATGAGTTTGTTCTGCAATCATGTAACCCCTGGCGTCTCCTTTCCTCTGTTTCTCTCTCCACGTCTTTCTCTTTAATTTTTTTTCTTTTCTATCCTCTATCTCAGGGCAGATCAGAGGTGAGCCGCTCCCCGTCTTTCTGTAAACACAACTCTCTCTCTCTCTCTCTCTCTCTCTCTCTCTCTCTCTCTCTCTCTCTCTCTCTGCGCTGACTTTATGAGGACAGGACCGGCGTAGAGGAGGTCTCCATTGGATGACTCACGGCTCGGGCATCGTTTACATTAGACTTGTTTGGGTACATCCAATGGAGAGTATGGACAGCAGCTTAATGGCTACTTTCATTCGATCATTACCAATGTAGTGTGGGAAAATGATCGACTCCTTCTTCCTGAGGGTGGCAATGAGTGTTTAATTGTACATAAAAACTAGTAGCACATTTGTTTTACAACTGCAACCACATTTAAAACCTCAGACACCAATCTCCCCATGACTCATTTCTGGAGAAAGCCCCACGAGCAAAAAATCTCTCTACAACCAGGCTACAAGAAGCCAAGAGCATGAGGTGTTTAAGTGATGGAGGAGGAAGTGTGTGTGTGTGTGTGTGTGTGTGTGTGTGTGTGTGTGTGTGTGGGGGGGGGGGGTCTGTATCTGTGGATTGATGGAGATTGGCCCAGAAAGGCGATGGGAGCCCGATCAGGTCTCCCATCATAAAGCACGCCTGAGGAATGGACGTCTGCAGGGCCAGACGCAACTTTTAATGTCCAGCAATGACTCACACTGACTGTCAGTAATGAGTTTTATTCACTTCCATCATTTGAGTGTCGATTGTGATCATGGGGCTATCTGGGAGGAATGATTGAAGGGATACAGCCAAAAATATGAAGCAGGACAGTGAGCTGAAGGAGGATAAAATGACTCTGACCCTTTTGCTTAGACATGCATTTATTTACCAGGAAGGGTGAAAGAATGATGTAATGACTAGAGCCTTTCAAATGTGCTGAATAGATTATCTAAATCTTGCAAACTCCCACATTTTCATGCCACCAAAAGCTGTGTGTTGTTTCATTTAAATTACTTCATAAACCAGATTTGAACAAAACTCTACTAAGTTTTAGAGTCAACTAAATTGTCACATTAGGAAACACAAAAATAGCTCTAACTCAGTGTTTTTAGATGTTGAGCTAAAATTTGGCATCTAAGTATTTTCACCCCAAAATAATATTCAGACTGAGAACTGATTGCACAAGACCATTGCTTCAAACTTTCCACTGAAGTCAACTGTGATTGTTAGCAAAACATCTCATCAACCACAGGAAGAATTTTTTAAATCAAACTTAATAAAACTATTTCACAGATATCTACAACTTAAAAACACCAATTCCAGATATTCACTGCAGCTAGCTAACGTTAGATAAACGAGTGACTCAACTTTGCTTAAATATTTGGCACCTACACTAAAGTTAACCTCGTTTGTTTCTAATCAAAATATGTCATTTACCACTGGATGAATTTGACTGAAACTCTCAAAAACAGAACATTGGATGTACATCTACAACTGAGTCAACCCAATTCAAGATGGCCATCATAGCTAATTCACATTACAAAACACAAAATAGCTACATTTTAATCAATTTTATAGTATAAATTGGGTGTATAAATAGCTAAGAGTCATTCCTAACATAAAGTCCCAGCACTACACGTTGTACTATAGGTATGTATTTAAAATACTGGCTTTAAAGGCACACTATGTAACTCTTTCATATTTTAAAATATTTTTCTTGAGCCAGTATGTGCTAATATGACCCTTTACATGGTTAATGAAAAGTCACTTAGCCCTATCTGCTGCTTGTGTCCAGAATACCACGTTTGCAACCGTCTCCAGTGCGGTGCCCTGAAGTCTCACAAAGTCACATATCCCGCGAGGGTTCGGCTAAGCCAATGTGGCTAGCTGTTATGCTAGCACTGGAGTGTTTTTAGAGCACGATTCCTACATTTTTTCGATCTCTCCCTGCTTGAACACAGCTGATTTCTTTGAATGAGTGATGAACCGCTCCAGTAGAAAGCAATGAAGGCTGAGGAGACATTTCAAAGTTAAATTTAGGTGTTTCTGAGCAAAGACAATGCTAATTTTTTTACCAAAATGGACACTAGGGGTGCTGAAAACAAGCAAAAACTGCATAATATGCCTTCAACTTTTGGAGTCAACCCTGCTTGATTGTTAGCATAATACCTTATAAACCACTAGACATATTCTTATAGAACGTATAATCATTACTCATAGGCCAACAAATACAACTGATTAACACCGAGTTGAGTTGAGTCCTTTCAATATGCCACATGTATAGCTACTGTCACTGCCTGATCTGTGACGGAAACCCGATCGGTTCTGTGCATGTGCGAAATGAGTCTACATCCGCTGAAGCTTTTTACGGTAATTACGGGTCAGAGTATATGTTAAGATGTTAATAGTAATGAGTATTTATTAAAAAGTTTACAATAATGACAACGTTTCATACAATGTTGAAGAAAATATAGAATAAAAGGGAGTTATGGATCAGGACGGTCCGGTCCTTACTGCACATGCGCAAAGTCGGACGTTACAGATCAGGTCTATCCGATCGGTTCTGCGCATGTGCAGAACGCATAAAGTATTTTACGGTAGTTACGGTTCAGAGTATCTTTTAAGGTGTTAACAAGTATATATTAAATCTATATTCATACATAATGTATTAAAATGTTTATACACGTAGGTATCCATTGTTTAAATGGTCCGCGCAGTCGAGAAAGAGGCAAAGCTGTTGGTAAAAGCTAAAGGCTAACTGGGAGCTAACCATCTAATTCAAAAGACTGGAATGTCGCTAAATTGGTTAAAAGAGGAAGTGACGTAGTCTTTGCGCATGCGCAGAACCGATCGTGCTTCCGGTTACGGATCGGGCAGTGACAGCTACCTTAGCAAACACAAAAATGGCTATAACTCAGACACTGGGCCAAAGTGTCAAATGGCTGTAGCTGATAGTCATTCACATTGTTTAATATTTGACCAAAACAACTACAGGTCCATCAATTCTCACCATAAGAAAACCTTAGTTTAAAATTCTGCATGAAAGAAGTGATATGCATTCCTTCATGGAATGCTCCCATTTACTCTTTGAGTCGCTAAACCACTAAATGAAAAGCCCCAAACAAAAGTCACCACAGCTTTTCACGGTTTCCTTCTCAGTATGTAGCACTTCAAAGGCACACGACCAACAAACAGGCGGTTTAAGGATGATAATCAATATTGATCTCAGTTATGGAGCGAGTGTGAAGCACAGAGAAAGGGAGGGGAGGATCAATGAGCTTTAGAGTATCAAGAATGGATGGGTCCTCGTGTGGAAGCTAGGTTAGAAATGACAAGACCAGACCGATTACATGGCCCAGGCTCCAAATCTCTCTCATCATCTCTTTATTTATCCCCCTTTCTACTCAATTTGTCAACAAACCTTTACACCATAATGAACATGCATGAGAAAAAAAAACATGATTTTGTGTGTGCACAGGTTGGATGCAGAGATGACACATTTTTCACCCTCGGGGGTATTGATTTGGAGACAATGTGGTAATCTACTGAGCAATTACATTAGAGACACGACGTACATTTTGTTCTTTATGAACCCAGAACAGATTGAAGGTGTAGTCAAACACCTCTTTTTGTTTGGGTGTATTTTAGAAGATGCAGCTCCTGTAGGAAAACCCAACGATCACCCCTGACAGTAAGAGAACCTTTTCCACAATAATAAAACCTGTTCTCGCTATATTTACCTGCTTAGCACAGTCCAGTGCTCTGGGGCCGCAGTGACCCGATTGCACCAGTGTGTGTTTGTGCACGCGTGTGTGTTGAAGGGAAATATAATGGTGACTTAGCACTTGGACACGTCAACGATATGTATATACGTTGATGCAGCATCAGAATTGGCAGCGAATGCAAATTTATTTATGTCCCAGAGCAGAGATGGAGGAAAGAGATTCACTGTGCACAACATGAGAGATGGAGAAAGACGACGATTCAGCTGTGTGGGTGAGTGTGTTGGATTAGAGATGACAGCCAAGACTGAAGAATCCCATCATTCCATGTCCAGGGAGCTCACTATCCAGCCACTGACATGGCCCTCTGGGGCAGGGCCATGGGAGGGTGGCAGTTACGCCCTGTCAGGGGGTTTATAAGGCCTGATGGATGTGGTGCTGTGGGACACAGAGGCTACGCTGAATGTTGTCTCTCACACACTGACATCCAAGAGCAGAAAAGCTCACTGACTTCAGGGCTGCAGGATACACAGTTCTTACATTTGTCTCTATTTTTTATTTGTGCAAAAATGGCTAAAACTCAATCAATTTTAAACCTTGAGCTAAAATTTGATGTGGCAGTAGCTGAAGGTCATCCCCAGGAGCTTTTAAAACTTTGCCATCAACTGTTGGAGTCATCGATGAAAGTTTGACTTCAAAGGTGGAGGGGGACTCAACTGGCTTGAGTACTGTGAGGTGAAGGAAGGGAGGCTTGAATTTCTTAAGCAGTGCCACGATATCAACACTAAAAACTACATCCAGTAACCATAGCGTAACATTGTATTAGAAGGTAAAAACGGCAGACTTTGGTCTGAAAACGTATGATTGGCTGAGGTTTTTAGAGAACTGCGGGACAACCACTTGATTTCTTCCGGGTTTTTTTTATCGCCACAATATATAGTATGTTAGAATGTTTTTAAGAGGCATGAAAAAAAAAACGTTTTAAGCTACATTGTTTACCAAATTACCAAGTACAGCTTTAATGAAACTTTCAGAATGCAACCATTACTCAAACATCTGCAATTGATTACATTTTCATCAACCCCATTCAAGGAGGATGTCTATAAAAGCTGGAGCTTTGGCAATCTGCTGGTCTGGAGCATATAGCTGCGTGTTGACACAAGGAAAAGAAGGAAAGACGTCAGCAGTGACCTTAGAGAAGCAGTTGTTGCTGCTCATCAATCTGGGAGGGCTATTCACAAGATGATAATGTCCAAAACAGTTGGTAAACATCCATGTTTTAGTGGTTCATCCTGATACCAGACCGTGCAATGCTCAGAAAAATCACCAGAGCTTCATCTGTGACTCTACAGGTCTCGGTTAGCAGGTAGATCTTGATGTTCATGACAATAAAGACAGGAAAAGTATGGCTTGTTTTGAAGTGTTACAGAAGAAAACCTATTTTCTTTAAAAAAAAAAAGAAAAAGAAAAAAAAGCATAACCTTGCAGAGGTTGCATCTGAATTTACCACGTAATTTATGAAAAAATGTTGACATCAGCCAACTATCAAGAAATCCCATAGAATTTTAATGAAACTCTCAGACAGGTATTATGAATGTACATCTAGTACCAATTTATTTTGGAGTCAACTCAATTCAACATGGCTACCACAGCAAATATTGGACTATTTTAGCTAAAACTTAAAAATGTCTAAAACTAATTGAACTGATAATTCAGTGTCATAGCTTGGAGTCAATGAAACTTTCAGAAATAAATACCTGAATGTTCATTTAATTCACATAAAAAAACATAATGGCTGAACGTAGTGAAAAGGCCTCCACAGCTATCTGAACTGAAAATCCTCAAAGCTGCATCTACTTTTATTAGAACAGCATAATAACTAACTATCCATCATCTCAGTCGGCCAACCGTGTCTCCCCCTCCTCGCCCTCACAGCCAATCAGCTTCTGCAAAATGTGAGAGCTAATTTGTCACAGTCAGCAGTGTCCCTCCCATTTCTTAGTCTCCCTGAAGTGACTGTTATTGTCATCCTGAATCTCTAAGGATAGTTTTATCATTCCAGCTTAGTACAGCACTGGGACTTACGACACACACACACACACACACACACACACACACACACACACACACACACACACACACACACACACACACACACACAGGAGCTTCCTTCCACCCACACTGCAAGCAAGTGATGCCCCCTTTTTTGTGAGCATTTAATTTTGCTACTCAATTTTCTCTATATCCCTAACACACACACAGAATCAGAGATGTGTTTGTGTTTATGTGGGCAGCTTCCCTCCACTCTGCTCTAAACGAACCAATTATGGGTGTTTATGTAGCTTTAATGCGTGTAAGTGTCAGGAGAGAAACATTGCACCGCTCACCACCTAATCAATGAGGCCTTGCGTGCTACACTGCCACTCGCTTCGCTCCCCTCTCATCACTCCCCCACCACCACCTCAACACCCCTCATTTTCTCTTTCCATCGCCTCTTACTTCTATTCATTCTCCGTTCAATTAGTAGAAGATGAGAACGAAGTATCGGCCAATTGGCCATGAAGAGAGCTTTAAACGGAGCAAGATGAGGCCATCAAAAAAGTTGTTATGCTAAAGGAAGCTTCTGTAAGTCACTCAGGCTGAGATTTTTAGAATGAGTCCCACTGATTCTGACTGATGTTTGATTGATTTCCAAAAATTCATGATCTCTGTTTCCTGTAATTCTCATTTTTTTGCCCCCATTTTTTTTACTTTGAGCAATTTTTGCTTGTAACTATGCAGAACATTTTTCTACTTTTAAGTCTTTTTGAAACTGGAATTCATCCATAGTTGATGCTTTTCCACGATGAGACATAATTAACAACCAGAGGGAGAAAAGAAGAAGAAAATAAACTGCAAACAATGTTCATCCACTACACTGATGATACCTGATGAACTTGATTCCCAAGGCTCCTCTCATAGACCTTAAAAGAGTTTAAAAGTCTGGTGGAATTTATTCTAGTGTCTTCAAAGCTAACTTGTAGCACAAGTAACTTCAGAAAGTTTTTAAACCACTTCTACAACTTGATTTCAAGGAACCAGATTTCCTTGGTTTCTTTAAGTACTTTTGAGTACTAGTTATTCTGAACATCTATGAAAGTTTATTTGGACTTTGGCTGCTTTTCACTCATTTTATGTCCAGTCCTTATACTTGATTATGTTCAAGTAAAAAACTGAGGAAAGTGGACAAGAGGAAGACAAAAAAAAGAGGTGTCAGGTATAAAAAAAAACTAGATATAAAGTTTAAGTCATGTCTTGAAGAAACAGGATAAAATCTAGCAAAGACCTGAAACATGTTTTCAACCTTTGCCAATCACCTTGTTGGTGCTGTTTTCTGATTTTAGGAGGAATTTAAGGTCCTGAATGATTATATAACATAAAAATCTCTGAGAATATTCTGGATCTAGACTTAAAATAGGTGGAAAAGCAGGCAAAGTCCAAAGAAAAACTCAATAAAATAACTTTTAAAGATTCCAATAAAGTCTGGCTTTCTGGAACAAACAAAGAAAGACACGAAGGATGATTTAAGACTTTGCCAACCCTGTTTGTCAATCAGATCTTTGTTGAGCCTGGAACAAACTTTACCCCTTTGTTTTGCTCTGTCCAGACCCTGGATCAGGTGTTCCCACCTACCTTCTCCCTCACATGGTGGCAGTGATGAATGTGGCTCAGTGGGAGCGGTGGTCCTCTCCTGAGTATTTAGGGCCCACCACCGAAGGTCTGATGGTAATAGCAGGGCCAGAGCCCCGTCAGCAACACTAGTGATTATTTACCAGGCCTGGGCCTCTGTGGGAACCATGGTGATGGATTCTGATGGGCTGATGATCATTCTTCCAATGAGAAGAATGAATATAATGAAGAGCTACTGAGCATGTGTGGTAGGGGGATGATGAATGGAGCGAGCATGTCGTCGTTACTCACAGGCGACAGTAGGTGTGTGCAGGGTAATGTGAAGAGGGGGAATAAACTACAAGAAGATAGGAAAACATAAAGGAATCAACAAAATTAAGAACACAAACTTTCTTAACTGTAATCGAACACTCAATGAAGGAATTATGCTCGTCCGTCATGTTAGAAAGAGCATCCAGAGTAAGAAAAAACAAAGACAAGCCCCACTTTCCCCTCTCTTGTTTACTCATACTGATAAAATGCAACCTTTTAACCATGTCGTGTGTTTCACAACCCAACACGCAGCTAATGAAATTCTAATAAGGACTGAACAGCAGATTTAGCTGTTGTTACGCGCCAAGCTGTCGACATGACACGTTCGGTGCTGACTCGCAGTCTGAAATGAAATTATCTTCACTAATGAACCCAAGCGGAGTCAGTGACTCAGGACGGGGGAATGATGTCTGCAAAACAGGAAGACGACGTGTGGGTGTTGTGTGTTGATGTGCAGACGCTGTGGGTGTGGATCCCATAGCTAAATGGTTAAATGGGCTGAATATTATTGGTGGGTTCATGTAAAAGTTATCAAGGCCACATTACAGCCCAGTGAGACAGCGGCTCGTTACACATCGCTGCGTGAGCTATAATACCTGCTAGGTTGCAGCCACTAATTTAGCTGCGCGCCACTTAACGTGAGTTTGATATGAATCACAGGGCGCTTGGCGCAGCCTCGCCTTCCCCTCCCTGCCCCCGTGACCTCCCCGCTCTCACTTCCTTAAAGAGAGAGTCGTTAAGCAGCCGAAAGGATCCACAAGTAGTTATAATGGGGAAATAATGAACGCTCTATCTATCCTCAGGTGTTTAACGCAGCGGCAGCTCTCAAAGCTGAGGAAGTTTAGATCTACAGAGAGAGGGCGGCCGAGCAGGTGGGAAATTAAAGTTTGAAAAGCAGGAAAACCTCTCCAGTGGGAGCAGATTTCTTCTTTAAAAAAACTTAAAGGAAAAACTATAAATTACCTAATAAACAGGCATTATGAAGAAGCAGGAATGATTCAGTTACTATAAAGTAAAGCTTTAAACATTTATCATGTTACCAAATTATGGATCCTGCTGCTTCTCTATTGTTGTTGTCAACCATATCAGGAGATGCTGGTGCTCCCCTTACCTCCACCTCCTGCCTGTCCGTCTATAGCAGTCCGCTGAAGAAAGTACACCAGAACAAGACTGCAGGTCTAGATGGTGTCAGCACCAGAGTCCTCAAGACCTGTGCAAGCCAGCTGTGTGGGATCCTGCAGCACTTCTTCAGTCTTAACCTGAGCCAAGAGGTTCCAGTATCCAAAAAAACTCATCCATATGTCCTTAAAGACTTTAGACCTGTTGCCCAAACATATCATGAAAGTTTTTCAGAGGCTGCTATTGGCCCACCTGAATGAGCAAACCAGTATCAGGACTCTGCATTTTGTTCATCACTGTGGGGTTGGAGTTGAAGACACCATCACATACCTGCTTCAACAAACCCACAGTTTAGGTCCTTATGACACCAGCAGGTTGCACCTCAGACTGTCTGGAGCTCAGTGATGCCCTGAAGATCTGGGAGGAGGACACATCCATCATCTCATGAATGCCCCGACATCGTCTGGCATGCATAAAGGCACACAGAGGTCATACAAACTACAGTAATGAAAACCATTTGAAGTTGCTGCAATGACATTTCAGCTAATTGGACTAGCCTGCTGCAGCTTTTCAGTTTAAATTTATTGGTGACTTCAAATTAAGCCACTGGTTGATCATTTTCATCAGGACATCCTTTTGTTCCCAACACACTACCAATTTCATATCAGGATATCCAGCATCTTGTTTATATTTTAAACATAACATACATACATTCATGTTTTTTTAATTTCCTTTTAATTGATTCGCTGAGTGTATTGTTATAATCAGAACATGGTCCTTGTTTCTAAGCGTTGCTATTAGTGACGCCCTTTTGAATATGAACAATTCTGGCTCCAAAGTCTTCAGACAGATGCTTCAGCTGATCCTTCTCGAGTCCCTTTTTCATGAACACTGATGTCAGATTCTCTAGTTTTCATAAAGGCTCAGAAGACAAAAGCGCTTATGCTTTTGGTATTTGCAAAGAGATGAGGTGTGTGGACATAGAAACAGCTTGAATCTTTTATGGTTCTCGTTCCACTCAATTGATTAGTATGTCCTGTGAAAGAACATGACAACAAACGAAGAGTTCCTAAACAAGGTCACTGAATAAAAAACTGTTTTTCTGAAAATAAGTCTTGAAATGCACTAGATAATGGTTAAATGACCCATTATCAATATAAGAAAAACTCATAAGAAAATATTAACATTTGAAGGATGGAAGAATGAAGTGTTCAAGCCTGATTTAAGCCCCAATCAATAAAGAAAAGGAATAAAATTTAGGCTATGACATCAAGTAGAAAAAAATCTATAAATCATCAGAAAAATAAATAAAGGAATTCCACTTGACTGGTTTGATGATTAGATGAAAAAATGTAGAAACTGCAGTGAATTTTAAAAAAGTTAGAAAGTTGTCAAAATTTTCATACATGTTCCAGAAAAATACCTTGTCATTGGTCACTTGTTTGTGCCATTTTCGCTTATATATCTTTATATCTTCTTTATGGTAAAATGGTAAAAGGCCTGTATTTATAGAGCGATTTCTAGTGTTCTACACTCCCCAAAGTGCTGTACAACACACACATTCACACACTGGTGGTGATGAACTACGTTGTAGCCCTGGGGCACGCTGACATGCACCGGCGCCTGCCAAGTCCCTCTGACCACCACCAGTAGGCAAGGTGGGTGAAGTGTCTCGCCTAAGGACACGACGACAAAGTAACCCAGTCGGAGCTGGGATCAAACCGGCCACTCTACCAACTGAGCTACGCCGCCCCTTTTGGATATCTCTATTGCTTGAAACAAAAACTATCACAGGTATTTTGGATCCAAAAATAGAAACGATTAGTCATGGCTGAAAAGCTGAACTCTTGCTGACACATGAAACTGCTGTTGTGTCCTGTTGACAGTCACTGTGGTGCGTCTGCTGTCCCACCGCTGGCTGCCAGGCTGGAAGGGTGAGGCCCACCAGTTCAGACCGGCTGGCTCGGAGCTCGGTCTGTCGCTAGCATCCCGTTCAGACGTCAGCACGGGCCGTCCTCACCACCGCTCCTTTACAGGCTGCTTTCATCTATCCTTTAATGAGGAAACCGCCAGCTCAACAGCTTGCTATAAAACACAGGCAAATTAAAACACCCAAATATGAATCAACTACCCTGTCCCTGCCTAATTCAGAGGCCCAAGCCAGAGGCGTAGCTCTGCTTCAGAGACCAGCATCTACTGTCTGCAAAGGCAACGATGCAAAAACCTGCCTGAGAAATTTAAATATAATAAATGCATTGGAAGAGATATTTGGTAACAACTGTCTAAAGCTTGCAACTCAGTCATAATCAGAAAAAACATAATTTTTAAAGCCACAACCAAGGCAAGTGCATAATTTCCCAAAGAACAATAATAGAGTGAGTCACAAGCCCACAACACAACTCCTGCAACCAGCGACTCGCCACAGTCTGCTACAACTGTGACTGCCGCTCAGACAACAGCAGCTCCATAAAAGTCCCAAACTCTAGCCTTTAAAAAAATAAAAAGTCAAATAAAACAAAAGCCACACTTGTTTTTTTTCTCTCCTCTCGTTTCATTGGAATGATGGAAATAAGGGCATCATTCTGAGATTAGTGCTGCAATTTCTCCTCGGCTGACATTAAGCTCTAAAAGAGCACGTGCTGAAGCATTTTGGAGGAGTACAACAATTTACTGAGGAGGAGTATTGCTGTCTAACCTGAAACTGCATTACTCAGAGTCAGAAATCAACTGAACATGGAACAGGGAGTGCAAATTTAAGGTAGGCAGCTGAATTAGCAAAAAACATGTACTGTAAAGAGGACAGTGCTTTTTATTTTTGGCTCTAGTTTTGTATTTTTCTCATCCTTCAGCAAAAGATTGGTGATAATGTTTTTGTCTGTCTTTGCCATGAGTTTGTTAGCAAAATATCTCATTAAGCAGTTGTATTGATGTTGACCTTTGTAAGCACAAAAATGGTTAAAACTTAGTTTTACAGATACTGAGATAAAGACTGAAACAAAGATCTTTTGCAATTGAATTTGTAAAACACCAAACTCCAAACTCCCTGGATGTGTTTAAATAAAACTTTCAGATACAGTAGAAATCACTGGATGTACAGTCACTCAGTCAACCCATTCAATATGGCTGCCACAGCTAATAAAGGCAAAGGTAATTTGAAAAACAAATTAGCATCATGCATTTTTTTTCATGCCTCTTATAGTAGCTATAAATATATAGTGGTGATAAAAAAGAGAGAAGAAATTAATAACGTGGTTCCCTCGCAATTCTCTAAAAACCTCATCATACGTTTTGAACCAAAAGCAACTACAGTATTGGCCAAACCGCCGGTTGTCTGTGTAGCGTTTTGAAATAACTATTAGTTATTTTAACTACACCCTCTTCAATAACATTAGCTTATTTTTGGTTTATAATGAAAAGTGATAGACTGTCATTTAATCCTGATAATAGCTAATATTTATTGAAGGTATCTAGGTTCTTTGAAAGAGTACAGTGAATTGAAATACCTTATTAATAACGTGAAGCTGAGACCTTAAAGATTGAACAATCATTTAATTTGAAAAACCTAAGAACACAGACAGATAAGACAGTTTGAAAGTTTGATGTAAACACAATTAATATTCTTAAACATGTTGAGGATGTTAAAGATGGTTAATTGTGAGTTTTAACGGACCGTAGCATATGTTTTAATGACTAGGGAAGTTAGTTAATTTAGTTAACCTAATTGTGACTTTAAGAGTCAATTTAGGCTAATTTGAGTTGGAATGGGATTTAGTTTTGGCTTAATCTAGAGTGGAAGAATGAAGCTTTATCAAAGCAAACCTCTCGATCAGAAAGTGGTGTTCGCTCACTGAAAGGTGGACGCTCCTAGATCTGGCAGGCGTTGGTTTCTCCACGAGCTGAGGCTGGAGTCCCCAGACTCGGAGTGGTGGTCCTGGAAGGCGTGGCCGCCGAGGACCTCGCCGGACAGTCCGTGGATACGTCCCGGTCAGCAAGGGAGGCATTTCAGCAGGCATGCTGAAGTCATTTCTGATCACTCCCGTGGTGAGGGAGAGACGAGAGGCCTTGTTCAAAGCTGATGAAGGTTCAGCTAAGATAGCAGCATAGCAGCTCCAACTGCATTCAGGCTGTAGCTCAGACCAAGACTGAGACTGTATGAAGACTCGACAAGACCAGACAAGACAAGACTGCCTCGTACCGGAACTGAGTATTAGTTTTGACACGAGTTATCTTAAATTTTAACCAATCAGAAGATATTAAGTGTACTAATCAGAACTGAGTTAGTGGAGTTGTGAATCGTTCTGATTGGACAAGGGACTGTGAGGGCGTTACCAAGTCACATGACTTCCGCCCATTAAGACTCACATTATAATGGTAGAAATGCATGAAATAGCAGAGAAGCATTATAACACTGAGTGTGTGGATGACCCTGAGCAGGAACACTACAGAGAATGTTCTGTAAACAAGAGATTACAGCTGGAACACCAGTCTGTGGTGTTACAGAAGAGGCTTCTTTACAGAGAGTGTTTTATTAGACCAGCTAGTGTCCAGTTAAGGTCATCTGGGAGATGGACACCTGAAAGTGGACAGTTGGACACCTGTAGGGATCTTGATTCAGGTTAAACATAATCCAAGAGTGATTGTATTCCAAGTTATTGGGAAAAATATGGATTATTGTTGTGATGGTCAACAGAGGTCAAAGGTCAGAGGATATAGCCTATTTGGTGAGGCTACATCTGTCTTGCTGAATCACTGCACTTCTTTGGATCCTCCATTCATGTGTGGTTGCGCATTTTTCAGCAGAACATCCCGGAAGTGAGAGGAGAGAAACAGCCGGTTGTTAGCGCTTTAATTTTAGGAAAAAATATCAGAGTCCCAAAAAGAAATACACATTTTCAGCTAGCAGAAAACAAAAACCATTTGGTTTTTCCTCTTTCTACATCCAGAGTGAACATTAGCATAGCGTTTCAACGGCTGGTGTTTTGCACTCTCTTGTTACTGTGGAAATGCACGGTCCCATGACCGGGGGAGGCGTGGCCTAGAGATTATAGCCGACGAGAGAGGTGAAAGCTCCGAGACGTGTTTGTGTAAAATAGCTAGCTATACCTAGCTTGTTTGAAGATTCCATAACGCAGCTTTAATATTAGCAAATGCAGAAATGACTTAAAACTCTTAATTTGACAGATATTGAGTTAAAATTTCAAATGGTACTACTAGTAGAGTTAATTCACAACACATACTGGATGATATAAGACTGCAAGTGGTTGCACGAATTTTTCCTCCTTGAAATGTTGGCTATAAAATAGTTTCTGTACAGATGATCTTATTTTAAAACTGAGGGATGAAGCAGATTAGACCAAATTCACCCCATTTAGATGTAGCAATAATTAGTCTGTGTTGTAAAGGCTGTCCTAATCAGAACTTACTTATAATATTTTACTTAAAGCCAGGCTGTGACTAAGATGTTGATTCCTAGAATAAAGAGAAGCTGTAGACATCATGAATGAATTCTATTCTTAAAAAAGTTACAGTCCACTCATTTATTTTCATTTCTACACAACATTATGAAATATAAATCCTGTGCATTTTCTCAGAGCAGAGAATCCATTCCTCACTGACACTTTACATTACAGACAGAGAAAAGGACAGATAGAGAAGCTGTGGTCAACAGTGAGAAGGTTTAACTGTGTATAAAATCTGAACAGTATTGGTCATGACGTAACACTCAGGTGGCTCAATAAGCAGATGCAGACAGCTGAGAGAAGAGGTCAGTTCAAACAGACCCTGTAACAGTATCAAAAGGGCCCTGCAACATTGCACTGTAACACATTGTACAAAAATAACTATTTCACAGCATAAAATACAGGATAGAGAATAATGACTTAGGGTGACAGAATCATTTTGAAGTAGGGATTAATGATCTGTCCCTTTGCCTCAAGTGTGAACAACTTTGGTAACATTACTCGTAGAGTCGTGTATAAGAAAATAACAAAACCTCAACGCTCTCCTTTAGGCTTTAGATTTCTATTATGTCAGTCTTTACAGGTATTTCTGTCTTTTTGTGTAGAAATCTGACATTTTACTGATTACCCTCTAATCCGTTGCATAGTGACACATTAACCTGCCTGGTTCAACCTCTTTAAGTGGGAAACAACTGACTTCTTAATTTTAGAAATTTTAATCTTATGTCAGTTTTTGGCATTTTCTCCATGCAGAGAGAGCACTGTGACAAGAAGTATAAAAATATATATTCATTACTGCTACATGGGTACATTTGTCAAACCATAGCATGATAATTAGACTTCAGATCTTAGAACAAGGTCTTAGTCTCTCCTGAGCATACTGGGTTAGGGGACATCGGGGTGTGCGGTTCTGAGGTTTGTGTAATAGTCTATGATGGGGTCTGGTCCAGCTATCCTCCCCCCTCCTTTCACTGTCCTTCCTCCTCACGCAGAAACTGGAAGACGGATGAGAAATCCTTGTTAGCGTAGCCGCGCGAGCACATGACTCTGTAGATCTGGTGGGCAAGAGATCCCAGAGGGATTGGAGTCTTTGTGTTGGTGGCGGTGTTTTGTGCCAGACCAAGATCCTTTACACGTCGACGTGAAGAGAGAGAAACAAAAAACGTAAGGAAGAGAAGGGGACAGCTGCAGAAAGGTACAATAACATATTATTCATCAATTAAACAAATAAACTAAATAATTACGTAATTGTCCTCTAAAAATCTAAATCAACCATTTCCTTAAATTTTATTACATTTGGGATGAGAAGGCTGAATATTCAGAATGTTGTGAATGTCAAATATGGTCACATGTTCTGATCACGTTAGATATGACATCAAAATAATGAAAACCTAAGCTAATTTTTGCCAAAAACCTACAAATTAAAAACTGTATACTGTACAATTTTATTTAATTCAAATGTTACTCCTTATTTTTCTACACAATTACATTTTAGAATGAGAAGAAGTAAAAAAAAGGAAGGAAAAAAAGATTATTTTGTGGGTTTTATAAACCCTGCACAAACACAAGCAGGCATAGCGTTGATCAATAAACATGGGCCCAGATTCTGGTCTAAAAGTTTCCACAGGTTTTTTTTTTTTAATTAGAAATAGTAGCAGACAGATAACCTGTCCAGTTTCATAGAGGGAATTTAGCAGCCTGTTGGCCTTCTTTACAAATTATAAACTATGCCTTATCATGTGCTAGCTTTAAACACTCCCAAAAGGCCAAATCAGACATATAGCTCTAATAGTCACCATGGAGCTTTAGCCTACCTGGAGCAGACTAATAGGCTTAGGGTTACTGTGGGTACATATGTAGAGCAGATTAGTGGTGTGGAGGAAGTATTGAACTTTTAACAAATTAAAAATACTAAAAACATACTGTATGTGACAGTTAAATATAGGGATGTTGAACAATTATCATGGCTGATGTCATTCACTATGATGACTATTAGTATTGATGAGTATTTACATATTTTAGTACAGGGTTCAAGTAGAAAAAGCTAACTTTATTTAATCATATAAATACAAACTGAACCCTGAGGGAGAGTCTCGTTTATAAATGGAGGAATTTTACTGAAACAAAGCAGATGAGATGGTTTGAACCCGTCTCCTGCTCAGCAGACAGTCTCACTTCCCCTGAGCTATGGTCACCACACTAGGGGAAAGCTAGCTAGCTGCTGAATAGCAGAGGAGCAGGGTATAATAAAAAGTGTTTGCTCCTTCTGAACATTATCTGTCCTTGCTGAAATTATTCAAATAAAAACAAAAAGCCCAATAATTCCACTTTTGCTCGAAGGACAAAACAAATTCAAGATGGCGATTGATAAAATTGAGTGTGTGGGACATGTATGCTTCTGCAACAATTCTGTACATATGCAAAGACAAAAGACAGTGACCCTCTTGGTGTCATCTGGGTGCTTTGAGAATACAAGGTACTAAACCTGCTCTAGCTAAAACGCCCTCCTACTCTCAAAAAGGTTTTGTACCTTGGCCATTAGCGTGGTTCCAAAGCCGCCCTGATAGTTGTTGGCAGAGGGAACGCCGTCCATCACACCAGGAACTGGGTTGTAGGTGTCGCTGGACCAGCATCGACCTGATGACATGTTAAGGATCTTTGCGAGCAACTTGGGGTCCAAACCCAACCTGGAGTAAAGAGGACAAGAAAGACTGGAGTCATTAATCCTCAGACTTTAACTGACTAGAGGTACCGACTCTACACTGGATGACTGAAATGTTGGCAATATAAGAGGTTGAAATTGTAGAAAATTATCCAAAGACAACATTTTTTAAAAATCAATATTTTTGATTTTTCTATGAAAACGTAAACCACGACAGCTGAAAATAAATGAACAGCAGCAGAGATTACGGTGTTCATTCTCAGAAGCTCTGCAGGAAAACATTGAGTTTTGTAGCGCCGTGGTGACTCTGGTGACCCCCGTTGAACCCACAGCCTGGCTCTGACCATCCCTCAGTGTTAATGGCTGAGGCCTTTGTAATGCCGGCTAATGCAGTATTGATGTTCAGCACCAGAACTATCCTTCATCATCACCTCTTCTGAGGAAGCGTTGGAGGAGAAGTGGTTAAGCGGCGCAGGGGAGCCATAAAGCCCGCTGTCACATTTGGAGGTGCACTCTTAGCTCTGCTATCCCATTTTGCTGCGACCTACTTTTCATATGCATGGAGGGAGAAATCTCAAGCTATGATAAGAAGTAGCAAAAAGCTAACGAGACAAAAAAACAAAACAAAGAGTGAAACTGAGTGCCAACCATTACAGCAGGGAGGGTGTAACCGTCGGGCGTTCAGTGTGCAGCTTTTGTGAATTAATGATTTAAAAGGCTACTGTAAAGCTGACCACATCAAGTCCTAGTTAGTTTATTGTTACTTTCAGGGCTGTAACTCTATTCACTTCTCAATATGACGATTAAACCATCATAGGTCCTTAAAGCCAACCCCCCCCCCCCTTCCCTTTTTCCACCTGGCTTTCATTCTGCCATTACTACCACAGCTTTATTAGCCGTCTACTAACTAATTAAGAATGCTCTCTTTGTGTTTTTCCCCTCCTTCCTTCAACACTTATGTCTCTCAGACTCCCTAATTGTTTAAGCAGCAGTTTTGGAAATGTGGTCATCAGTAACTCTGAGTGCATGTTTTTAAAAAAGAAATGTGGCTCTATGCATGTCTCGTTTCCTCTTCCTCACCATCCAGCGCTGACACCTCCCTGTCTGAGGACTCTCGGGGACATATGTTTGACATCGCAACCCCCCCCTTTGATTCAACACACACACACACATGGAAACAGCCCCTCCCTGCGTTCTGGGTCAGCAGCTGAAAAGGTTACTGGCTGAGCTACAATAAAGCGCGTCCGAGCGCGCAGATCGTTTGTTATAGCGACCGGAGACGCTGACGGGGAGCTGTTGTCCTCTGTTAACGATAAATCAATGAAGTTCCTCTCATGATCCCTTCACGCACACACACATTCACACACTCAGCTGTGGTTATTAGCTGACGCAGTGGTGTTGTTCTGCGGCTGCTGTAATTTGCGTGAAGAGGACATGTCACGCTTTAACAAGACTGACACGGATAAACGGACACGAGCGGCAAAACAAACGTGTTGCTGCAGATTTGTTTTTTTTAAATAATAAAAATAGACGGAGCTACAGATGGAAATAAGACGGGAGGCTGTTTATGTGGAGCAGGTGGAGTTCATTTGCAGTGCCGACATTAACTGTCTGTTCCATCATGATTAGCTCCTCGTCCTCGTTCGGTGCCACACAAGAGGAAGCCCAACCCGTTCGCCGTTTATTATTTCATTAAAGAGCTAACGAGCACATATATACAGACGAGCGTTTACCAACACAGAGACAAGAAGCGCGTTTATCGCCCGTGTTTAATCTTTATCGAAACATATGCTCACAATTCATTAGCTGCTGAAAGAGGAGAGATGTTTGAACTTGTGTGATGTGGTAAATGTAATCCCTTGAGCTACGTTGTTATACAGCAAATATGTGTTTGGCATCAATAAGATGAATGCATGTTTTTATATCAGCTCTACTCATTTATCTTTTCTTTGTCCTCCCTTTAAATCACTCTGTGCTCTAAATTAATCTTTGCAGCTTCTTACTTTGTGTTCTCCAGACTTTTTGGTTGGATCCAGAAACAGAGGAGGGGCGAGACACAAAAAGAGACATAAGAGTCAGGAATTCGTACAAAATAATGAAAATGTAAGCAAGACGAACAGAGACGGGGAAGAAAAGTCAAAGAAAAAAGAGAAGGGAATGCAAAAACCGTAGGTTTGGGAGTGTGTGTGTTCATAATTGTCATGCGTGGCCATTCCTCGCACTAAGAGAACGTCACGCTCTGTTGGAGACGGCCAGAGCTTCCATCTGAGATCAACAAATTAGCTCCATGAACAGAAGTGTGTGTGTGTGAGAGGCAAAGAGAGAGCATGCTTGTGTGTCCAGGTACAAACACACACATAAACATACACACCATTTGAAGAAAGGGCAGCTCTATCAGGCCCAAGTCCAGCATGATAAGACGGGGCTGCAGATTTCCTGTAAATTGGCTGCGAATGTTCAGCCTCCTTTGTGTCGGAGTGCATCTATGTGTGTGTGTGTCTGTACACTGGCGCCTATCCTTTCTGCATAAGGAGATGGGCCGCAATGCAGTATGGGAGATTTACGGGTGTGAGTTCTGCCGAAATGATGACAGACTTTGTCAAGTCCGCTAATAAAGCCCCAGAGATGCAAGAGAAAAAAAAAAAGAGAAACATAGGACAGAAACACACACCTAAATACACACAATACACACATGTATGTGACATTAGGACAACATATGCATCAGTTTATCCCCAAAAAATTAAGATAACTAACATCCAAGTCAAGGAAATGCTGTAGGAAATGTTTTAGAATACATTAGACTGTGAGAACTTGTACTGCTATTTTCAATATGTCTGACTGTAAATCAGCATCTGTGTGTGTGTGTGTGTGTGCGCGCACGCTTCAAAGGCTATGGCGATGTGTAAATCTGTGTCACTCACTTAATGCCTCCATATTTCAGAGGCCTAGTGAGGGGATTTATGTCCGACTGCTCATGCCAATTTTCTCCCTCCGTCTCGGTGCAGATAAATCAGCCGCGCTAACACAGCTGCAGCGAGCAAAGAGCAATTCATTTACACTCACACGTGTGCAAAGCTGGACGCACGTACAATTTGACATTGTAAAACCCATGAAAACACATAATAGTGTGACAGTGATCAGAAAAAAAATGGATTATTGACTAGGGATATGCATAAACACACAAACACGTCGCTCATCTGAGAAATGATGCAATCTGAAAGCAGAATCCACTCCTAACAGAGAATATTCAACCAGATTAATCAAAACTATTATTAGAAACTTGTTCCAACCCATTTATTTGTGATTTTTTTTTTTTTTTGCTTTAATTCTGAAGACTTCATATCATCCTTAGCCATCTGGTCAAAAAGACGTAAGGACGAGGCCCGACGACTAATGGGATTTAGAGGTGGTGTTCAGTGGCAGGAAACAAGTGAACGCTCAATCAGCAGATGTAAAAAAAGAGATTGTGACTCCACCCACCCCATCCATCTTACTCTAACAGAGGCACCGCCGACTCGAGGAAGGGTTGACCCCTTTGCACTTCCATAAACTACACTCTCACACAGAAACACCTTACTAAACCTGCACTGAGGAAGTAAATTGCAGTTACAGCCGTTTCACCGGTGAGGTGATTGCTTTCATGGTGACGGCTTTATCTAAAGGTAGTTTCATGGCTGAACAGGTGCTAAACGGTAGTACACTGAAAAAAAAGATCTGTTGAATTGACATAATTGAAACATGTACATCGGTTGCACGAAATTCAATTATGTTTTTGTTTAGTAACTTAATTATATAATGCCAAATTAATAAATACATGTTATGAGAACATGAATGTTTCATGTTGAGAACTTTTAATCAAATTTTGTTTCTTTTATACGTTCCATTTATGTTGTAGGTATATGAATTACTTAAGTAATACCAACATATTTAATTCATGTTATGAGAACATGAAAGTTTCATGTTGAAATCATTTAATGATATTATGTTTCTTTTATACATTCCATTCATGTTGTTGGTATATGAACTACTTAAATAATACCACCATATTTATTACATGTTATGGGAACATAATTTTTTCATTTTGAGAACTTTTAAGCAAACTATGTTTTTTTTAACAAATTCCACTTATGCTATAGGGATATGAAACCCTTAAATAATACCAACATATTTGATGTATGTCATAAGAACATTAATGTTTTGTTTTGAGAACTTGCAATCCAATTTTGTTTCTCTTTTAAACCTGCCAAAAACTGTTTTAGCAACAAGATACATAAACAATTAGAAATCAGAATACTATACAGTACTAAAAATGACAACACAAATAACAGTTTTCACTTTTATTTCTAAAATGAAACACTTGAAAATTTGGGCATAGAGGTAATAAGAAACCTTTCAGATTTATCATGTGACAGAAATGATCTAAATCAGTTCAATATATTTAGAATTTTTCAAAGTGCAAACAAGTATTAAAACAATACACAATGAAATATTTTGATCACAGTAGGTCTGCAGTTGACCTTTAAGCACTTAACTGGAATACTTCAAGTAATGACAAATAAGCATATTTGAAAGTCTTGTCAACAGCGAGTATGAACATAACACCAAGTCAAATGAAAATGTCTTTATGTAAAGTTGACTTTCTACAGTAAAGGAGAAATCTAAACATTTAAGAAGTTTCTCAGAATAATCTCCGTGGTTATGGCAAGGTTATGTGGTTATGTGTTCATGCGTGCACATCAGTAAATTTAGAATAGCAGTTGTCAACTTTGCAGGCTGTGCTCACAGGTTGCCAGTCTATTCTTCAGGAACTGGGCTTTCTTTGAAAGTGTGGCACCATCTAGCTCCATAACCACTTTCTGGAGGACTTCAAAACTGTACCTGAGTTGATGATAATCGATGTTTAAACTGTACATGAGGCCAAACAGCAGCGCGAAAGCCAGTGGAATATTGTCCAGTTCTTGGATGACGATTTTGCTTTCCAGGGCAATTCCTGCATCGTCTGGGCCAGGCTGGGCTTCATGTCGTTTCATTGTGAAGATCCCCACAGTAGTCTCTCCTCAACAGATTCTTCAAAGGCTGCTTCATCGTCTCCCTGCACAGAAGTTCATAATATATTATTGGATCTAGTATTAAATATGGTACATAACTCAATACAACAGACAAAGATGGTACCCAAATAAATCTAGATCTTACAACTTTGAAGGTGTGTCCCAATTACCAGTTACTCTGTTTTACATATAAGGAATTGTTTCGCTTTTGTAAATGTTGAAGGGATACTCCACCAGTAAGTTATTTTTTGTCTATTGTCATATTCCTCAGACTTAGATAAGTGGGCAAAAACAATTTGTTAACAGCCCAGCCGTTTTCCTGATCTGGCAGGCGGATATTCGCCTCCCTTTAGCATTAGCTTAGCGTAAAACACTGTATGGACCGAACGATAGGATTGGACAATCCAGCTGTGTATCTGCTGCACTTCCTCACTGCTTGGATCCGCCATTAATCCGT
>SSNR01000080.1:1763227-1923573 GCA_006937965.1 Callopanchax toddi
TTTTTTTTTTTTTTTTTTTTACAATAATCAGCACCGTCAACAGTTTTTCTGCCAACTTCACTAATGCTTCTCTGTTGTGTTAAAAACAGACTCTCCATCGGCTGCACTTAACGAGCACCGGCTCATGAGAACCGACTTCAACACACAAATACTCCATGAGAACCTCAAGCGAGCAGGCCGCAGGAAAAAAAACTTTTTAGGAAGAAAAAAAAAAACCAAAAAGAAGTTAAGAGTTTAGAGTGAAAACATTTACCCCTAAACTGGTGCTAAAGCCATGAAGATTGCAAGTTTATATATCGACCACCAGGTCAGTTCTCATCATTATCATTATTATTATAATCATCATCATCAGTAAGTACTCTGTTCCATAGGGGGAGCGGCTGGTCAATGGGAAGTGACAGAATGGAGGGAGCAGGAGAGAAAACAACAATCAATCCTCTCCTGGTCCAACGAGACTCATCTAGGACTGAGCAAGTTAATAATGATCCCCAATTAGGCTGTTAGCAGGCAAACACACACACATGCATGCACGTGCACATACACAGACACAACTTTCTTCTTTTAGACACAATGCTGGTTTACATGAGTGACATGCAGTGTGAGGCTGAAGCTCCGTTTGATGGACAGTGACTGTTTCTCTAACTCATACACCAGCTGACTATATGTCTGCACACACACATACACACACACACACACACACACACACACACACACACACACACACACACACACACACACACACACACACACACACACACACACAGCAGGTGACATAGGGTCAGAGTTGTAAGAACCAGGCCCCCAGCTGCTCTGGGTCCACCTCCATCTGGAGCGTATGAACACCCCCCGCCCCTCCCACATACACACACATCGCTCCCCCTCCATCATCGTTGTCCCTGGTCACTTTAACACCCCTCCTTTCCCCCCTGTCTCCACCTCTCCGTCACCACAACTTGTCAGTAGGAGGGTTGTTATGCTAATCTAGCCTTTGAACAACTGGTTAGCCGTGACAGACTGCGACAGAACCACCCCCCTCGCCTGTCCAACACGATTCGTTAGCTCAGTTTAACCCAAATAAACAACATGCATGCTTCCAGGCTCGGCTTCGTAAACAATCAGGATCAACAAGCTGGATTAGGTGGGTCCAAGTGCAGTTATCAGCTTTCACAGTTTAGATCAGTCCAAAGAGAAAAGTGAGTTTTAAGACGTTGAGAACCAGTAGGATGCTGTATCTCTATTTTGCAATCATGTTCAAACTGATAATAATACTTTAAAATTATGAACAATTCTTTAATATCTTACTTTTAGAAAAGTTTAGCATAAAGTAAAATAACATTTTTCTTCATAACAAAGCTAACTTTCGTCTAACAAAGCTGAAAAGGGGATGAATAATAAATTGTATTCATTTCTGATTGTTTCTTTTTGTTAAATGATTTAAGTGTTGTGGGTTTTATATTGAAGAAACTTAACTTTATCTTAAATGAAACCTGAAGAAATATGGAAACTTTAATCGAGGTAGTTGCTGATTAATGAACCCTCTCTCATGAGGGTTGGAATTGGTTGTTTTGCACTAAAACTAAAAAATAACCAAGTTAACAATGTAAACAGATTAAAATTCTGGTGGAGAACCTTCGAAGAAGCACTTTTCATGTCTTGACTTTTCCTATTGGAAACTTCTGTCTTGGTTTGATCTTAGAGACTTTTATCAAACTCTGAAAAGAACATGGAAGTTCAGGCTTCACAAAATTCTTATTTGTGCTGAAATCCCAATAAAACAAGGTCAGAATATTCTGTTGGCCTGTTGTCACCAAAAATTAAATTTTATAATGACATTTCATAAGGTCCTACTCCAAGTGGAGGAGTTTAAGTATCTCAGGGTCTTCTTCATGAGTGAGGGAAGGAGGGAGCGGGAGATCGACAGGCGGATTGGTTCAGCGTCTGCAGTGATGCAGACGCTGAACCAATCGGTTGTGGTGAAGAGGGAGCTGAACCAGAAAAGCTCTCGATTTACTGGTCGATCTACGTCCCAATCCTCACTTATGGTCATGAGCTTTGGGTATGACGGAACGAGATCACGGATACAAGCGGCCAAAATGAGTTTCCTGAGAAGGGTGGCCGGGCTCAACCTTAGGGATAAGGTAAGAAGCTCGGACATCTGGGAGGGACGCTGCTCCTCCACATCGAAAGGAGCCAGTTGAGGTGGTTCGAGCATCTGGTTAAGATGCCTCCTGGACGCCTCCCTCGGGAGGTGTTTTGGGCATGTCCTGCCAGCAGGAGACCTCCGAGTCTACCCAGGACAAGCTGGAGGAAATACATCTTCAGGTTGGCCGGGGAACGCTTGAGCTGAGGAACTGGTGGACTTGGCTGGGAAGATAATGGCCTGGGATGCCCGACTTGGGATGCTGCCCCTGTGGCCCGGACCTGGATAAGCAGAGGAAGGCGAGGCGAGGCCTTTCATAAAAAAAACCCATTAAAGGTAAAAAAAATGAAACAAATACTTGTGATTATAAAATATCTTTTATACATTTGGTTTGACAGAATCTGAATTTTGGCTGACTTTTGTGTTTTTTAAGATCAACTGGCTGTGGCGGCCATCTTGAATCAGGTTGACTTCAAAAGTTAATCAGTTATTGATGTACCCCCCACCAAAACAATTAATCTGCCCAGCAGTTCAGGGGATCATTTGCTAAACTGGACACACACAGGCAAAACATTACTGCCCTCCTTTCACCTTTTGGCTACATGTGATAATAAAATCTTAATCACATGTTTTCTAAAGCCAAAGTGATGATTTATGCATAAAAATAAACCGACTCTGAATTTAGTTAATCTCCAGTGGGTTTTTGTGGTGGAAGCTTGATGCCTCTGGGTTTGAAGGGAGAACCTGTCTTTATCAGTCAGCAGAGGAGCAGATTGTCAGCGCTAACTGGTGCCAGCCTCAGCCTGAACAAGCTCCTACAGGCTGGAGGATGACGTTCAAACTCCCAACAAATGACATATTGCAAAACCTGGCTGGAGTTGATGTGGTGTGGGGATGATTAGAGCGATGCGGAGCTCTAACCTAAATAAATAGTTAGCTGAGGACTAGAGGACCTCACAAACAAGCAACATTAGTCTGAGTGCTTCTATCCCACAGCAGCTTCAATCCTTTGGCTTTCATTTGCACCCAATTCTGACTTTCCCAGCACTTGAGAGGAACGCAATGAAAGGGCTTTTAGGGCCCGTTTAAAGTCATCGTGCGTTAGCAGTGTGGCAGCCCACCATGGGCACAGAGACACAAAACACAGGCATTCTGGGTAATTACTGCTAACGACCCCGCCACTTGTTAGCCAGACCTCCTATTTTTTGCCGTCGCCGTGCCAACACCCCGAGCCTGTGACATCAGAGCTTGTTTTGTTGTGGGTCAGCTTTGCATGCGGACGTTTTTAATGACACCAGACGGTGGTGTAAACACAGCGTTAGCATGCCTGTAGGATCGGCGTCTGAGTTAATGTGACTCCGTCTATGCAAGAAAAGAGGGCTGGCGTAGGATGTTTCAAGATTTCACTTCAGTGTGTGTGTGTGTGTGTGTGTGTGTGTGTGTGTGCCAGGACACAGCTGGCTCATGTATGGCTAAAGCCAACACGGTGGCCAATGTGGAAAAATGGAAACCAGCACCGTGAGAAAAAGAAGAAAGTGATTGAGATTTTTAAAAAAAGGCGGGTTATGACTCCGCGATTCAGATTCTGCAGTTGGTTGCCAAACCTCCAGTGACGCACAACATACAAAACAGGGATTTATGTGTAGAACATGCCACCTCACAGGACACAGAAGGGATTCATTTGATATCAAGCTAGATTCTACATTAAAAAGACTAAAACCACAACACAGCAGGGTGTGATGGAAAAATTGTGGAATACAGAAGATCAGAGTGAGTCTGCTTCCTATTTTATACCCTCTCTCAAAGAATTTCTATTCTGGTTGGTCAGTTCCTTCTATAAAAAGGGACGGTTTGACCAGTCACATCCAAACATCACAAACAGAAATGTATCGATTCCTGTTTTGAGGGTCGATACCATTTTGGCCGATTACAGTTTATCCCAAAGATGTAAAATAAATCGAATAAAAATATTTCCCCACTTCTGATCAACTTGAAAATAACTCAAGAAGTAAAAAAGGTCCACACTCCTGTTATTGGTCGTTACGGTGAGTTCACAGGATACGCTTCCGATTTATTGCTGCTTGGTAATGATGCGTTTATGGACCCAAAAAAAAAAAAATCTGATTTTTGAGGTTCAGATTGGACGATCACCAATTAAGCCAATCACACTAAATTTTGGCCGATTCTAATCACCAGTTGATTTTTCACCAATGAGGTAAAATGCTACAAATCATCATAATATTCAACACAGAAGCATATTTACAAAACTATGTGATTTTTAGACTTTTATTATATGCTCATTTGGATCAGGACCTGTGTGTATTTATTGTGAAAAATCAAAGCATTTGACTCATTGGTGACATCTGGATGTGACTGTCCAGACTATTCAACATGGTGCTGGAATTAAGTGTATTGAACAGTTATGAGACTATGGATTAAACCTGAAAATGAGAAACATTTGTCTAAAAATGACTGTTTGTCTGACAGTTTGAACTATGAGTTACTAATTTCCTTTTGTTAAGGGGGCAGAAATTATAAGATCATTTCTTCTATCTGCTCCTTTTCATTCAATTGTTTTGTGTTATGTACACACTCTGTTGTTGTTTTAGTATTTTTATTTTATTTTGAATTAAATAAATTTTAATTAAAAAAATATTTTTTGCAGTCCCCCCCAAAAAATTCCACTGCAAGTAAACAGTGTGCAGCAGAACTATTGTCTCTTTAGATCCAAGTCTTTTTCCTATGCACCTGCTTTGAGTAATAGATGTGCAAAATATTTATATTCATGTAATATTTATACCAAAGTAACAGTAATGTAAAACTGACTGCAACATGGTGAATAAAATAACATTTGCATGAACTGCTATGAAAGTTTGGAGATTGGAGTCATTTAAAGAAGATCTACAGTCCATTTCTCCAAACTGAGGCTGTTCAGGAAGCCATCTACAACAGGTTTATAAGTTTTACACAAAAAATAAACTTAACTTTTACTTCTTATACCTTTTCTTTTTTATTAGTAGTAATAATAAGATTTAGTCATGAGTTAAACTGATTTCCTCTCTTGTAGTTTCCATACAGCAGACCTCATGTGATGGCAGTGCCCCGTTTGGGTAGGGTGCCATCTCCTGGTTGGAGCAAAGCATGTAACCTCATATTCCACACAGAAATGAGGAAGTGAAGGGGGCAGGGATGGAGAGTGATGCAGTTCTGGGAAATTTTCCACCGAGTGGTCACACACGAGCAGTCTTTCATGACTAGTTAGCTTTATCACAGCAGCAACATCAAGTCATCGGAATAAAAAGTTTGCTACCTATAACGACATAATTTGAACACAGGTGTTTTTGTTTCATTAATAACCTAAATCAACTGTTAGAATTTGATTTTTTTTATTTCCATAATTTGCCTCAAAATCTTCTGCATAAATTATTCAAACCAATTAAAGAAAATCCTCAAAGTGGTGCGTTAAAGATAGGTGGCTGCATGTGAAAAGGAGAGCGCCTGCAGAAACCAGAGGAAGCAGGTAAATCATTGGTCATCTCAGGCTAGTAAAACAGGCTTAGTTAAGAGACTGGAGAGGAAGAGCCTTCAACAGAGAGCTGC
Source organism: Callopanchax toddi (assembly GCA_006937965.1). Classification (NCBI taxonomy): domain Eukaryota; kingdom Metazoa; phylum Chordata; class Actinopteri; order Cyprinodontiformes; family Nothobranchiidae; genus Callopanchax; species Callopanchax toddi. The sequence goes on from SSNR01000080.1 coordinate 1,768,968, forward strand.
ACACACAACAGTGCTGTCTGCAGTCTGTAAACAGTGCACGTGTAATGGGGAGAGTAACGGGCTTAAAGGCTCTGATCTCTCTAACTGCAGCCAGTCAGTTCTGCAGACGCCAGCTGGTAAACACACCAAAAAGGGCCGAGTCTGTTTGTCAGGTGGGAAATACTGCTGGATTTATGCAAAATTTTAAGATATAGAATGAAAACCTTTAAAGAAAAACGGTGTGAAAGGAGAAAAGAAGAGAGAAGGAGGACAGTTTAACTGCAGCGTATCTCCTTCATGTCTTATCTCCCTCCTCTCGTCTCCTGCTCTCCCTGTGAGGGCAGTTTCTCTCTTCTTTATGACTCTTTATCTGACATGAAAGGCACTAACATAGGATAGCCGCCATTACGGCTCCATCAACATGAAAAGCCCTGACACGGGATTCTCCGCAGCGGCTCAGCCCATTAAGGACGACTGGCGATCCTGTGCTCTGTCAAGGAGCCATCACGAGTCGACAGCGCCAACATAATGAGGACTTAAAACCTTAACCTTGCCTTTAAGACCCCCCTGGTCAAAAGCAGCAATAAAACCCTCATGAGGGCACCTTGGCTGGCCTGCTCAGTAATTACAACTCATGTCCGAGCACTAACCCAAAAGGTTCTGTAGTTTGGATATACAAAAGAGTGGAGGGCAGTTCACATCCAAGGCTGAAGGGTCATGGACCTAACCTTCCTCAAATTAGCAAACTAGCTGTCAAATTTATCCTTTAATATCAATACTGTCACCAATGGCTTCTCTCTCTTTTATCCAATTTAATGCCTAATTAGGGGCAAATGGGAAAATATAAAAATGGTGCAGTGCATTTCATAAAGTTATACTCAAAGTTTGCACAAGCAAAATAGTCTACTACTGGTAATTAGTGACAAGAATGTAAATATTAACATTTCTCAAATGAGACACTAAAGATCCAAGCTGCTCTTAAAAAAAAACTTCAAACTGATTTTATAGTTTCATCTCTCATCCAATGAGAGATGAAACTTCAGTTCAATTTCAGTTCAATTCTTCAGTTCAGTTTCTTTATTAATGTGACTGACCTAAACATGATTCATAAACCAAAGATCAGAACTGAAGATGCATTTCGGATGAGAAGATGACAAACAGCTGAGCAAGAGAGGCGAGAAATGATGGGAAAAGTTGTATCAGGAGGAAAAACGTACTTAGTTTGATGTAAAATGAGCATCGCAGAAAAATCTAACTCATTTAAGAATAAAGGCAACTATTTTGTGAAAGATTCCATAAAATAATGGTTAATTTATTTTTAAAAGCCTAACATAAAGTTGCAATGAATTTGAGAATTTCATACATTAGATTTAAGAGTTTAAAAAGGATGGAGAATCTTTTTCCAAATTTTACATTAAAAAGTCAGAATTGTCAACAAAATATACACAAGTTGTAGTGTAATGCATAGTTTCCTACAAAGGAATGAATACATCAGAAAGTTGCAGCAAGGCTTTGGTGTAAATCTGATTTCTTGACATAAAGAAGTGACCAAAAAAAAATTAAAATTCATGCCTTCAAAGAGTTAGGGTCAACAGACAACACTACTCTCCTGACATCCTGAACAAACTTCTTACAGGCAACAATAAATCACTTCAATTTAAATCCCTGGGTTTATCGCCAAGGATTACATCAAATAAACAGAAGGAACTAAAAAAAACACACAAAAACCAAAGGGGATTTATCTCCAAATACTACAAACAATATATACTCCTGATGAAAGGCTCAGTTTATCTTCACCTGATCACCAGTGTGAGCTCCAGGAAACTTTTGTTTATCGTGTGTGACAGATGTTTTATTGTTCCTCAGCTGGCAGCTCAAACTAATGCCACACATCCAAGTCAATCCAATATTAACTTTTTGAAACGGATTTGCTTAAAAAAAAAAAAAAAAAAAAGTAATATATCCAAAACTGTGTAATTCAAATTTATGTGGGTGTGTTTTATCTTTTAGAGGGAGCTGTAGGTTGTGACATATTCTTGGAAGGGGATTTAAAAAAAAAAAAGTTATTTTCAAAGAAACTCATTAAGCATTTATTTGGGACAGATTGTGCTTACCTCCCGATACGGGAGCATCCATGAACACAGCACCCATCTTCTCTGCAGCTCCCGCCATCTCTTTGGAGACGGCAGGATCGATTGTGGAGGAGTCGATCAACAGTGTCCCCTTCTTCACTTTTCTGAACAGAAGAAGACAAAGCATCAACGTGACACGTAGAAGATAAAACGTTTTCTCTGCCCAACACCTATCAGAGAAAACATGCTTACTTCAGGATGCCGTTTGGGCCGGCGTAGACCTCTAGAACATTGGGACTGGATGGCAGCATTGTGATGATGCGGTCTGATTTATCTGCTACGTCTGCAGGGGAGTCCACTACCTAAGAGTCATCATCACATCAGATCAAACACGGGAAATAAAAGCAGCTTGCTCATTAAGCAATTAGTGAAAGGATTTAAAGACATCCTACATGTGCACCCAAGTCTTGCAGCTCTTTGCAAGATTCTGGGAAGACATCAGTGGCGATGACAGGATAACCATGTTTTAACAGGTTTTTGGCCATGGGACTGCCCATGTTTCCCAGACCGATGAACCCCACGGGCGTCTTTGAGGCCATCGATCGTGTTGACACTGATGAAGAAAAACATGAGATGTTTGGAATTTGGAGAAAATAAAAGGAAGCTATTTTGCTTAGTTGAATCATTTATTATTATTATTATTATTCTGAGGACGTCTCTGGTCAGTGAAGATAGCTGATTTAGTACTTGATCAAAAAATGCATTTTCCAGTGAGAGGTATATGAATCTTGTTGCTGTAAAGTTCAACAGGCTTTACCCTGATGAAGCTATTAAAGACTTTTGGCTCGGAACAACATCCAGTCAGGTAAAGAGATACCAGACGGAGTGGACGCTGGAAATAAATCTGCCAGACAGACTACAAAAACAGGATTAGGTCTTGGTAAAGATCCCCAAACAATGCGCTTAAAGTAAATTTAGCAAACTCTACAATGCATTTACAAGATGCAGTTAATTCAATAAATATACAGTTAAGACTGCACAATATATATAGAGACAAATTGACAACGAATAAGATGAGTTTCTAGAGCCAGCATCTCTCTGGGCTGCGACTGTTGGTGACAAAGTACAAACGGCATTTTCAAGGGAGTTCGGAAAATGTTTTAAAACATTTGTGAGGATCCTCGATTTCCTAGTGCGAGTCATGTTACTGACTTATGAACATGTTATGTTTGAAACCCTTCTCGATTTAGATTCCACAAGTCATAAAGTGCATGAAATGTGAGGCAACTTTGGAAGGAGCTGCAACCAAATGAGAGTGAGTGAGTGATAATACGGTTATCAGTAGACAGTTTTGTATTAACTAAAAAATTATTATTTAAAAAAACAATTATAGTAATGATAACGACATAAAAAAGTTATTGCAAAGTCTATTTCAATGAATATAGCTAACAAACAAGCCCAAAAAATAATCTAAAAATATTTATTAGGTATTTTAAAAAGACTAAAACAAGCAAGGAATAAGAAAACTAAAAAATAATGTAAAATTAGAAATAAAAAAAATCCATAGGGGTGAAATTCAAACAAAATACTGTAGGTGATTGCAATGAAAATTTTTTTTGCAGAAACAAAAATGTCTTGGTTCTCAGACACAGAGTACTGCAGAAAATAAGCTAAACATATGCATATGTAAACTACATAATCATGTAACTATTGGCTCAAATTTGAAATGTATTTTACTACAATTACTAATTCATTTGAAGAAAAACTCAAATAGTTTGCATTTTTACTTTATGAGACACACAAGTGACAGACAACATTTTATTTTTAAAAAATCTGAACTCAACACAACTTAACACAGTGGCCCAGTCAAAGAAAACTTCACTTGATTCACTAGTACACACATATTGGAGTGCTTGTTGACACTATTTATTTTTTTAATACTATAAGCAGATATTTCATAAACAACTCTAGTGGTTATAATTAAACACAAAAACAAGAAAAACATTCAAATCGAAAGAAAAACAGCTCTGCTTCTAAGCATTTGATTAGAGGGGTGGTTTGGACTAATTATCTGTGTGGCAGTAATGCAATCAAAGTGACAGCCTAATGAACTACCTCAAACAGCTAAGTCCTAAAGATTTCTAAAGTAAATAATTGGCTAGCATTTGCTACTGATGCACATATCCTTCATATGTCTGTATGCACGCGTTCATTGCAAGCAGGAATGAACTCAGGGACATTGTGTCCAGACTGCAGGAACTGCTGTTACTTTTACTTTCTTTATGGGCTAACAAGCGAGCTAGAAGCTGGAGCATTCCATTTGAAACACGTAATGCAAACAAAAGAACCTGCACGAGGCAAATGACAACCCAAACAAATACCTTACCGAAGGCAAAGTCGACATGCTTACTCCGCCTGGACAACAATACATTTCGAGAACCTCTAAACAACGCAGCCATGCTTCTCTCCTTATGACCTCGGTATACACAGTGACAGCTGTCACGCCAGGAAAGCTAGCTGAGATTTCAACCAATCAGAGCGCGAATTGAGGCAGCGGAGCCAATCGGAGTGAGGCAAAGGCGGGACATCCTGTGATTTTTACTTCAAAGTGCCCTTTAAGCTTTACCGTGCTACTTTCTTCGATCTAAATGACAACCTATTAGGAGAAATTTATTCAAAAAATGGATATGATGTCCTAAATTTGTTTGATCTTGCATCAAATTGTTAGCAAAATAAAACACTCGCTTCGTGTAATTATACTAAATATCGTGAAGTGTTATTTAAAAGTGATGAAAAACAACAGTCACTAGTAGTTTAGCTTATCTGCTAAGGTAATAATTGTAAGATAATAAAATAAGAGCGTTGTTTATAGTCAAGATATGTCGTTCGGTTCCCACAGCATCACTGGTGCTGCTGCTCAGCATCCCGGAAGTTGAGCATCATCTCAGTCAGGAGCATACGCATTACCGTCAGAGCTCAGAGGCAGTCAGTGGGATAAAACATCGACACCCCACGAAGAAATCAGCTACTCCTCACTAGTGGCGATGACTTGAAGAGGTAGTTCTGGTTTTTAACCAACCTCAGCGCGTGTAGTTTTTCGTGTCGTTTTATCGAGAGTGTAGTTAGCTAGTGACTTGACACAACATGGCCTGTTCACATGCTAATGTTAGCCTCCTTTAATAAGATAAACCCCAGGCTAGGTGTGCTGTTTTGTCACATATCCACCGTAGGCGTTTATGTCGACTTTTGTGTAGTTAATTGCGTAGTAAAAAAAAAAAAAAAAGATGTTTAATTTAAAACCAGGGCTGAGCTATATCCGGTACTTGTGGGTTTATTTTGCTCTCGTTCACATATAGAGGAAGATGACTGGACAGTGATTTCTAATGGTTACAATTTGGCAGGCCGTTGTAACATATAATTGAACCACACTGCTTCCTCGAATTACTTTTTTATTTCAATAATAGCCTTTCTTTCTGTCAAAATGACATTTTTACTAATCAGATGTATAATAACACACCTAATACAAGGTGCATTTCAAGGCTCTGACAACTGAGATTGTTTTTGTAAAGCTAAGTTTTAAATGACCAAAAAATTGTTTTAAACATTAAGTTGCCATTGTAATATTTGATGGCTAGACTGGATATGCAATGCATATATCCATAACTCATATTTTCCTATATTTCTTCTTGTTATTTACAAACATTTCTGACTTCTTGCGTATCTTTCTTTTTAGGACAAACAACATAACTTCACAAAATGTGTGTTGAGTTTTCAGCTCTTTCAAAAAGCAACACACTTTTTATATGCAAAGTAATTACTTGCCATAACTCTTATTTCACCTGTTTTGCTAAATTTACAGTTCATCAGCTTGCTAAGAAGTATCCTGGTTGTAATAACATTGTTGCTACTCATTTTGCAAACTACTGATGTCTGAATTATCTCAATAATGAATATTTGTAATAAAGTTTATAGTTAAATTTCTTATTACATATTCCAGATTATATTAGAAATCTCTAGAATAGTATTTTTATTTTAAAACTTTAAAAGTAAAACAAGCTACTCTGAGTTTCTACTAGTAAATGCACTTGTGGACTTGTGTTTAAATTACCTAAAATGTTGAGTGTGCATTGATCAACACAAACTGATGCCATATGCTACCCACAATGCATCCTGAGAATCTCTGCCATGTTGTCAGAAGTGCAAATAAAACATAGCATTCTGAGAAAATGCTGTAAAGTGGTCATTAAGAAGAATATTTGATAAAATTGGACATCATTGAAAAAGTATGATTGTAGAGATTTTATTAGAAATAAAGTTTGCATCAAGAATAAATGTTTTAGTTACATGTTCTGAATTTTATCACTAAACTTAGAGCGCTGACCATCTAAAATAAAATCTCTTGATAAATTGAGGAAGTATATATTTTAAATAATTGCAAAAAAAAGCTTTACCTGTAAGGACAACAAATCTTGAAGGCCACAAATTGGTAATTTTTTTCCATATATTTCAGACATCAGGATGTACAAAACTGATACTGCTGTGGTTTGCAACTCCAGCAGAATTATGATTATACGGTTGTTATAGTTTTACAGCATCACTGTGCATAATACCTGTCTGTATATCCATCAATAGGATAAATAGCATATTAATTTTGACAAACTGACTTAGATGCAATTGCTTTGAAGATCCCAACTCTCTTTTAGTCAACTGTCTAGTCGTGAACATTTATACCTGTATGTTTTCTATTTTTTACCACCATGAAGGTCGCTATTTGAACTGTTAAAGTCAACTGACTCTTTATGTACAACTTAGTCTGAAAAGTGATCTAAAACATATTGCTTTGTGTGGAAATCTGACTAAATATGCAGATTATGATAAATCTCAAAAACAAATCTTGAAAGTACTTGAATTAGGATTAGAAAAATGTGTCAGAATGCAGATTTAATTGCAAATAAATGAACAACACAAAGTATAAGTTTCAAGTCTAAAATTAACAGTTATTATCCTTTCCTAGGCTGACCCTGCCTGGCCCAAAAAACCAGAGCTTTCTCTCACCATGAAGTCAGCATCTCTGACATGAGCGAACTTTTCCAGAGACACAGAGGATAAAATACTCAGCAGTTTTCCTTTACAAGGTAATTCACTTTTACTCTTATCAATGAACTGACTTCAAATAGTAGTAGACAACAATTACTCAATAACATTTAATGCTAATATGGACAGCTGTGAGATGCTCTGTTTTATAGGTGCATGTTTCCTAAGGAGCTGCTCAGCCTTTAAGGTTAAATTTGAAATACGTTGTTAGTAAACGCCACACATGGCATGAAATGTTTTAGATTCTTTGTATGTATTCTTGCTTTTTTATAATTTATTTCAGTTTTATATTCATTTAAGAGGTTTAGTTTTTGTATTAATAATTTCAGAAGTCTAGTTTTTGTTAAAAGCCTAATCGGGGAGCATTGTTTGATTTGTAATAGATTTATTCCCTTTCCCATAGTGAATATATATATAAATGTGTATATATGTAGAACAAATCCTGTTTCTTTCAAGGTGCCTGACTTCTCCATGTCCTTGTTTACCAGACAAATGAAGTGACCGTCGAGGTGCCATGTCATCGTTCCAGGTGGTGGATTCATCGCCTGGCAGCAGCGTCAGCATCATGGAAACCTCCAACTTTGCCCATGTCATTTTTCAGAATGTGGGAAAGAGTTTCCTGCCCCAGGCACCTTTGGAGTGCCGTTACACCCTGACCCCTTACATCACCCCCCATCCCAAGGACTGGGTGGGCATTTTCAAGGTAACACATCCGTTTATCTTTAGATGCCATGAAAAACTTTAAATTTACGACCATTAGAAAAGTCTTGTGACACTAATTATGTTTTAGTGTCTAATACGTTGCTGAAAGGATTACAGGTAGCGCATTAACACATACATCTGCCCTGACACTAATGGTTCTCTTCACTACATGCCTGAAAGCGTACCACAAGCTTTTGGTGTGGTTGTTCATCGTGCAGAAAAAGGAAGAGCTGGAGTCACTCTTTATGAACCACTCTGATTCTCATTAGAACCCCCTTTCCCCCTCACTTCTGTCTTTCCATCAGACTTTTTCTCCACTTCCTGAGAACCATCTTTCGTTCTCTGCTCGGCTCTTTTATCCAGCGCCACCAAATCTCACACGTAATTAGCAGGAAATGTGCACAAGGAACCTCGACGTCTCGTAAAGTGGAAGGACAAACGTTTTATCGTTGTCTAAGAACCGACTTCAAATCCACCAGCTCAATTAAAACAGAATAAAGATGTTGAGTTTTATTTGGAAAAAAGGAGGATTGGAAAATGTAATTATGGTAATCCGTGCTAATGAAATTTGTTTGATGGTTGGGGAGCTGTGTCGAGGAGCAGTGTGTCTTTAATCCTCTTTGACGTAAACGTCTGCCTTTTTTGTGTTCAGACGGATCGCATTTGATAGTTGCGAAAGCTTTGGAACATACGTGTTTCAGCTGTGAGAATGTCGTTGTTTCCTTTTGGAAGCAGAAACTTTTCTTCCCAGAGGCAAAATCTTTTTGCAGAGATGACTCAGGGAGTGAATATTTTCTTCCTCTTTCTTGTTACGTCTTCAGGCGTTATCTGACAGACTTGCTCACTGTGTGACTCAGAGCAGGCAGGAGCTGTTCCTTTGAGCTGTGTGCAGACGCCTCCTAGTGGTTGACAGTGTTCATGCAGCACAACAATAAGTATTCATGAGAAACCAACTTGTACCTAGATGGTGATGCCCTGAAGCAAATCGCATGTCATGCATTTACACCAAACACCAACAGTGTACATTTAAAACAAGCTCCTCAAGTATGTTATTCTTGCACGATATCTTATTTTCCTCCCTCTGCATCGTTATTAAATGGATTTTTTAAATCTATGTGCCCATACATAACTTTTATCTCATGCATAGCTCCCTGAGAGGAAAAAAGGGAAACCACTGGGTTTTTGGTTGTGGCATGTTGGTTGGGTCGGCAGGGAGAAACCCGTTGTGGGAGTGTGTAATTAAAGTGTCATCATGCTGTCCTCTCACACTCCAAGCTGAATGATTGATAGCTGCCTTGCCTGTGATTATTTTATAGCATCACTCCCGTGTTGGAATGCCTCGCCGTGTCTAAGCAAACGTCAGTCAACTTCACTCTGCAATTAGCAGAATTATTGATGTCTTTTCTGTCTTAAGCAAATACACATGACCACACAAGCAAAACTTGGAAGGAGGCCGCCGGAGCCGAGCTCCTCGCTGACAAAATGTTGGAGGCGGACAGAATGTTCTTGGCCCGGGTGTTCCTGTTGACTATCACTATTTGTTTTTGAACAGCATTATACTCAGTGTAATGGGTTGATGGATGGGCGAAGGGGACAACGCTGCAATTATCAACAACGATGTTATCAAACTTGAAATCTTGACAAATGCTTTTAGGAGCTCAGTTGATTTACACTTGTGGCTTTGTTTCTGGGATTGGTCTGGGTTTTAATTTTGATTGTAAATTATGCAACGTTTAAATAAAATTGACATTAAGGTAAATATTTAGTAAGGCTGTATGAAATTAGGAAAGCTTTCTAGTGGGATGTTATGTTAAACACAAATTTCACCATGTTTGTTCAGTGATCAGGGTGCTGCTGCGTGCTTTAGCATCTCAACCACCATCTAAATCAGCTGTGGGAATTAAGGCAGTGGGATAGGATGTGTGTGATTTATTCTGATACTGATACAGCAATGACTATAAATCTTTGACATACTGTGGAGTCCCAGTAATGTTTTACTAAGTTTACTGGACAGGTATTATGTATTATGTTTTTTAATGTATCCTCACAGTTTGGTGCATTCGGTTGTTTCCTGTAAGCATAATAGGGTTCCTTGAAGGAATTTTGATCACCATCCAGAGTTTTAAACTAAGATCTTCTTATGTTGAGAAATTATGGCGTTTGGGCATACTTGAAAGTAACGTTATCTCATCTGTTAGCTCTATGTGTTGGAGATGACTCTCGACTACTACCACACCAAATTTTAGCTGAATTATTTTTAAATTGACTGAGTTATTTTTGTGTTTTCTGAGTTCGGTTGGCTGTGGCAGCCATCTTGAATTAGATTGGCCCCCTTCAAAAATAATATATTCACTGATACCACTTTTTAAAAAGAAAAATTATAAATTCATCTCACATGTTTGTTAAGGTTTTTTTTTTCCCGCTCCCAAAATGAATCTAATTTCAAAGGAATTCTGCATGTATTTCACAGAATTACATTTTTTAAATGATTAAATATTGAATTCTAACCCACAGCACGGTGGTGCTGGTGCATGGTTACGTTTGGCTCATGTACAGAAGATGTTTTATCATTATGTCACCTCCCAACATGTACAATGAAAGTATTAAATACCCTCTGGTGTTTTGTGTAAATTTGTCACCTTCACTTCCAGTTCTGCTCATATTTGTGACACCTTTTTCTCCATTTTCATTTGATTTTCGTCGCTCCCTGTGGAGTCTGCTGCACCATGTGTGGACCTCCACCCTCCCTCCTCTCACACCTTCATTACCCACCTCTTTTTTTTTCTAGTGAGTCCAAAAGGAGCAGGAACTGAAAGGAAATCAAAAGAAAAAAGTGTGTTTTTGAACATTTGTTTACATTCTTGCTTCTCTGGAGTTTTTCAAACTATATTTAAAAAAGATTTTAGAAGTGTAAAATATTATCTGACTGCCTCATATATGTTTGTGTCAGTTATGTTTTAAAAAGCAGGACTTTTCAGATTTCTGTTTCATCGTAGATTTTTATTTTCACCATTTTTTCAGGTGGGTTGGAGCACAGCCAGGGATTACTACACCTTCCTCTGGTCTCCCATGCCAGAAAACTATGAACCAGGAACTACTGTGCACAGGACTGTGGTGTTTCAAGGTACACACACACACACATCATGTAAACCACTATACAGACCCGGGGTATTCCAAAGTTACTCCTCCATTTTACAGCGCACATAAAAAGCAGCACTTTTATTTAATAAGGGAACATGACCGCAAACGACGGCCTGGGACCTGAGCACCTCTCGCCCCACACACAGATCCACACACACACTTAACGCTGAGGGTCTGCAAACTGGTTTTACTGGGCCAGGAACGGTCAAATATTACGCAGTGAAAATATGAGAGCACGTTGTGGTGTGTTAGGAGTCCGTAAAACCGGTCGGCTGCTGTACTTTCTCCCCGCGCTTTGGAAAATGGCAGACTAGTTCAGAGTTTGGAGTAAATCTGGTGCCGCCCGACATGGCAGCATACATGAACGATGTGTTCTAGGGCCTGTTGTAAATTAAAAAAGAGGATATTGCTTGATTATATTATTCTCAAAAGCAGGAATAAACCTAATGCATATTTGTTTCCACTGCAGGTTATTATGTTCCTAAATCTGACGGGGAGTTTTACCAGTTCTGTTATGTCACTCACACTGGTGATATCCGAGGGGCCAGCACGCCTTTCCAGTTCAGGTCGGCCACACCCACTGAGGAGCTGCTGACTGTTACCGAGGATGACAGCAACTCAGACATACTGGTTGTCACCACAAAGACTGGTTTACTAGAGGTAGGCCAGGAAAGTTCGACTTTCTTATCTTCAAACCAATAAAAGGAATGAAATCAATACTTGTATTTTAAAGTTGCAGTCACAAAAGACTTCAATTAAATATACAAATGGATCCTGAAGTGTTAGGAGGCTTAAACATGAAAATAGTTCCCATTTTATGTCATCTTGTTTGGTTTGGCAGCGTGTGGAGGAGGCGCAGCAGGAGCGAAGGGAACTGCTGAAGGCCATGCGCCTCCTGCAGGAGGAGAAACAGCAGCTGCAAGAGGAGCAGAAACGACTGGCCAGGGAGAGGGAGCAGGAGAGGGAGACGTGCTGCCTTCTGAGGACACACAACCAGGTTAGGGAGAGGAGGCGCAAAAGTAAAAAGGCAACTTTATTCATAGTACCAAGAATAATTAGATGTAGTTGAATTAGTTTAAGTATTAACAATGAGATTAAAGGGGAGTCAGTTCTAGTTAGATTTAAGTGTGTGTGTGTGTGTGTGTGTGTGTGTGTGTGTGTGTGTGTGTGTGTGTGTGTGTGTGTGTGTGTGTGTGTGTGTGTGTGTGTGTGTGTGTGTGTGTGTGTGTGTGTGTGAGTGTGAGTGAGTGAGTGACCAGGCGACGTTTGAGCTCGTGTGTGGAGCCGGTTCCTCGTCAATGATCATAGCGCTGTCAACTTCAAAGGTCTACGTTTATGAATAATCTGCATCCATGTTTGACAGACACACACACAAAAAAGAAAAAAGCTGCTTGGTGTGTGTGTGTGTGTGTGTGTGCACACACCAGCTTTTCCCTTTAACGACCTGACTCAGTGGGCCAGAACGGAATTGGGGACACAGTTTTTCCCGGGCATCTGGCGTCGGGGACGATGCCATCGCAACCGCAGAGTGAACAAACATGACGTCAAACGCACACACTCAGATCGCACGCCACGGGGGCCTCCACGCACGTACAAGCTCGCACAAACACACTCATTATGCCACCCGCTTGCAAAGGCTTTTTAGTGTGTGTGTGTGTGTGTGTGTGTGTGTGTGTGTGTGTGTGTGTGTGTGTGGAATGATAGGAGGGTAGTCCACAAAACCGCCTTTATGAAAAAAGAGCCCTGCCCAGCCTCAGGGACAAACACTACTCAGTCACGCGATTCAGTGGCCACTGCTTTCTTATATTTTCTTCCTGTTTGTCTGTTTTGGCTTTCAGTGTTTAAAACGTTAAAATAAATGCATGATCATTTGCATTTTTTAAAAAAATGTATCAAATAGGGACATGAGTAAGCTTGGATCGTCGTTTGATTCTCCCCTCCTGCCAGGATGACTCACATTTAGATTGCTGTGTTGCTCATTTGATTAGCATTAGCTTGGCACTTTTAAGGATTCAACTCAAGCAAACTCAGCATTAGCAGGGGGAGGGGAGCTGGCTGGCAGCAAGAAGAGGAAGAAAGAGAGAGAGGTGAAACTTGCCAGGAGTTTTTTTTATTTTTTGAAGAGTTTAAACTAGTCTCATATCGCCCCCTAGTGCAGCTTTCTGGATTAGATCCACTCTCAGCTTCCATTTAGCCTGCTGATCTTTTTTTTTATGAAGGACAAAATTGCCATAAATTTAAAGCTAATACACACATGCTGTTATTACCATGCCGCTTTTCATTCAGCACGCTTGTCCATTTGTAGATATACGACTTGTGCATATATGTGTGTGTGTGTGTGTGTGTGTGTGTTACAAGGTATTTAGAGTCGACTTGCGGCCCTCTGATGAAGATATCCTTTGAGTTTACCATGAAAACATAAGTACATATTTTGCGGCTGCTAATTTTACGACTACACTTTTTATAAGGTCTTTATGTGCTGCTAAAATGCTTCCCAAATGCCAGCAGTAAAAAAAATCATACAGGAATCTATTCAGAGCCAAGCCCAGAGGGAGACAGACCTCAGTGTGTGTGTGTTTGTAGTCTTATCTTATTTTCGATTGATTGCTGGCTGCCTGTATGTCCTTTAGTGTGCAGCTGAGAGAGTATGTGTGTGTTTTCCTTTTCTCTGAGCATGTTTCTGCTCCTGCTGTGAACTAAAAGAAGGGTGTGTACAGAAGGTATGCTGCTCTGTCACATCCAATATCGGCTATAGATGATTTAATGCCGTTGAGGACCGATGAGCAACAAGTTCAAACACGACGTTTCCTCAGCAGGCTCACACCACGTGGAGAACACAGACTTCACGCTATCCGTTGCTCCTGTTACCAGGAGTTTGCTTCCAGGAACCCAGTGAGATATGACAGGATCTATTTCTGCACGCTCTGGCGACATAGTGCTACTGCTCGTTCAGTTATGGCTATCGGATCATTCAGACGTTTGGAAACACTGAATACTGTGGGGTTTGCGTCTGTCAAAAACCTCACATGAGTCATAATTTGTTACTGGTGATTTACGAGAGATAAGATAAGATTTTACAAATACCCTGAGGGGCCTTTATATATAACAGCTGCTCCAGAAATGTGATACACCACAAGGGAAAAAAGCTCATGAGAAAAACTCCAAAAATGTAGAATATTCACCTAGTGTTGTAGATGTTTTGTTTTTTTTAAAGCAGAGTTTGTTCTGGTTTTTTGAGCATCTCATTAAACCATATAAACACAGACATGCAACATTCAGCTGCTGCCATTAGCCGCCTCTCTCTGTCCTGCAGGAGCTGCTGCGCTCATCACAGGGTCTCTCAGAGGAGAGGGAGGAAATACGGAGGAAGCTGACCGAGGCCAAAGACCGGGTCCGGCAGCTGGAGGAGGACCTGCTGGGAGTCACCCAGAGAGGCCTGCAGAAGGAGACGGAGCTGGACTGGTGAGTGGAAAGTGATGCTACAGAGCAATGTAATGTGGTTAAAAGGGTCCTTTATCTCAACTTTTCATCATTTCACTCCTGTCAATCATGAGTTGGATACATTAAATTTTAGTCATCAGCCTCTCAAATGTAACATTTATGTGAAATGTGTTTGTGTGCATATGTAACCTTCACATCCAAGCCCTTCTAATAGCTTTAACTTGACCATGGTGGCTCATGTTTGATATAATAATGTTGATAACCCAACCTTTGATCAGTGTCTCTGCCTGGTGCACTGAGCAGGTTGTGCTTTTTACAGCATTGAGTCCAAACTTTAAACCATTAACCTGTCTGAAAATAGTCTCTGTTACCATGGCGATCTATTCTGCCTTGAGAAAAATCTTCTCTTGTTTGTTTTTTAAATAAGGATGTGAGAATTTGAGTTTAATGCTTCTGAAGATGACAGACAGTAAACACTTTTTTAAACGTTCCAGTCTTCGTGACCGTTTGAAGAAGTTGACAGTAGAACGAGACAGTCTGGAGAGCCAGCTGAAGAACGAGAAGGATGAGAGAGATCTTTACAAGGTGAGGCGAAGCTGTTCATGTCTAAAGTCTGTCTAAAGGGGCTCCTGTTTCCCCCTCTGATCTGACTACTCTCTGCCCTGGCTCCCTATAGGCTCACCTGCGCAGCACCGAGCTGGAGAACACCAAGCTGAGCGCAGAGCTGCAGATGCTGAAGGCGGTGGAGCTGAACAGGGAGGTGACCATCGCTCAGTTCCAGGAGGAGCTGGACAGGCTCAGGGTCTGCGTCGCCCAGCGGGACAGTCTGGAGAAAGAGCTGCTTGTACACAAAGCTGACAAGGTACTGCTGGATGTTCTTGATGTCAATGCAAGTGATTCATCTCAGTCTGTAAAAATAAATCATTTAATAAATGAATACGTCTTTAGGCTGAACTGGGCCGGGTACGTGAGCAGCTCCGTCAGGCCGAGGAGCAGCTCCAGGCGTCCCGGCAGCAGGCCTGCCTTCTCGCCTCGGAGCTGCGCGACTCGACCAGCGCCCGCGACCACACCATGACGGAGCTGTACCGCGCCCGCGTGGAGGCTGACAAGCTCCGCGTGAGTCTGGCTGACGCTCAGGCAGAGTGCCGACGCATGGAGAGCCAGCTGGACCGCATGAGGAGCACCGCTCACAAGGAGGTGGTCAGTGTCCCTAACGTACGAACTATTTGTTGTGTTGCATTTTATTTACCTTTGCATTTCAGGGCGTTGGAACCAGCGGGGACGTGACGCCCAGCGTCATGGTGGTGTCCGAGGCTGAGGCTGAGCTGCAGAGGGAGGTGGAGGAGCTGAAGTTGCGCCTCCACATGGCTGCTGAGCACTATAAGGAGAAGTACAGGGAGTGTCAGCGGCTCCGCAGGCAGGTGGCCAAACTCACCACTACTGAGCCACAGGGGGTGAGTACAGAACATTAAAAACACATCGCCCTAAATCAGCAGAGTTTTACATTTTAAAATATGTGTTGATACATTTCAGGAGTCAAAGAAAAGTGTTTCCACTGAGACGACACAAGAGCCCCTGACTTCTAGTCCAGAGTCTCCTACAAAAGGTATGAGTCCAGGAGAAAACCGTCTGCTCACAAATTAATTTATTTTCAAGTTTTTAAAAGCTGGCTTTGTAAAAACATCATGCATAAAACATAGATTCACATCAAGAATGTTTTACACATCTACATTTTATTTTGTCTTGAATTCAAACATTTTGACAATGAT
Source organism: Callopanchax toddi (assembly GCA_006937965.1). Classification (NCBI taxonomy): domain Eukaryota; kingdom Metazoa; phylum Chordata; class Actinopteri; order Cyprinodontiformes; family Nothobranchiidae; genus Callopanchax; species Callopanchax toddi. The sequence continues at coordinate 1,785,166 of SSNR01000080.1, forward strand.
TGCATTACTAAAAAAAAGAGGTAAAATATGAATTGGATTTAAAATATTTGTAAATGTGACAAAATTATTTTTATTGTCTTTATTTTATTCAGTCAAAATTCTTGTTAAGGAAATCAGATGACATGTAAAACTTAAGTGTTGCAGAAATGTAAATTTAATTGGTAAAACTGTCAGTAACATTAAAATCATTGATACTGATGACATTTAAAGTCTCCTCAAATTCGTGTAATTTTTTCTGCTTCAGTTCTACAAGAAGCTGCAGAGATGACAATCACCCAAGAAGTGAAAACCGTGCAACCCACGACTGCTGAGGGTCACACCAGTACAGAGACGGAGGAGAAGCAGGAAGAGACCTCGCTGAAGGAGAAGGATGTGAACAGGAGTGAAAAGAAAACTAGTGAACAGGAGGAGAAGAAGGAGATCCTTCCTGAGGAGAGCCTGAGGATGACGAGCTGGGTGGAGGTGGGCACTGAGAGACTGAGCGCTGAGAAGAACTCTGAGGTAGAAACTGGACAAACGACAGAGCAGGCGAGGGGCGAGGAGGAGAAGGAGCAGAGACTGCCGGAGGTGGAAGAGAGGAGCATGGAGACAGAGCAGACGTACTCGGTGGAAGCAGAGCTGGCGACGATGGAGGAGAAGTGGAGGGAGCAGTGTGCGATCAACGAGACGCTGAAACAGAGGCTGGCTGATGAGGAGGAGCGATTCAGAGTAAGACATAAAAACAGACTCCATGTTGGAGGATGTGACACAGGATCCTGTTCACGGCCGTCAAATCGATAATTATTTTATAATCCCTAAATATATTCACTTCACATATAGAAAGCAATCCCTTTAATCGTATTGTAAAAGTAGTTTTAGGTGTTTTTAACTTTAGTGGATCCTGCTTTTAATCTGACTAATAATCTGACTTTAGGAGGTATTTTTATAGTAAATGATAAAACACTAGTCTCAGATTTCATTTAGGTTTACACTCTGAGGGAGTCACGGTGTAGACCTTAAACATGTTTAGTAAAAACGTAGACCTCCTGTGGAGTTTGGATTTAATGGATGGTTTTACAACCAGTGATGTAGGTAACTCATATGACCTCCACCATGTTGGATTAGTAAGATACGTTGAATTTATGTGTTATTTTTTTATTCACTGAATGTTTTCACCTCACTGACTTCAGTGTGATTAAGGTTAGCTGTAGGTGAATTATCTTATAAATGGACCTGATAATCGATTGGTAATTTTGTTCCTTTTTCTTCTTCAGATGAACTGAAAAACCAAACAATTCAATAAATTTTCTTTGAGTGGAACTTGGCAGCAGTTTTAAGATAAAAAACAAACAAACAACCTCTTTCTAGTAATAAAAGAAGCTCCAGTAGACATGATGAAGGGAAATGAGAACAGAGGGGAGGTCCACCAGCATCCTGGGCCATTACTGAGGGGTTTCTCAAGGTCATCTGAGCCAGGCTTAACTACAAGTTGTATCCATGAGGGACAGAGTGAGAATAAACTTGGAGGTAAAGAAATTTGTCTTGATCCAAACTGCATGCAGTTTTTACAGTAAGTTATCCTGATAACAAAAACCTCTCTTCCCTGTTTTACTTTTACTATTTACTACAACTAAACCAGCTGTTTAAAAGTGAAGATATCTGACTCTGTAGGGAGTTTATATTATGATGACATTTGGTCATTTAAGGTTTTAAATAAGAAAGATTTTAAAGTCTGATTTGGATTTTACAGCAGGTCAACAAATCTGGGGAAAGCATGACTTCTGCTGGTTTTAAATTCCATCCATTTTCCTATAACTGCTTTATGTAGTGAGGGTCATGAGTAGCTGGTGTCTTTCTCTAGCAGTCATGGGGGACACCCTGGACATGTCACCAGTCCATCATAGGGCCACTCAGGAACAAACAAGACATACAACCAATCATGCACTCACTCACACCTATGGACAGTTAACAGTTACCCTAACATGCATGTTTCTGGTCAGGAGGAAGCTAGATTAGACATGCGTGTGGAGAACATGCATCCTTCATTCTGCTGGGTTTTGGTGCTTTCAACTGCACTACCATGCAGCCCAGTCTGTGTGTGAGATTAAACTGTAATCTAACAATATTTTTATTTAAATGCTGAGATATGACAGGTGAGTTGGATGTTTGGACCTTATAATGATATTTTTATTATGGACATAGATAGCTACTGTTTCTTTTTAATGATTATTAAATAAATGACCATATATATATTTTATATTGAGATTCATAATTTGTCAGTTCTAAAGAAACAGACACCATTAACATGCTCTTTTTGATATTTACAGTTAAAATTTTCACATCAAAACGTTTCATATTTATCTAAATAAACAAAGAAAAACATACTAGTAGCCACAACTTGAAACTCTATAAGTATGTTTTGCAGTCACAGCATCTGACAGGTGGCAAGAAACCTACTAAAATTCAATTATAATCAGAGTTTAAAGATCTTGCTTCACCTGAGCCGTCTGCAACAGAAAAATACAGCTTAAACACAAACATGTGGATAATTATTATGTTTTGTGACTGAACGCTACCTCTCTTATAGGCCAGAGGTTTTTATCCTGAGAAAAACTTATGTTGAGAAAAGTTGTAGCTACTTTGGTCAAATTTTAAAAATATTTAATGCATAATCTTGTGCAAAATTGCAGCATCTTGTATGATGTGTTTTCACTCATTGTGTGAATGACTTTCAGCAACTAATACACAAAGTGTTACCTCAATACCTGCAACACAGAGTGAGTTTTAAGCCTTTTTATGTTTCCTAAGGTCAGGAAGCTGCTGCTGCAGCCATCTTCATGTGCGTTGCCTCCATTATCATCAGTTGTAGATGTTCGTATAATGAAGAGTTTCATTAAAATCCCATTTAATATTTTGAAAATTGTTGAACACATACACAGATAAAAATATCACCAACTGCTTTTAGCCTTTTTTGTGTGTTTTGAGGCAGTCAACTTTAATCCTTTTTGAGTACTGTGCACTAAACACCAAAACTATGCAGCTACACATGTTCTGAGCATTACTCACTGCTTCCATTCCACTGTGTGTTCCAGCTTCTGCAGCATGTGTGCACGCTATTGAACAGAGCACTTGCCTTTTGTGTGCAAAAGCACTGACTGACATTTAATCTTGATGAGTGAGTGTGTGTTTATCTGCGCTGTAAATACGTCTCTCCCTTGACTTTGATAGAGTCTCCTGTCTGAGGTGATCGCTCTGGAGGCCCCGAGCTGTTCTTAATGGCCCCTGAGACCAGGGAGAGAGCAGGACTCCGTACTTTATGGCTGTTTACATCAGCCAGAGGATGGAGAGGGGTACACAGGGAGACGCAAGAGAGTGTGTGTGTATGGGGGGGTGGGCTGTAAATTCATGAAAAGAGGGGAGACCGAGAGAAGACAAAAAGGAGATGAAAGAGAATTTGAGGGCGAGGGAGGGCGAAAGAAGCAGACAGAATTTAGGAGTGATGAAATGAGGACAGACAGACGGACATAAGGCAGAAGGAGAAACCATGAGAGCGGTAGGGGATTTAAAAACCTTTGAAATAGAGTGAAATAAGAGAAGAGCAAGCAGCTAGTGATGTAAACTATCCCACAGGGTCAGTTCTGTTAGAGAGTGAAGGATTTATGACGGTCCACTGGCCCGCTTCATCTCCCGCTGAACACAGACCTGCTTTCTTTTGGCTTTACGGATGTGTGTTTTACAGTAGGCCCCACACACTTGACAATGCTCCGGGGTAAACACAGGCCAAATATTTTGTTCACTTGCTCACCTGTAGGCATGCATGCCGATCGTCACCAGCTGACATGAACTAGAAGTAGAAAGGAAGATCTTATCAGCCACATAAAGATGTCATGTCAATTCAAGTTGTTGTTTTTACTAACTCTTTAACAGGTTTTTCCTTATGTTGCAGGAATTTAAATGTGAACTGTCCTGATGTGTTTTGTTACTAGGTGCAGATGGCAGAACGAAACACCGAGGTGACTGAACTCAAACGCAACCTGGCCCAGGCTCTTAAAGACAAGCAGCAGCTACAGGAGGTAAAACAGCCGCAGCTTTTATACACTGTGTTATCATCTGGTATCGGTGTTTTATCAATGTTTTTATACGTTTTTGTGAGCAATTTAAACTTTGAATTGCTGATTAAATGATTACCAGCTTTAATGATTATTTAATTAAAAGCAAGTCCCTTTAAAACTGTATTTAATGGCAGCCTTACTTAACAGCTACAATGAGATTATGAATGTCTGACTGTCTGATCCCATCCTCGAGGAGACGGCAGGGATTGGAGGGTTTTAAGCCTCCAGAGAAACCAAATCTCTATTAAGACTGTAGTTTAAATAAGCATAGAGTGAAAACTAATGAGTCATCAGTGTCTGCTAGCTGTTACAGCAAAGTAAGCTAACACTTTGACCTGCTGTGGTTCTTAAAATGAGCAGTTTTATAAGCTGTCTTTGTTTTCTTTGCTATTGCAACCAAAAGATGTGTTTATTTACTCCATAGTACTACTTAAATTATACATATATTTTTGGTGTAATTAGTACTACTGTATCTTTTCTCCTGAACTGAAACATAACTTCCTTTTAAAACCCTTCACAATAAGAGCCCTGAGCAAATCCACCATATGCTTAACTTAACATGTGACGCTCATTGAGCTCGACTCATAAAATCACAAACACACTGTGACCTTAATGCTGGGTGCATCGTGTTTTTTCCTGCAGACTACTTTCAAACAGTTAGGTTTTTTATTTTTATTATGCAGCAGGTACTGAACTCTTTGTTTAGAGAGTGAAGGAGGAAATATGTGACAAAGTAATGAATAATAAATGCTACTGATAATAGTAATAAACAAATGAATTATTAATAACAGTAATTATAGGCAGCTAGAAACCCCCGTAATGGTGCTGGCTCCACTGTCTGTGCAGTTATTTCAGTTTTTTTTAAATAAATTATAAATTCTAATTTAATAAAATCCCGTATCCCTAACAAATCATTACTTTCCATCATGCAGCTTTAATGCTTCCTCTGAACTTTTTTCGTAGCGTTTTGCTCCTCCCTCTCCCTCTAATTTATACAGCTATACTCGCTCCTCTCACCCACCGGTACAGTGCCATTAGACAGTGCAAATGCCACGCGAAGTGTCTGTTTCACCTTCCCAACCCTGGTTTAAATGTTAAACTTGATAGCAGCGCACTAATGAAGTCATCAAGAGAGGAGGTCAGGGGAGGACTAAGCAAAGGAAGTAAAGAAAAAGAAACAGGAGAGAGAGGAAAAGGCAGAGTGGAGGGAGTCTGACACCCATTACAGTAATGAGTAGGGTACTAATAACTTGCTTCAGATATAATCACAAAGGGCAAAAACGCTGTTCAGGGAAACTCCACTGTAAATTGAAAGTACTTGAGAGGGTGAAAATGTGCTCTGGGACTGAATACCTTATTTTGCTGATAATGACTGTACTTAAAGTGTTTAGTAATATTTATTATGTATGAATGTAGAAGCGTGCATTTTGTAAATCCTGATTAAATATTGAGTTTTCGTTTGAGGACACAAAGCGTGATTTAGCTCTTCCTCTCAGAAATGGATGCTGTGTTCCTCCAGGAGCTGCAGCGTTTCCTGTTCAGGCAGAGGGAGATGGAGGCTCAGGGTGCTGAGGTGAGACAGCCCATGGTGCTGCGCTACCCTCTCCCCTACCCCCAGAACCCCTCCCCGCCTCCTCTTGTGCCGCAGAGGCCGGCCGAGCTGCAGTATGGGAATCCTTACTCCACCGAGACTCCAAGAGGTGAACCAGAATCCTTCATTCTCCCCCCTCTTCCTCTGCTTCTGTCTGATAACAGTTCAGTCTGTTTGCAGACCGGGTGGATGTCACGTTGTCTCCAGAACACATGTCTCGCCCTCCACCCGAGGCTCCACCCTGCACCCTTCCCTGTGCACCCCCGGCGTCTCCGCCCAGTCCTGGTCCAGGAGCACCAAGCTGGGACCAGGAGGTGGTCTGCATCCAGCCGGCCCGCAGCACAACCCCCCCTGAGAACATTGAGCACCCACCAGAAGAGACGAGAAAGGTAGGCAGCGGTACCACAGACCACAAGCCTTTAACAGGTTTAATTTGACTTCAGCAGCAGAAATGTTTAACATTCTTTTTGAAACTTAACTCACTGGTTTTGTGATGATAATCCCCCTTCACTCCCCCACTGCCTCCCTCCCTTACTGAGTGGAGGGAAATGCGGCGTGCCCTTAAAAGACGGAGCTTTGAACTCATTTGCATAAAACTCTAATTAATGTCACTCCTCAGAGCTCAAGAGAGTAGAAGATAATGAGACCTGGGAGAGTAATTAGAGGAGGTTTCACTTAAGGACAGACCTGAGATCAGTTTAGGTGCTTAGGAGAGAAACTTAAATCTAAATTGTTTCAAATACATACAGATCCTTTTAACTTAGTTGTATTTATAAATGTGTACAACAACTCTGAGCAAGTCACTAGTTATGTGTGTGTGTGTGTTAAAGGTGAGTGACGGAGCTCGGCCGTCCTGTGATCATCAGCCCAGCAGGTGCAGTGAAGCGAGGAGAAGTTTCTGTTTTGACTCCAGGTAGCACATGTACTCAAACACAATGAGAACACACTGAATAAAGAAGAAACGGGAAAAATAACCCACAGAAATATCAATAGAATCATAATAGAACACAGAATGGAGACAGAGTTCAGTACCTGTTAATACGTGTGCAGGGAATGGACCTTTATAAAGCTGAACTAACACTAAAAAGTCACAAAATGTGTTGGCTTTAAAAGGACTTGATTAAAAACTGGTGAATGTTTTCATATAAACATTACTTATATACAACACATTTATAATAATTAGTTTATCTCAGGTTATGTGCATTTGAGGATCTCTTTATTTAATACCTTTTTAGGTATTATAATAGAGCAGGGCTTTGTTCAACTAATTTAATTATCAATAATTTGAAAATGTATACGTTTGAATCTTAACCCTGTAAAGTAAACATGCACTGTGTGTGTTGGTTGTTCATCTACTTGCACACAAATTATCAAAACTTTCTGGTTTACTTTGAAAATGTCAACAAAACATCAACATTTTATATGGAAGCCAAGAAAGGACAGTTAAAATAGGGTTTTCATGGTTTTAGCTTGAGAAAACGAGTTACTATATATTTTTTTAATACATTTTGATTTGGAAAAGCTTGTTTTCTTGTCATATTTAGAAATTATTTCAAATAACCACCAAGCTCCAGGGCTACATCTACCTCAGCTGGTGACTGATTCAAGTTAAATACGCCACACAGAGGCCTTTAACTATCACTGGTAAAATGAGATGACCGAAACCTTGTGATCTTGATATATTTACATTAAATTATGAATACATTTTGCAAAGCTTGGACTAGTCGTTTGCTCATCAATCCTGTTGGATGTAAACTTTGTTTCTCTGAATGTTCTCAGGAAGCTATCTACAATACTTAAAATAGAGATCACTAAAAACCTTTAGGTTAAAAATGCTTCCCTAAAATACTTTTTATATAATTAATACGGTACTTTTTACTGTTAAAGTCCATGATGAAATGTGTCTGAGCACTGCAATTTAATTACAACTTGCCCGTTTAGAATTTTTTACTAATTTTCTATAATTTTTTTGTTTTTTTACCTCTCAATCTGAGTCATCATTAAAGATTTCATCAGCACACTGCCCTTTTACCTCCTGTTTCCAGCAGAGATGTTCACAAGCGCTGCCCGCTGTGCGAGGTGATCTTCCCTCCTCACTTTGAGCAGCGAAGCTTCGAGCAGCACGTGGAGAGCCACTGGAAGGTGTGCCCCGTCTGCTCCGAGCAGTTCCCCCTCAACTGTCAGCAGCAGCTCTTCGAGAGGCATGTTCTCACGCACTTCGACGGCCACGTGCTCAACTTTGAGCAGATTGAATGAAGAAGGATGTGGCTTGAATTCTGAGCTGCCGTCCAGGTAAAGCTTTGACTGTCATTCGGTTAAGTTTTCATGTTATAAATAATCAATAGCACTTTTTTTTAGGAAGAAGAGACAATGAGTAACGCATCAGATATTTAAAATGGTCATTATTTTGATCTTTAAAGCACCTTCTAAAGTGCATGTGGTTAAAACAATCCCCTCAAACTAAATTTGATTGTAACTGCAGCTTTAAAAAAAAAAAGAGAATCTTATTCTGTCCTGAAACTAACTTGAACATATGTAAATGATAAAAGCAGCCAAAAGTGTTATTTTATTTGTCCACAGCTTTTGAAGCTTATTAGAAATGTGAAGTGAGATCAGAGTGTGAACGCTGTAAAAGACCCCTAAATGTGTACATAAAACTAAAGAGTTCCTCCTTTATTTTACTGTCGTACGTATGTTTGGAGAAGATGGTTCAAAGAGAATCAGCACTATGTTTTCATGCATCTGCACTAAATAAGGCTTTATCCTGAATGTACTGTACAGAAGTGGTGGAGACCTGTGAGCTACTGGTGTAAATCTGTCTCCCATCGTTACCTCCCTCGTGTCTAAACAAAAAGACGGGTCACTTCCTGTTGTGCACTTTCTTTTATCTGTCTGGGCTGAAAGAACGACAGAACGCTCAGTTATTGACACTTTGTTACATACTTGTATTTTTTTTAAAGCTAGAACTGTGAACTTGTTGCTTCGTGTGCAAAAACCCTCTTCGACCGGAGGTCACTTAAATCAGCGTCGTCTAACCTTTCTTGCGTTGAGGCGTTAAAAACCTCACAGCGAGCCCTCGTGTGTCCCAACTCATGTGAGAATGTCAGAAATGTAAACATGTACTGCAGAGATCTTTATGAATAAATTCAGCTTGTCAAAATGAATCTTATGGCGTCGTTTTTTGTTTTAGGTTGAAACAAAGAGAACTCAGTCGATTTGAGCTACAAAGCTTTTCAGTTTATTTTACTGTTTTTTTTTTGTCATTTCCTGTTTACATGTAAGCAGCTCATCTTTTATATAGAAAGACAGTTTGACATCAAGTCACTCTTCACCCCCCCTCCCCCGTACAAAAAAAACGGAACCATTGGTCTCCACGTTACATACGAAAATATAATTTAAAAGCACTTGACGACACTTTACGATACATTCACTGTACACGGTATATCGAAAACCCTCCCCTCCCTCGTCTCCTGACCACACGACCTCCGCTCTCCTGTTAGTACTGCAGATAGAGACATTCCTTTTCTTAACTAACATTTGACACATTAATAAGATGTCCACTTGCAGCACCAACCAATCAGAACTGAAGGAACGGAGGGTGTGCGCGTGTCAGAGGTCAGCATGTTTATTGAAGGAGGGGGGAAAAAGGCTTTGAGCCTTTAGCGGAATATAAAGTCTGGATGAGAGGAATTATTTGTGGCCAACACAACAATTTCATATCATAACCAGCTGAAAACCTGAAACTAACACTCTCTAGGCTGATGAGAATACTGCTGAAAACACACATAATGAAGTGGAATGCTGCTGTCTACAACGCACACACACACACACAGAGAATAGATCCCTTAAATACAAATGCAACCTCTTCTTCAGAAAGCATGCATGAAGACATTCTGCTCGCCTACATTTGGAGAAAACATCGCGTAAAACCGTTACACCCCCCCCCCCCATCAGGCACATGGTATGGTCAATGTTTGGCAGTGGAGAGCTGTTGGCAACAATTATGGGATAAATCAAAGATCTTGGCAACTGGAATACAAATGGGTCAAATCTCTGGCACTCTGAATGAAGAACCGCTTTGTGGCGCTGAAAAGGACGCGGCGCTGATCAGCTACAATAACACACACGGTTCTGAGTGTGTCCAAAAGGAAATGTGAAGTGTAAGGAAAAAAACATGTCCGCCAGCTGTTCAACCAAAGACAAACTGGACATTAGGAACAAAAATACTAAATCTAAAACACTGAATATATATATATTTAATAAAGCTTGAAAATAAAGTAACTATTTATGAATATGATCATGAATACTTTTATATTTTTTATGTACACATACATAGCTATTGTTTTATATATCAATATATTTGTTAAAAGTATAACTTAACTCTTAAACTCCCAGAAGTGACCGTGAAGGCACAGACTTAAGCTCAGAGGGACGCTGCGGTGAGCAGACCAGGAGTGAACTACTGAGCTTACATCAGCACTAAGAAGCCCACCTCATCCTGCTCCCCAGACCAACGAGAAAATTAACATTTAACCAAAAAAAAATGAAGAAAGGGGCAGGCAGGAAGTCAGTCGCACTTCTTGTTTCACATCTTTTAAGTTTCTCCTCTTCTTTCATTTGTTTTTTTGTCTTTCTGTTTTTTACAGTTAGCACCTTATGTCAGTTTAAACAATAGGAAAAGAAATGATAGCATATACGAATGTGCAAATGTACATCAATAAAAATACTACAAAGATACCTTTTCTTCTCAAAAAATACAAGTAATGTGGATAGAAAATAATAATAATAATAATAATGCAACACAAATTTTTAAAAAAGTGACAAATAAAAAAGAACTTAAAGCATGCACTTGATCCTTTAGTGTGTAGGATGTGTGAGGACAGGGCCATGTTTGGGGTCAAGCTGGCTGGTGTGAGCTCAGGCTCTAGCCTTGGATCTTACGGAGGATCTCGGTGGAGACGGGCGGGTGGAAGTTGATGGTGTGGTGCCTCAGGCCCTGTGAGGTCTTGTAGCTTTTGCCACAGCGACACTTGAAGGGCTTCCTCACGCGGATCTGCGTGCGGTGACCGTTCTTGGCGTGGTACTTGATGCCGTTTACGTTCTGGTGGAGAAAAAAGATGAAGATGCATAAGTGTATTGCTGCTGTCTTAAAATAGCTCCACTTTTCAAACATTTACAGCAGCCCGTGTAAAGGTTTTTCATAAACCTGTATATGAATGTGGTTTTTTGGGCAAAAATAATAAATTCCTGCTGGACCTGTCCCCTAGATGCATCATAAATGCTACATTTTGCTGATGTAATTACCACAGAATTCTATGCAAAAACAAACATAAAAACATGATGCAAAATTGCAAACTGCATGAATTACTGTGAAATTTGCAAGATTAAAGCTGTTTTGAGATGAGATGGGCTAGCCATTAGCTCATCAGTCCTGTTGGATGCAAACTCCACTTCTATGACCAAAGGTCATTCAGGAAGCTCTTTAATGGCTAAGATAGTCGTTGTTACAGCTTTTAACACAGTAACACACCTCACAATGATGAAATATCTCTTTAACCTGTGTCTAAACTGCCATTTTGACCAGGACTCCCTGGAAGTAGAGGTATTATATTTTAATGTGAACTTCCCAGGTAAACAAAAAGTGCAGCATGCACCACTGTAGATTTCTGTTGTTTCTTTAATCTGATATAAACAGTCCATTGTTACCCTGGAAGGAGAGCTAAAGAGTGATGTTCTAACATTTTAGATTAGTAAAAAGCTGGGACAACAGGCAGCTGAATGAGGCTCTTTTTATAAGCTGTGATAAAAATAAACCAGCGCAAATTATATATTCATCACGGCTCCCAATCTGGATTTATACTGGGCTTTTTCAAATATTATGCCCAAACATGTGATGCCACACAAAAAGCTCCAGTATGGATCGAAAACACAAATGGGACTTCATGTCTTGTGGCTGGAGTCGACTTTTTAATCCTCCGCTCTAACCTCACCTTGTATCTCTTCTTGCACCCGGGGACAGGGCAGGCGAACGGCTTCTCCTCTCCCCCGTTCATGCACATGGAGCTCAGGATGGACTCAGAGCTGATGGCGCTTTCTGTGGTCCACGACTCGTCGCTGTCCGACTCCTCGTAGTCTACTTCCTCCTCATCATACTCGCTGCCTAAAGGCACGTTGAAGTCGCGCCAAACAAACAAAACATTTGTCATGTCTGATGAAATCTGGGTGTGGCTGTAGCTAAAGGAGCGTCCTGCCATTGAAATTTGCCACACAGAGATGATTCATGACTCTGTATTAATGCTGTTCTCTGTGTTCGCTGCTGGTTGGAGGCATACGTTGGCCACATGCCTCTGAGAGCAGACAAAACAAAGATGGTGTGTCTGTGTGTGCCTGCAAGCCAAAATGCAGGGACTGGCACTCAGTAAGGGATAATTAAGTGGGAGTGATCCACCATTGCTCAGCCTGGAAAAAAGGGCAGAATATTTTCCACTTGCATGTGCATGCACACACACAAGCTGCATCATCATACCACATTACTGAAATGTTCAGGCAAACATAAAGGCCCAGTGACCCCCCCCACCACCTTCTAGCAGGAAATGCTGCACCTCAGCATGAGGAAGTGGATGGCACCCTGGCACATGTTGAAAGAGTGTGTGTGTGTGTGTGTGTGTGTGTGTGTGTGTGTGTGTGTGTGTGTGTGTGTGTGTGTGTGTGTGTGTGTGTGTGTGTGTGTGTGTGTGTGTAAGCCCAGACCTAACACTATGTTTGGAACCATTTGGGCTGAAATTGGACATCTGCTTCTGAGCTGTGCAACACTCGGCCTCATGCAAACACACAGTGTGGCAGCTGCTATGTAATTAGCAAAGTGTTGACTGGTTTGCTCACTGCAGGAGCCACCGAACACACAACTCACACACACACACACTGCAGTAAGTGTCGGCTGCATTTTCGTCTTTCCATTCCGATGACAGATTTTCCTGCTTTGAAATGTTTATGGAAAGCTAAATGGAATTTTTCAAAAATATTTTTTAAGCAAGAAAAAAGTTTTTTTTAATTAATAAAAACACACTACGGCATGCTTTTCTGTTATGTAGTTTGACGCTACCGTTTCTGAAAGTCATTCTACAATCATGAAAATAGGCCACATTCCATTTGTGTTACAAATGTTTCCCTCAGTGTGAATCTCAGGAACCCGGTGGCGTAACCCTGACTGAGAGCGTAACTGTCAAACAGGGCTCATTTGCATCAGTCTCTTTCCACAGCTCACTTCACTCCGCACATATACTCAATCCATCTCTCCTCCTCTCAAACACACGGTCCAACTGGACGCCTGTCGTACCTGTAGGTGTGCTGCTGCGGAATGAGGAGGAAGGGGTGATGGGGGGCGTGACGGGAGGCGTCAGGTTACCGCTGGTGTGGCGGGGAGGTGTGGCCGTGCTGTTCCTGGACATTCCGCCCGTGATGGACAGGGACAGCTTGGGCGTGGCCTTCTTCTTCATGGTTTCCTGCTCCCGGCGCGCTGCATCCGTCATGAACCTGACGGCACACAAGGGATCCTGCTCATCAGTGTTCCACTCACTCACACAGATGTTCTTTTTGTTAGTTATTTTTAGTACAATACCATAAAGTGGTTAAAAATTAACAACTCCTTGGAGCTACATTTGCAGCGTAAATAAACAGAAACCAACCTGATAGAATGTAATAGTAGTGTACATACGTGTCTATAGAGTTACACTGGCACACGATGAACCATCCTATTAAGTTTTATAGCCCTTTCATAATAACAGGAAGGATTTATGGAGTTAATTTACTGCTGAATATTAAATAATTTAAGATATAAATAACTGTAGTGACATCGCTGATGAAAATGTTTATGTTTGAAAAAATATTCAGGCATTTTAAATTCAGTTTCATGTAAAAGTTAATGACTTTTACCTGAACTTCCTCCGTTTGGTAAGTTCATCCTACAGGACTGATGAGCTAACGGCTAGTCAAGGTGCAGCAAAACACAAACTTGTCAGAAATGTCTTAATATTTCGGCCATCATTTCTGCACAAGTTATTTTAGCAGAAATATTTTACAATCCTGCCGAACTTGACCCCAAAATGCTACATTTTGCTGCTGCTGCTGGTATAATTACACTTGAATATGACAGTGTAATGCTAAATTAATAAAATGTTGCATAAACTGCTATTCCTTTTTGAAGACTGGGTCAGTTTTAAGGAAGCAACAATACACTTTGATCTTTGCTGACTATCCTGTGGGATGTAAACTCCAAACTAATGCTCAGAAAGCCATCTACTAAAGATATGTATCACTTTTACACACAAACACATTTCAAAATGGTTGAAATATCCCTTTAAGCTTTAATTATATAGTTTATAAAGACCTGATTTTGGTTATTATAATATATAATATTATTTCTATGTAATTTACTGGTTGATACATCAAATCTTTTTGAGTAGAATTACGATTTAACAGTTCTGTAAGAACTATCTGAATGATACCTTAGCACCTGTTGAACAGAGAATTAAATGTTATGTTTATTTAAATATTTTTGTAATGTTTAAAAATTGGTTTATTTGGTCATATGTTTTAGCTCTCTTCAGGTGAGTCACATCCCAAAGAGCCAAATTTCAGATTTGTATCTATTTTGTATTTCTTCATAGAGCAGCCTGAGCCCTTTGTCTCATCTTGTTTCTGTGTAGACGTTACCTTGAGAGGGCTGTCTGTGGTGCGATAAAACATCATTGTGCCTCTGAATAAACTGTCCTGACAACACGCTCCATAAATACACATGACATTTATGGCCTCACCACTTGAGGAATTATCACCAAAAACAAACCCTCACTGGCTCTCCCTCTTTGTTTTACCATTGTCTCCTTCAGAGTTGCATCTTGTAGTGCTTTGATGGTGCATTAAGTGGGACGTGACACACTGGTTCACCACACACACACACACACACACAGGCTTCCTGAAATGTTGCCTTCGGCAGCTCGGAGTCAGGAGTGATTATCTCGTGCGGTTTTGTGTGCTTGTTTGTAGATGAGTCACCGCTGCTTGGTCTATGAGAAGTCATCGGTCGTTTACAATTCTTTCCACAAATCACACAAAAAGACTTTTTGACGTGTGGTACAATGCTGCCCTCTGCAGTTTCTACGAGTGTGTGTGTACCTGTTGATGTAGCTTAGGGCCAGGTAAGTGGGCTGCTGTTGCTCCTGCTTCTCCAGAACCCGTGGATCTGTGTCTGGGAGAGAAACAAACAGATTAATCACCTCTCCCTGTGGAGGGGAAACGTGTGAATGCTCTTTAGCATGTAGCTGAGTCATAAATGTGTTCTTCCTGCCAGACAGGCTGTAAGATTCCTGCAGGTTTCCCACACCACACCAGCTCCTCTGTTCAAAACACTTTTATAATCAGATGATTGATATAAATTACATTTTCTCCCATGTGGCTCTCAGCTGCTCAATCGTTTCTGAGGCCTGAAATAGCAAAGAATGATGAAGAAGGTTGCGAATGGACACTTTTTCCCCCGACTGACTTGCTAAGTCACTAACACAACAGAAGTCGACTTCCACCGCCTGAGGCCAACAGCGTTAACTTCAAAGCCCCAGCCTCCTGTTCCATGGAAAACAGGAGCAAGTGTGCATGAAAACGCCACGAGTGGGCTCCATCTGTAAACTACCAGGGCCATCAGGAACAGGGGACCTTAAAAAAACTAAATAAATACAGCATCTGTGTACGTGTGAGTCACATATAGGAATAATTGTAGCTGTATATTTAATGGCTCGCAGATGTATCAGATCTGCTCGCTCCAACTAATTCTAATGTTGTGTGAGTGTGTGTGTGTGTGTGTTAGTTGGCCTTCACACCCTTTTGGTTTTCAGGCTTTCACACCTCATAATTAAAAAAAGAATGCAGACTTCCCACGGTGCAGGAGAACACCAAGGCGGACCAGCAAACAAAACAACAAGCCAAGAAAAAAAAAGAAAAAGAAAAGGGAACGACAACTCACATGACTGCTGCTACAATTCAAACAGAAGGTTCAGAGCTGCAGAAACCAGGAGAGGAAAAAGAAAAATGATCAACACAAACAAGCGTGTGCACACTCAAAAGTGAGGTGGTCCACAGAGGTGGTCCCTGAAAGTCTTTATGGCTGACTTAATAATCCTACCTGCTGCTTAGATGCAGACACACACACATACACACACCTTCACCTAAAGGACCGGCATGTCACAAGATGCGACAGAGAAAATACAGAAAAGTTTTATTTCCCCATGCTGATGTCAATTATCTTTTGATCACCTAAATAAGAAATGAATCTATGTGTTTGTAATATGACACTAAAGGATCGGTGTTTCAAAAATGTTTTTAAAAAGGTGAAGAAAAGCAGCCAAATTAATTTATGAACGTCCGAGGTGCTGAGGTTTGTCGATGAGGTAAGTGTGTGCATGTGTGTGTACTAAAGGGGGGAGGGGCGTTGGTGTTAAAGGGGTAAGCCAGGTGCAGAGAACGAGATCAGCAGTAAATGTTCACTGACTTTACGACTTCCGCTCACCTAGCAGGACAGGAAGTTGAAATGCTGCTGATCCTGCTGGAGCTGGAAGACCAGCACATGCAGTAAACCATGTGAGATCATCTCAGTGTGTGTGTGTGTGTACCTGTTTTAGTGTGGTGATGCAACATATGTGATGCATTTCAACGTTTAACAGACTTCAAATATGTCTAATTAATGTTGTCATTGAAACTTGTTGCAGAAAAAGCCCTCTGCTGCCCCCTGCTGACAACATCCTGTCTAAGTCAAGTCTGTGCATATGTGCCTTTATGTGTGTGTGTGTGTGTGTGTTCATACCAGGCCAAGAATGCATGGCTTGTTGTGCAGCCTGCTAATTAAGCCACAAAGAGCATTTTAACGTGTTTCCAGAGCAGCAGGCAACCGGACGGAGGGAGACGAGAGGAGGAGCAGGAGCAGACGCGAGGGGGAGGGAGGGTGGACATGCTCCTCTGTAATTACACTCCCCAGTGCTTTTTGGGGGCGCTCAGGTCCTGCGACTTCCGATATGCAGTGTGTGATTGTGTGTGTGTGTGTAGATTTGTGCGCAGTGAAAAGAGAGGGTCTGCAGATTCCAGTTGGGGATGCTCAGTTCAGTAATTGCTCTGCTACACCCTCACAGGTCATTCAGGAAGTACGGCGAACCCCCCCCCCCTTCCTGTGTCACACCTCTAAAGGAGGGATGGGAAACAGTCTGGCAGCATGGCTGGACTAAATGTTTCAAATCCTGATCATGTGGCGCCCTCTACATGCCTGCAGGGGCCGAACATTAAGTCACTGCAGCTGCTTTCTGAAAATATTAATTAATTTGTCAAAAATAATAAACATCAGATAGATAAAAAGTTGGAATGTCCACATTTGTTTCCAACAGGTAAAAAAATTACATTAAAATTCATATTGGAAAAGTTAAAACAGATTACTTTTCTATTATTGCAGAAAAAACACTTCTGTTATAGTTGGTGTACAAATTATTGTATTAGAACATTTCTGTTCATTTTGCTCAACTTTTAGCTGTAAATTAGTGGTATTAGTACATTCAAATGGCACATTTTCCTGGGCAATTTTTTATAAAACATCTCCTTTATCTTATGTAAATTACATTGATCTTTAGCTAGTTTTATTTGACAGACGACGCTGACAACTTACATGATTAATAATGATAAATGCCAGTTTAATTGTGAAGGCCAAGTAAGTTAGTCATTTGGGGCAAAACCCCATTTAAAACATACATTTACATCCGTTTTATTTTTTATAATTGGTAGATTCCAGACAACTTTAACAAGCTAGGATGATCATCCTGTTATTAGCCACATCCAGGCCAAATCTGACCTCGTCTACTTGTCTTGGATGGTGCCAACATTTAATTCTAAAGCTGATAAAGATGACATGCAGATATGGTGCACCACTATTAGTCTTATCCCATCTTATCTACTTTCCTTTATCTGGTTTTCATAGATATGAAAAAACATTCTCGTTACCAGACAAACTGCTAAATTGATGGCTCATCAAGTTAGGCTCATGAGGATTAAAATTTGGTAGGTTCAACTGAACTATTAGTATCAGTATTAGTACCAGTATCTGGATCTTTCTCCCTGAGTGAGTAACGCAACTCCTCATCTGATACATCTAGCAGCACACATTGATGTCACAAACAAGCATGTTTTCTTGACATTCTGCAGGTCAAATTATGTGCAAACTGGCTCAGGGACTGGTTTAAAACCACTGTACTAACACTGCACAACCCTAACACAATACAGAGTTCCTTCAGAGACTAATTCAGCTCTGCTACAATAAGAACCACTACAGGTGGACATTAATACCCACCAACTGCAACGTTTTAACTTCATAAACATCCATCCATCCATCTTCTGAAACCGCTTAGTCCTCCACAGAGGGTCGTGGGGGAGCTGGTGCCTATTTCCAGCGGTCAGGGGGCGAGAGGCGGGGGACACCCTGGACGGGTCGTCAGTTCACCGCAGGGCCACACAGAGACGAACGAGACAAACAATCAACCACACACCCACTCACACTTAAGGACAATTTACAAGCCCAATCAGCCATGTTCTTGGTTTTTGGGAGGAAACCGGAGTACCCGGAGAAAACCCACGCATGCACAGAGAGAACATGCAAACTCCACGCAGAGAGGCCGCAGAGCCGGGACGCGAACCCACGACCTCCTTGATGCGAGACAACAGTGCTAACCAACTGCGCCACCATGCAGCCTCTTCATAAATATATGAATCAAATTAGGTTCAGTGAACTGTTATCTAGTTTAAAACCAAAAATATTCTCAAATAGAAGCATTTGGATAATAATGTCCAGCCCACAAGCTTTGTTCTTTTAAAGCAACCAGAGCCGCTCCACAGGAATCTGATCCTGATCCAATTCTAGGCTAAAAACTAGAGGCTGGCCAATATTCAGCAGATGATCTGAAATTCAAAAATCTGGTGTGGTGTGAGTGCAGCATCACAACGCACTGATTCATGTTAGAAAAAACAGATTGATGAGACTGAATTATAATTTTTAAGGTTATCAAAAATAGTTATAGTTGTTTGACATAAATCAGGACAAAATCTGTCATCAGGTCACAGCTGTACCAAACTCAGTCATCTGATTAGCACCTCTACTAAAACAGTAAATATTAGCCCTCTGCTTTAATTCTTTATGTATACTGCACACAAATTATTGACAACTGGGGCATTAACTGCAGATATGAGTTTGAGTGTAGAGACACACAATGGAAAGTACTGTTTCTTTAATAGATCAATTGTGTCTCTGAATTAATTTTTAACTGTTGCTTTTTTAATGAAAACCGTCTCATTGTAGAACATACATAGTTTTAAGTTTTGTGATTTAGATATCATTTTTGTGATCCATTGATAAACACAGATTCAGAAGCACCAAAAAACTTAGAATAAACAAAAAATATGCACAAAAAAAAAAAAAAAAAAAAACTCCAGGACTTCAGCATCACTGTTTACAGCATCAACAACACATGTAAGGTAAAACAGTATTAGAATCCAAGCAGTGGACTAAATTTGATTCATCAAGCTGCTGTCCCCGCCTGTTTGAAGGCCTCCATAATTGTCCCAATCCCAAAAAAGAACGACATCAGCAGCCTGAATGACTACCGTCCAGTGGCACTGACACCCATCGTCATGAAGTGCTTCGAGAAGCTGGTCAGGACACACGTCATCTCAATGCTGCCGGCAGGACTTGACCCCCACCAGTTCGCCTATAGAGCCAATAGATCCATGGGGGACGCCATATCCACAGCTCTCCATTCTGCTCTGTCCCATCTAGAGCAGCAGAGGACCTATGTGCGGCTTCTCTTTGTGGACTTCAGCTCGGCATTTAATACCATCATTCCCAATAGACTGGTGACCAAACTATTAGACCTGGGTCTATCTTACTCCACCTGCCTCTGGATCAAGGACTTTCTGTCTGACCGCTCTCAAAGAGTCAAGGTTGGCCCCCATATCTCCTCAGCCTCAGCACCGGCTCCCCCCAGGGCTGTGTGCTGAGTCCTCTACCATTCACTCTTTACACTCACGACTGCACCCCCACCCACTCCAGCAACAGCATCCTGAAGTTTGCAGACGATACAACTGTGGTGGGACTCATCTCCGGGGGGGATGAGTCTGCATATCGGGACGAGGTGGAGCGGCTGACAGCGTGGTGCACAGATAACAACCTGGCTTTAAATACAACAAAAACAAAGGAGATGGTGGTAGACTTCAGGAGGAATAAGGCTGACATTCAGCCCCTGTTTGTCAATGGAGAATGTGTGGAGAGGGTGTCAGACTTCAGGTTCCTGGGGGTCTACATAGAGGACCATCTGACCTGGGGCACACACACTAAGGCTGTCGTTAAGAAGGCACAGCAGAGACTGTACTTTCTGAGAACATTAAGGAACAACCATATCAGACAAAAACTGCTTATGTCCGTCTACAACTGCTGCATTGAGAGCATTCTAACATACTGCATGTGTGCGTGGTTCGCCAGCTGTACGGCTGCAGAGAAGAAAGCACTTCAGAGGGTCGTCACCACAGCGGGAAAGATCATTGGCTGACCCCTCCCCTCTATGGAAGATCTCTACAGCTCCCGCTGTCTTGGGAAGGCACACAGTATTCTCAGGGACCCATCTCATCCTGGACACTCACTCTTTGAACTGCTGCCCTCGGGCAGACGCTTCAGAACAATTAAAGCGAGAACAAACAGGTTGAAGAACTGTTTTATGCCAGAGCGGTAATTGCACTCAATGCTGAGGAAACCTGAACATGGGAATTGTGCAATAACTGCAGTGTGGGATGTTTTGATTTTGATTTTTAAATTTTTATTCTGATTCTTAACCCTCAGCAACTGCTGTTTTAGTATTTTATCGTATTTTAGTATTTATTTTTTATGTTCAGGCACCTTAAGGATTGCACTTTCAATTTCGTTGTACCTATACAATGACAATAAAGGTGATTCTGATTCTTCTGATTCTGATAAAGAAATGTTTATGTAAATCTGAGCAAGCAAAGCTGATGTGTTTGGGATTTCCCTGTACTGGAACCAGGATTCTTAATGTTTGAACTGTATCTTTTAAATCCTTTCCGCTCTCTTTAATCCTAGTTTTCCTCCCCCCTCTGTCCTGCGCTGCTCCTCTGAGGTAAGAGGCAGGTATGTGCTTGTGCAGGTGAGAACACAACACTGATTCTGTGCACAGCAGCACAGGAACCTGACATCATCACATTCCTCAGGCCTTACCTAGACTCACTGCACACAAAGCGTTCAACAACAACTAAACACACATTAAACACAGTCCACCTAAACCACTTCCTCAGCTGTAATCTAAATAACGGGGGGTTATGTCATTGGGAGGAGGCTATCCTTTCTGATGGGATGAGATCAGCGTTACGTTTATCCAAATTTCTCACGGAAAGGGTCACAGTAGGCTCATCTGGTCTGTCCAAAATAGATATAAGTTAAAATGACAATATTCAAACCAGGAGGTTTTTCTGGTTAAGTAGCACATAAAAAGCCCTGCCACAAGGGGGCAGCACAGACTGCAGCCATGATTGAATGTTTGCAAGAAGCTTTGCAGTGATTTCTGCACTCTGACTCCACTCTACTACCATCCAATAGCACCAGCTAAGCATCACCTCTAAATAAACGGTGGTTTCTGAATGCTCTTCACCTAAATCAAAAACTAAACAACACACACACTCCCTCCTCTCTCACACTCACCTCCATTTGTCACACTGGTCGCATTACCGACTCATCTTTAAGCCATATTGATTAGGCTGTTTATGAGCTTGACACTGCTGCTCATAAGTCGAGGTATAAGGTGAGCAGAGGGCGGTTCATTAATCCAAGAGATCTAGCTAGTAAATAGCCGTTCTACAGAGCTGACGGTTGGGGTCAAAGGTCAAGCCAAGAGCCAGATGGGACATTTAATAACGTTTATTTAGTTTTGGGCTTTGGAAAACATGCCTGCTTTTACATTTTTTCTTAGTTTATTTCCCTAATTTACAAGAAAACTGCAGGTCAAAAGACGTACACAGAGAAAATATAAAATATTGTGCTGATTTCACATCTTTTTCCAGTGAATTTGGAAGGAGCAGTTGGATAAGAGGAAACTAATCCTACACAACTTTCTGCCCACCATCATCCACAGCATAACCTATTTCAAAACACGTGATTTGGGGTGTTATCTCCACCGCTGGCGGCTCTGCAGCACTCTTTGTTAGTGAGACAGCAGGTGTGCAATAACTCAGCCAACATACTGCCCCCCTACCCGTCAGAGAAAGCCAGTTGCCATGGAGACTGGCTCAATGAAGCATCCATTTTACCCCTTCACCTCCTTCCAACGGCCTCATGAGGATAGATTCGCACAACAAATAATGATTAGACCTGATCAGTTTTTCTATCCAGATGTTAACAATTCAATTCAAACATCTGTAGTACCGTCAGCCTTTATGCAGGAGTTAAAAGTTTAATTTGTGCTTCAAAAAGTTACATGATGCTTGTTAAATATTTATTAACAACTATTACAGGTTACTAATTACAATCTGAATGCTGGATTTTATGTCGTATTAATGCAAATCTTATGTAGCATCCCTACATTAAAAACAAGGAAATCATCTATTTTATTACATATGCCCTTCTGCATTGTATCAGTAAACCATGCAAATACATACACACACATGTATACACACAAAAATATATCATACATATATATTTTTCATACAGTGCTGTGGAAAGTGTGTGCCCCTCATATAATTTGAGTAAATACGTAGTAGTTCAGTTTTTTTTTTTACATGAGAAAATCTATCCAAACCAACATGGCCCTGTGCAAAAAATTGACCCCGTAATTTAATAACTGGTTGTAACACCCTTGGTGGCAACAACTATAGGCAAGTGTTTGTGATGACTGGTAATTATCATGTCGCTGTGGAGGAATTTTGTTCGACTCTTTACAGAATTATTTTAATTCAGCCACACTGGAGGGCTTTCCAGTTTAAAGTCAAAGGTCAGATATTCTCCTTCAGGATTTTCTAGTAAAGAGAAGGAGTTGTGGTTCCATCAGCTACAGTCATCCAGGTCAGCCCCAGACCATTACACTACCACCACCATGCTTGACTGTAGCATGATGTTTATCTCAGTGTTAGTATTACTGCAGATGTAACGGGACACACACCATCCACAAAGCTCCACTTTTGTCTCATCAGTCGACTGAATATTTTCACAAATGTCTTGGGAATCATAAAGATGAATTTTAGTATATGTGAGACAGGTCTTTGCGTTATATTGTCATCAAATGTTTCGGTCTTGGAACTCTCCCATAATAATACCATTTTTGCCCAGCATCATGACCTCTAACCTTTACCAAGTGAGGTCTGCAGAGCTTTAATTGTTGTTCTGGGTCTTATGTTCTTGAATTTCTTCAGAAGGATTCTACCGGTCTGGCAGTAGTCAGGCTGGGTGTGGCTAGAGAAACACAGCTTTCCAAATAATCTAATTAATCACAGTTAATTCAAGATATAACAAAGGAGGCCAGATTGACTTTGATTGCTTTTTATTCCCTACTAAATCATTTGAAAACTGCATTTTGTATTTACTCAGGTTATCTGTCTGATATTGGCATTTGTTTGCTGATCTGAAATTGTGTATAGATAACTTTTCTGCAATACAGATGAAAAATATAAACATATCAGTTGTCAGTAAGTGACTAAATGACTTCTACAGAGTTTACTTTCTGTCTCTGGATTAAAATAACGGTAAACTAATTAAAAGTTAATTTACAAACGACAAGTGACTGATTGTCAGGGTTTATTGTCAGATAACAATCTAATTAAATAGAGCAACAAAGTTGGGCTCTGTTCTTCTGGAGGTAAATCTAATTAAGTCACAGCATGTCCCCTATGGACCTTAAACTGATGTGACAGTGGATGGAAGTCACACCAAATTAACGGAGATGGTACAGCATGCAGTGATGCCTTGGTGAGGAAAAACAAGTGTGTTTTAGGTAACTCTGTGCTCTAGCAGTGGGAGATGAGCTGCATCAGGCCTGGAAATGTAAACACTGACTCTTCAGCGGTGTTAGCTGAAAAACCGCTGCCTGGTCGGGATGCTACACCTATGATACCTAAGCGGCCCTTGCGATCGAGTTATAGCTGCTAAAATAACCAATATAACGCAATTAAGCACATACTAACGTTTAAAAGTGATATTTTTTATAATAATATGGTCTAAGCTGCTGAGGAACTCGCACTCCTGCGAGGCTCGACGACGAGCAGGCAGCAGGAATAGCGGAATGCAAAGCCAAGCTAGCTAGAACTAGCTAGCCGACTCCAGCTAGCTGCCGAGCTCCGTCGCCCCCTCCGGCCCGAACTCACCGATGTGATTGTCCTCGATGTGGACGATGAGCTCGGCCAGAGACTCGAACTGAAGACCGCAGCCCCCGAACCTGCAGGAATTGGAGAAGAAAGAAGCGGCGGCGATGCCAGTCATGTTTCACGGCGCTGGTGCATTCACCGGGTGGAGGAGAGGAGGGTGGACCGGGAGCCGGGGTAGGTGAACGAGGAGGCAGAGGCTTCGGGTCCGGGGTGGGAGCGGAGCGGAGTGGGGCAGAGCGCGGAGCAGACACCGGGCCAGACAGGACAGGACAGCGGCGGACGCAGCTGGGAGGTTGGTGGTGTGACGGTGAGGGGTGGGGGGAGGAAGGGGTGACTGGTGGCGGTCTACGTCACGATGTGTTTACCTGTTGGAGTTAGCGCGCGCTCAGATTCACCAACAAAATCAGTGCAAACGACACTGGAGTAAAAAAAAACACGAGTTGATCCTCAAATTGATTATATTATATTATATTATATTATATTATATTAATATATCATATTAGTTTCATTATTTTTGGTAACTTCATAATCAAATGATGACAAAGTTCTTTTATAACATTCAAGTAGATATGCTTGGGTTTTTACTAATGTTCTTTTAAAAATATTAATTAGTAAATTTAGCTTTTGCTAGTTAAATGCCATTTAACATATTTATCATTATGTAAATCCAAAATCAAACGTAAAAACAACAGGCAAAAATGAGAGGTCCTGTGTATTCCCTCACATTTGATTTAATAAGATGATGTTTTTCCAATCAAAAACAATGTGTGTGTCTTATCGCTTGTAATGCCTCGCCTCGCCTCGCCTTCTTCCGCTTATCCGGGTCCGGGTCGCGGGGGCAGCATTCCAAGTCGGGCAGCCCAGGCCACCTTCTCCCCGGCCAAGTCCACCAGCTCCTCAGCTGGGACGCCCAGGCGTTCCCAGGCCAAACTGAAGATGTATTTCCTCCAGCTTGTCCTGGGTCGACCTGGGGGCCTCCTGCCGGCAGGACATGCCCAGAACACCTCCCGAGGGAGGCGTCCAGGAGGCATCCTTACCAGATGCCCGAACCACCTCAACTGGCTCCTTTCGATATGGAGGAGCAGCGACTCTACTCCGAGTCTCTCCCGGATGTCCGAGCTTCTTACCCTATCCCTAAGGCTGAGCCCGGCCACCCTGCGGAGGAAACTCATTTCAGCCGCTTGTATCCGCGATCTCGTTCTTTCGGTCACTACCCAAAGCTCATGACCATAGGTGAGGATTGGGACGTAGACCGACCGGTAAATTGAGAGCCTTGCTTTCTGGCTCAGCTCCCTCTTTACCACAACAGACCGGTTCAGCGTCCGCATCACTGCAGACGCTGCCCCAATCCGCCTGTCGATCTCCCGCTCCCTCCTTCCCTCACTCGTGAACAAGACCCCGAGATACTTGAACTCCTCCACTTGAGGCAGGACCTCTCTCCCGACCCGGAGTTGGCAATCCACCTTTTTCCGGTCGAGAACCATGGCCTCAGATTTGGAGGTGCTGATCCTCATCTCAGCCGCTTCACACTCAGCTGCGAACCTCCCCAGCAAGAGCTGAAGGTCAGAGCTCGATGAAGCTAGGAGGACCACATCATACGCAAAAAGCAGAGACGCGATTCTCCTGTCACCAAACTCCACCCCCTCCACACCACGGCTGCGCCTAGAAATCCTGTCCATAAAGGTTATGAACAGGACCGGTGACAAAGGGCAGCCCTGGCGGAGTCCAGCCCTCACTGGGAACAGGTCCGACTTACTGCCGGCTATGCGGACCAGACTCACACTCCTCTGGTACAGGGACTGAATGGCCCTTAACAAAAGACCATCCACCCCGTACTCCTGGAGCGCCCCCCACAGGGTGCCCCTGGGGACACGGTCATAAGCCTTCTCCAAATCCACAAAACACATGTGGATTGGTTGGGCAAACTCCCATGACCCCTCCATCACCCTAGCGAGGGTAAAGAGCTGGTCCACAGTTCCACGTCCAGGACGAAAACCACATTGCTCCTCTTCAATCCGAGATTCAACCATCGACCGGAACCTCTTCTCCAGTACCCTGGAGTAGACCTTTCCAGGGAGGCTGAGGATTGTGATCCCCCTATAGTTGGAACACACCCTCTGGTCCCCCTTCTTAAAAATGGGAACCACCACCCCGGTTTGCCACTCCATAGGAACTGCCCCCGATGACCACGCAATGTTGCAGAGACGTGTCAGCCACGACAGACCTACAACATCCATCGCCTTGAGATACCCAGGTCGGATCTCATCCACCCCTGGGGCTCCGCCGCTGCGTAGTTGTTTGACTACCTCAGCGACTTCTGCCCCAGAGATTGGACAGTCCATCCCCAGGTCTCCCAGCTCTGGTTCCTCCTCAGAATGCGTGTCGGTGGGATTGAGGAGCTCCTCAAAGTATTCCTTCCACCGTCCGACTATAGCCCCAGTTGACGTCAGCAGCTCCCCATCCCCACTGTAAACAGTGTGAGCGAGTTGCCGCCTTCCTCCCCTGAGGCGCCGGATGGTTTTCCAGAACCTCTTTGGAGCCGACCGATAGTCTTTTTCCATGGCCTCGCCAAACTCCTCCCACGCCCGAGATTTTGCCTCGGCAACTGCCACTGCTGCACTTCGCTTGGCCCGCCGGTACCTGTCTGCTGCCTCTGGAGACCCACAGACCAGCCACGCCCTGTAGGCCTCCTTCTTCAGCCTGACGGCTCCCCTAACCTCTGGTGTCCACCAGCGGGTACGGGGGTTACCGCCACGACTGGCACCGGCTACCTTGCGACCACAGCTAGCAACAGCCGCCTCAACAATCGCAGAGCGGAACAAGGCCCATTCGGACTCAATGTCCCCCACTGCTCTCGGGACGCGGTCGAAGCTCTGCCGGAGGTGGGAGTTGAAGACCATCTTGACAGGCTCTTCTGCCAGGCGTTCCCAGCAGACCCTCACTATACGTTTGGGTCTACCAGGTCTGCGTGGCATCTTCCCCTGCCATCTGATCCAGCTCACCACCAGGTGGTGATCAGTTGACAGCTCCGCTCCTCTCTTCACCCGAGTGTCCAAAACATACGGTCTCAGGTCAGATGATACAACTATAAAGTCAATCATTGACCTGTAACCTAGGCTGCCCTGGTACCAGGTGTACTGATGGGCATCCTTATGTTCGAACATGGTGTTCGTTATGGCCAAACTGCGACTTGCACAGAAGTCTAATAACAGAACACCACTCGGATTCAGATTGGGCGGGCCGTTCCTCCCAATCACGCCCCTCCAGGTCACGCTGTCATTGCCCACGTGAGCGTTGAAGTCCCCCAGCAGGACTATGGAGTCCCCAGTAGGAGCGCTATCCAGCACTCGTCCCAGAGACTCCAAAAAGGGTGGGTACTCTGAACTGCTATTTGGTGCATAAGCACAAACAACAGACAGGACCCGTTCCCCAACCCGAAGGCGTAGGGAAGCTGCCCTTTCGTCCCCCGGGGTAAACCCCAACATACAGGCAGAGAGTCTTGGGGCTAACAGAAAGCCCACCCCAGCCCTCCGCCTCTCACCCGGATCAACTCCAGCAAAGAAAAGTGTCCAACCCCTCTCCAGGACTCGGGTTCCAGAGCCAACGCTATGTGTCGAGGTGAGCCCGACTATATCTAGCCGGTATTGCTCAGCCTCTTCCACAAGCTCCAGCTCCTTCCCCGCCAGAGAGGTGACGTTCCATGTCCCGATAGCCAGTTTTCCCGTCCGGGGATCGGATCGCCAAAGCTCCCGCCTCGGTCTGCCACCCGATCCACAATGCACCGGACCCTTCACTCTCCTCCTGCAGGTGGTGGGCCCACAGTTGGATGAGCCCATGTCTCCGGTTCGGGCTGGGCCCGGCCGGGCCCCATGGGCGAAAGCCCGGCCACCAGGCGCTCGTCCACGGGCCCCAACCCCAGGCCTGGCTCCAGGGTGAGACCCCGGTAACCCTCCGGGCCGGGTACTCAGACTCTTTGATTGTGTCTCCATGAAGGGTCTTCTGAACCGTTCTTTGTCTCACCCCTCCCCTAGGACCAATTTGCCATGGGTGACCCTACCAGGGGCACAAGTGCCCCAGACAACATAGCTCCTAGGATCGTTAGGGCACTCAAACTCCTCCACCACGATAAGGTGGCGGTTCAAGGAGGAGTCTTGTAATGCAAATGGAGTACAATAGGTAATAGAATAAATCAAACCCAATCAACTGTAAATTATCATTTGAAAGGAAATCTACATTAACTAGCCAGTGTCACAAGCTGGAAAACGACACTTGTTTTTTAAGTATAGGAAATAATCGAATTTTTAGGTCATTTGAAAATTTTAATTAATGTATGTATAAAATTAGAAAAGTTGAACCAAGTCATTGTTTTGCAAGTCACAAGTAAGTATTGAGTCAAGTCAAAAGAAAGAAAGTCTTCAAGTCCAAAGTCATCCGAGTCTTTAATAAAGTCCGAAGTCAAGACCTGCAAGTCTTTAAGTACAGTCATGCAAGTCTCAAGTTAAGTTCAAGTCATGCAAGTTTTGATTCAAGTCAAGCCCAAGATCAAGTACTGCAAGTCTTAAGTCAATTCCAAAGTCATGACATGCAAGCCTTGAGTTCATCCAGTCCAAATCTTTGAATTTCAAGTTCTAAACACGTCTCAGTATTTCAATTTGTCATTTAAATACTGAGAATTAATGAACAAATGCTACCCAAAGGGTTTATTTGGCCAGAACAAGCAGCAATCGTCTTTTTAACCGTATATCACCTCAAACTGAAACAAATACCAATCAATTTAACTTAATTTTCATTAAGACCATTGTTACTCTGAAGAGACTCTGATAGCTGCATGTTCTATGACTGAATTAAATAATCTGTGAACAGATTCCTACTGAACAAATGCCAAGAGGTCACTGGAGACGTTTCATAAACTTCAAAATCTGTTTAGAAAAGTGAGACCTTAGTTATGGTAATATTGAACTGTCTGTTTAAATATAGACTGCTACTGGTTAACCTGATTACCAAACTAATTTATTGCCTCTATCTGTTAAAATATGACTGAAAATGATGAGGTAATAAATGGTATAGGCTTGTTTTATGGTTGAGCTTCAGCCTGCAATAAAACGTCGTCTCTTCAGGGCCTTTAACAGACCTGAACTGTCGTAGATAAATGTCTGGAGGGGAACTGAGCTTTTTGTGAATAGAAGCATCACAATCAAATGCACAAACAGCATGACATCATCAGAGTGCACACTCCTTCACACTTGTATAGAAATTCTGTGACATCATCGGACCTAACACATGTTCTCTCTTACACGTTTGCTCGTCGACACACGCAGAATCACATCGTATCTGTGACGGGGTGGACGAGAGCATTACGCAAAATCAGAAGTGGTTGCATGTGCTGCTGATGCAGGCGAGGACTGGGAGGATCTCTCGGAGGGTTCAGGATGCATGACATCATCTGATCTGAGGTCAGTAGGTGGCGCAGACTGTTGGAGTTTGTATTTTCAGACTTGGGTTTTCTGTTCGTCTGATTCTCTTTATGAGAACAAGCCGTCCTGCAAGTGGAATGACAAACCCAGCCACTACCACGAGACTGGCTGCAGGAATTTGAAGCACAGCTAGCGCAGCGCTCTGAGGCTGGTTTTTATAAGAACAGAACAAATATCTGGAATTAAATATCCAGATAATCTGGTCTTTGAATGTGATGATTGTTGCAAGTAAAGTTTAAAACTACTTCTAATTTCTTTATATTCTGTTATTTATGAGCCATAACTCTTTTATAGTCATTTAAACTGTTTTTAATGTGTAGTTTTTTGGGGATTTCTAAGCATTTTCTTTCTAACTTTGACTGCTTTTTAAAACCATTTACTGTCTAGTTCTTGCACATGGCCATGACATCATACAGTCAAAGAATGAGGGAAGTGGACACGTGAAGGACAAAGAAATAAATTAGACCCTGAACAAACTCTTCTTAAAATAAATAATACGTATATAAAAATCACATCTTTAAGAAAGGCCTGAAATACAGTAGAACCTGAGAGATATCATACTTCAGATAACCATGTTTTTTTTTTTTTTACAGTTTTTAGTCATTTTCTTAGTTGGGTTTATTGCATGTTTTAACAGCATAGGGACTAACACACACTCTAAAATGTTTGACCAGAAAATCAAAGGGTTAACAAACAAACAGAGTAATATGTTTGGTCAACATGATTGGTTTCTGGACCAGAAATGAATGAAACAGCAGCAAATTACAAAGAAACCCTCATTCAGATTAGCTTCAAATATTACATAAAGCTTTAGATCCTTGGATGCAAAATGTAAAAAACAAAAACAATGAGTGACTCAAGACTTTTGCACATAATTGTGCACCCTTTCACTTACTTTTTTAGAAAATTTTACATGGCAGCAGAGTCAGTGTGACCTGAAACACCATTTAACAATCAGAATGACTTCAGACTCTGATGAGGCAGCTCTCTGATTGGCTGTGAAGCCTTTCTGGGCTGAGGGTGTCTCATCCCCTGAGTTTATAGAGGTAGGTGTAATCTCAGAGGCAGCATTACGTCTGCTCCGATCCTCAGACTTCCTGTCTGTCGTCAGACGTTTCACTGTGATTCTCCTCGTGTCCACGTGCTGTAAACCGTTCCTTATCTGCGCAGAAAACAAAACCCACTGATTCACATCCACATGGGGGAAGAGCTCAAAACACAGGGTGACATCACCACTGCTTCCTGTTTCTTCTGGTTGCCATGGTGCCGCTAATTTGCATACGCTGAGCGTATTGGTGGATGATGAGTCAGCGGGGTTTGGTCCAAGTTCTCAGCCCAACCACAACAAAACTCACATCCCTGAGTTCAGCTCCAGCTCGGCTGCAGCGCCGGAAAACCTGACCAAACATGGCAGAGAGATTATTTAGTGGCTCTGCTCATGATAACAACCACAACCCTTTTTGTTATTTGATACTGTGAAATTTCACAGCATTATATTACAATGCGTGTGGGTCTTTATTGCTTGACTGAAACGTTTAAAATGTGCCTAAACTCACTACTTTAAACAACTTTTAAAGAATATAATAGAGGATTTTATGGCCAAAAAATTCACTTTTTACAATTTATTACAATTTAGATGGATTCAAGAGTCCCAATGCAGCTGTAAAGAAAACCCAGATTTTAAAAAACAGCTAACGATGGCTCATTGAGGTCACCATGGTTTCAACCAGTGGTGACCATATTTGATCACTTGTGCATAATTTAAACGCAGGGCCGGCCCTGGACTGAATGGTGCCCTAGGCGAAAAATGATTTTGGCGCCCCTACAGCCCAGAACAGAAACAACGTAACTTTTGCAAATTCTAAGTAGTAAGCAATGTACTAAAGTTGGATAAACTTGAACTGATGACATTCATTCATATAATAAGTAGGGGGCACAACAGCACGATAGCCCTTTAGTGTTAGCTAACTTGCTAAATGATGGGTCCAGGAAAAATGTTCACAATTTCATGTATATTAATTAAATACCTCTACTTTGGGCCCGTTTTTCCTCCTTTTTCTTTATTCGTTTCCTGAAGGCTGCCCCAGAGGGCTTGATTTGTCTTTTCATTCTGCCAGCGACTTTTAACAAGGTGCTATCACTGACAACGTCACAGACTCATCATACATTATCTACAGTGTTGGGCAAGTTACTTCAAAACTGTAATGCATTATTTATTACTTGTTACTGTCATCTTAAAGTAATCCCTTACATTACAATATTACTGTTTTTTAAATGTAAGGCATTACACTACTTTTACATTACTTTTAGTTACTCTCATCAAAAATACTGTAAATATGGATTTGACCTTAAATGTAGCTCATTACACATCCAGTGGAAGGTGATGTGATGGATACATGGAGATATACAACTATCTGGATATTAACCCATCCATCCATCTATCTATCCATCCATCATTTATCATTCATCCATCATTATCCATCCATCTATCATCCATATCTCTCCATATATCCCTACCTATCCATATATTATTCCATCATATCTATATACAGTATATTTAAATCTATAAACATATCTCTCTGCACAAGCTCCTTATTCATTAGTTTGACTGACTCCTACCTCCACCTGTCTGCTTCTGCTCCACCTGTCCGCTCCTCCCTCCTGCAGCAGAGGCTGCATGACGCGCGTTTCCTCTGCTCAGTGGGCGAGAGAGTGAACTCTCCAACTTCTGACGTGAATAACAGAGTGACTCTTTATCATGAAACTACCTCTCAGTTTGCTCGCTTCAGTTTACGGAGCGCTGCATGCGCTCATATGTCTTAACGGGCCTTTGATGCCGTGAGCGCGCACGACTCGGGCCGCGTTTTCCATCTGGACCGAGTTCCGAACCGAACCACGCACGAGTTTCGGACCGGACAGAACCGGACTTGTTTCACTGGCTGCAGATTTACTCATCTCTGCTCTGTCTGACCACATTTTTCACTGAGTGACGTTTCTCCTCTGAAGAACCCACCACCTCAATCCGGGTTAAATGTGCACTGTAGTGCGCACTGACGTTAAAATATTACAGCTTTTTTTCTGTAATGCCTTACATTATTGCTTTACCGAAAAAAGCAATGCATTACAGTAATTAATAACCTTTGGAAGTCGTTACTCCAACACTAATTATCAATAAACAACCGGACGGAGGGGTGCGCGCAGCGCGCCTCTCCCCCACCTGATCACAGCGGCAGCAGCAGGTAGCCATGGGGCGCCACGTTGACTGTTCATGAAGCAAAAGTTGTGCTTTTTATTTATTTATTTAGTTTATTTATTACGGTACTTACTTTGCTCTTTACATGAGATGAATGGTGTGTTCAGCAGTTTGTCAAAATAAATAAATAAAAATTTTTTTTTAAAGAGACAATTTGGCGCCCCCTCCAGCAGAGGGCGCCCTAGGCAATTGCCTAATTAGCCTATGCCTGGAACCGGCCCTGTTTAAACGTTTTCAACCTAAAAATCAAACTTTTAAAAGGTTTTTAAAAAGTAACAGAAAATGTTTCTTTTTTTTTTAAAGAAAGAAAGAAAAATTGCCATCTACTGTAACCACTCCAATGTTGAAATTTTAAATTTTCAAGAATTTCAGCGAGTGTCCTTTAAAAGGTTAAGGTCACCATCTGCTTTTACTCTGTGACAAGGAACTTTATAAGGAGCAGACTAAAAATTAAGCTGCAGACAAATGGTTGCTGTGCAAAAACTATAAGTTATACTGAGTTCAGTATAACTTAGTTTTTTGCACAGCAATGTCACATTTCACTTTTAGTGTTCTACAGTGTTGTTTGTTAGAAATCCAACAATTTAAAAAGACCCTCACTTCCAGTTTTGAAGAGAAAAAGAATAGCTAAAAATCACTATTGAAGCCTGTGTACATTGTAACTGTGAGGGATTTGAGAAAAAATGAAGTCTTCTAGCATTGAGACTCACTTGGTGCAAGAAAACAAAAATTCTTACATTTTGATGGATAATTTATACATGCCATATGTTGTAAATAAAAGTTGTGGTAGTAAGAAGTGCTTGTTTTTGAAAACTGATACATTTGAAGACAAATAAACTCGTCCATACGTCCATACTCTGAACCGTTTCGTCCAATAAGGGTTGCAGCCGGGAGCTCGTGTCTATTTCCATGGGACGCCCTAAGTCGAGGACAGGAATGGTAGACCAGGAGGGTGATCCCCATTTTTAAGAAATGGGATCAGAGGGTGTGTTCCAACTCAGTCCGCCTCCTGGGAAAGGTCTAGGACGATCCTGTTGATTGTTGGATTGAGGAGGAGCATCCTGGCCATGGACCAGCTTTTTACCCTTACTAGGGTGATGGAGGCGTGGGAGTTTGCCCAACCAGTCCACATGTTTTTTGTGGATCCTGTGGGGGGCACTCCAGTAGTCTGGGGTGACTTGTATTTTGTTGAGGGTCATTCTGTCCCTGTACCAAAGTGTCAGTCTGGTCTGCAGCAGTAAGTCTGACCAGTTCCCGGTGAAGGTTGGACTCTGCCCGGAATGCCCTTTGTCACCGACTCCATTCATACGCTTTATGGACAGAATTAGGAGCATTCATGGTGTGGAGGATGTCAAGTTAGGTGGCAGGAGGATCTCATCTCTGCTTTTTGTGGAAGATGTGGTCCATAGCTTCATCAAGCTATGACTTTCAGAAGCTTCTGAGGAGGTTTCCAGCCGAGTGTGAAGCAGCTGGGATGAAGATCGTCTACGGGTCCAGTAGAGGTCCTACCTCAAGTGGAGGAGTTTAGGTATCGCAGGGTCTTGTTCACAAGTGAGGGAAGCAGCAGGTCGACAGGCGGATCTGCAGCATCTGCAGTGATGTGGATACTTAACGGTCTTGTTGGGTAAAGAGGGAGCTGAGCCAGGAGGCTTTTGATTTTCTGGTCAATCTACATTCTAATCCTCATATGTGAGTTAAACATTCTGAGGGAAAATCTCAAATTTGATCTGAAATTGTATAAAAAAAAAAACAGTCAGACACTACAATTTCAGCTAAGTAACGTCCAACTTTGAATTATATTTCTTGAGTTTTTTCATTTGTTTTGCCAAAATTCCATTGCTTTCTCACATTTATTTGCTAATTTTTCTACATTGTACACAAAGTCACAGAATACAATTATTAGTTAAAATAGCATGTTTTGATGTAATATTTGTTTTTAAAATCATATGCTGTACCATTAATATTTATAATTGATCCTTAAAATGATTAGTACGAGTTAGTTTTCTGCCAATAATCATAAAAATAGGAAACATCGTTTTAATTATGTTTGCAAAATCTTTAACCAGAAGTGTTTACTAACTTGATATCATAGTTTATTTTATCCATACCTCTGTATTGTTATCTGGAGAGTTATTTATCCACCTCACATATAGCCAGGGGCTTTATGTGTTACATTTAGTCACAGGTTTAAAAACTCAAGTCCTCTTTTTAATCAACTCAAAAA
This sequence comes from Callopanchax toddi, assembly GCA_006937965.1. NCBI lineage: Eukaryota > Metazoa > Chordata > Actinopteri > Cyprinodontiformes > Nothobranchiidae > Callopanchax > Callopanchax toddi. The sequence goes on from SSNR01000080.1 coordinate 1,820,231, forward strand.
TCTGACCTTTAAATATATATATATACATTTTTAACTTACATTTTGTTTATAAGATTGAAGCAGAAATTCAGAGCATTAAAAAAAAACTTGCTTCCAAACAATAGGCTACTAATGTTCACAAATAAAGCATGAAGTTTTATCTGCTAGAAATACTTTAGGTGAAATACATTAAAAGCCCTCTGAGTTTCCAGTACATAAATAAGCCACTTGTTCATAAAATTAAACACGCATATCTTGACCAATCTGGTCAAAACTAACTTACTAAATATAATTCTGGACACAGGATGAACTAAGGAGGACAAAAGGACAAAGTTAAAACACATGTAAGAGTCAGAGTTGGACAATAAACAATGACATAACTTAGACATTGAAATAAAGGCATGTAACACAGGTAATACTTTTAGGAAAATACATCAAAAATATCATTTCTAAATAATTCCTTGATTGCACACGTACACATCTGTTTACATTAATATTATGACTTATTTGTTAATTGGTTGGGAGATGTTGTGAACCTGCTGACTTGGAAAGTGTAAATAATTCTATACATTTAATATTAGAATTTTGATTATGTGCATGAAGGGTATAAAGCTACATCTGTAGGTACACTTTTTGTTTGTTTTATTATGTTAAAAAGTGGGGTTTTTATTTTCTTAGGAAAAAACAAATAAAATACATTAAAATTATTGTGATAATTGTACTTTTTTAGTTACTTTTTTACTGTGCGAGAAAAAAATATGTCTCAAATAATTGTGTCATTCGCCCCCTCAGTCTGTCCCGGGACACACACACACACACACACACACACACACACACACACACACACACACACACACACACACACACACACACACACACACACACACACTATCAACCGTCCCGCCCCCCTCAGCCGGCCGGTGTCCTAGCCCCGCCCCCTCCTTCTCTACGGGACAGCAATGATTTAGAAGTTCAGGAATCCCACGTGACGTCACCGGCAGGGTGATGTAATGCTGCTGTAAATAGATCGTATTGTAATCGCGCTCCAGTCCAACGTGGTTCCTCCGCGGAGCGCCGCTCGTCCCCCTCTCTCCTCCTGTCGGTAAGCCTCCGTTAACTTCTCATTCACAAAACTTTACCGCCGCCGCCGCGGCGGCTCGGAGAACTCTCCTCTCACGCCGCTGCCACGTCTTATCGACTCAGTTATGGATCAGAAAACTAGCGCCGGAAAGTTATGACTTAAGTAGAGTAAAGTTAGCAGTCAGACTGGGTGTCCCGGTGATGCGTCCTGACCGAGCGGCGGAAGGGTTTGTGTCTATTTGGGGGGTGTGACGGCAGCTGTTTAGCGGGACGGAACAGGTTGTTTTCCTGCTGAGTTCACGGTCCGCACCGGCTTTACCGGACCAGAACCGCTGCTTTACGTCACCCTCCATCAAATATGGGAATCAGTGAGTAACTAAACTCGGCTCATTTAAGGTGATAAAAGTTACTAAAACTTATCAGGAATAATAAAAGGAGGGGAATTTATGGAGGATTTAGTTGCTTTAAAGATGAAATAAATAATAACAAACAACTTGTGAGCTGACATTAATCCGACTTAAATTTGCAACATGTTGTCTGGTCCGTTGTATGGGATTTATGCATTAGGAATGACGTCATGGTGCAATGATGTAATCCCTCTGACAGAAGGTTTTGATGGAAATGTGCTGAGTCTGCTAATCTCATTTAATAAATGGATAATAGAGATTTTAAATGTTTTCAAAAACCTTCTTTTATTTTTTTTTACTGAAATATCAGATTAAATAATTAAATTGATCTAAGTTGTAGATTGAAAAAGAGTTTAAACTAATATAAACATTTATAGTAATAGTTGTAACTTGTGAACGTTCGCTTTATTTTGTAACACACACACACACACCTATGAAGTCACCTCTACTCTCCTCAGGTTGGAGAATGGGGACTGAGGCAGGTTCAGACCTGTCAGGATCTCTCCCTCATTCTTCCTCTCCTCCATTCAACCCGTCCTCCTCCTCCTATCTCCCTCTGTTCCTCTCAGCCACTTGCCCTTTCCATTCCTCCTCACATGGCTCATACCCACCCTCGAACCTCAGTCCCCCCCCCCCCACCCACTCACACATACACACTCTTTCCATTTCTTATGGAAGCATATATTCTGCTCTCTGTTTCAGAGCTCTTTCCTGCAGCTCTCACTCTTTCCCAAAACATAAGGACCCCCTTTAACTTTCTTTCCACCTCCCTGTTTCTGCTCTTTTTTCTGCGATTGACGCTGGTAATATTTAGACAAAAATTAGATGGCAATCGGCCTAATCGGTCTGAAACTCAAAGAAAAAAAATGCAATTGGTCTGCGAATGCACCATTTCCAAAGAGCAATTTAAAAACAAACCTACACTTGTTTTGATCCTTGAACTCACCATCACTAAAGATTCACAATCACCACTTGGAGGTTTTTGCTTCCAGAATCATCATTTTCAAGTTCATCAGGAACATTTTTATTTGTATCCTGGGTTTTTTTTTTTTAGATAAATCATCAGACTACATCAGTGGCAGAAACTGGGAATTTGTCAATCGCTAATGTTCTAATTTATTTTTAAAATGTCTTCCTTTTGAGATAAATAACATATTTTTAAATTGAACAAAAACCATAGTTGATGCATCTCCAATAATATTTCTTTATGATGCATTGTGCATGCAGGAGAAAAAAAGAAACAACCTTTTGACCTGCGTGTCGTTTTATTTTGAAAACCCATTTGGAACGTCTCTCATTGAAACACAAAGAACATCAGTAGCATCCTCCTGATCCGAGAGGCTGTTTGGTTTATTGCTCTCTTCTCTGTGTTTATATTTCGCTCCTGCGATGACTTGATGAGTGTTCATCTCTTTATCACACTCGTATTATTAACTGTGTCCTGACGAAAGCCTAATTGCAGGCTGGAACGACGACACAAACACATGAAAAGTAAAGATGGTGACGATTTAAGACCTCCTTGTCCTTCTTGCATGGTATGAGTAATAGATGATGAAAGGCTGAAGAAGAAAAACAAACTGATCGTGTGGATTATAAAACCTTTGCTAATAAAATAAATGCTGTCAGACTGTTGCCCTCCTACTGGCAGTAAAGAGATAATTTTCCTCACTGATTCTTTTAAGATGCAGAATCTGATTTACTTAAAATACAAAATGTTTTCAGAATGAGCTGATCTGAGCTGCGATCTAGAGGTTTAATACTTTGTTCTTGTTCTCTGTGCAGGCTTGTGTGTGACATGAATGACAAACAGGACAGGCCTTATGTGTGCGGCGCCCCCGGCTGCTCTCAGGTCAGTTGGACAACACCAGCATAAGTTGCTATGGTGAAAATCATGAGGAGAAAACTACATAAGTTGTGACGTTTTTGTTGGTCTCAGAAGCATCAGGATGTTTTTTTTGTTTATTTTCTGATCCCAGCTGAGCACATCTCTTTACTTTACGTCTTTCTCACTCTGTCGGTGCGCTGCAGCGCTTCCAGCTAGAGGAGCACCTGATCATCCACAGACGCAAGCATGAGATGACCCTCAAGTTTCCTTCCATAAAGGCAGATTCGACTTTCACAGGTGAGATCGGCACATCAGCAACCTCTAAGTGGCCTCAAAAGACGATTTAATATTATTTGTGCATACGTTTTTTGTTAAATCCGACTTGTTTGCTGCTAAGCTTCGGCTCCATGTTTTTTGAGACTATAAAAAAACCCAATGACAATATGTTACACAGTTTGAAATCAGATAACCTGGATCCAGGCTTCCTTCCCTCAGGTCTGCTGTGAAACAGAGCAGCTCATGTTGCAGCACGCACAGTAAAACCTCATCAGATTAGGACGAACATGGTTTGATTTGAGGACAATAGAAAAAAGATGGGTTTAGAATTCAGGGTTCGTCTGAAATATTTGACTCTTTATTTTATGATAAACACACAAAGAGTCTACTGACCGCAGCCTGTTGGCTCTGCTGCAAGGGAAACAGAAGGATCAGCAGACTTTAGAGCAGTTTTACTCCATCATTTTGTAAAACAACTGTTTAGTGCATCACATAATAGGGTTAAAAAGTAGCTGCAGTTGGTGAAAAACCTCAGCTAGTGTGCATAAATAGCTGAAATTACAGGCCAAAGAGGGCGATACTGTGCTATGTGTGTTGATTTGTCACAGAAATAAACCCTTGGATTTACATTTATAACCGATTAACCTTTGGAGTCAGTTTATCTGGTGTGAGAGTCATCCTTATCACATACTCTCTGCACTAACAGATCATCTTGTGATGTCATGTGAGACTGCATAATTCTGTTAGCTTCAAGCTTTGACCAAAACAGCTAAAACTTCTGTTCCCAACATCTTAGTTGAAATCTCTTGAGAGCTGGTGGGTGATGTGCATTCAGGTCTTTAATCCTAGCAAATGATTTACTAGTGCATTTGGACACGTGTCATTTTTAATCAGTGACAAAGCAGTGTGAATATATTCCAGCTTGATCTGTTTCTTTTGAAATCAAATAACAGAAAAAACACATATTTTGATCTGAAAAGTAAATTGTTTCTTCGTCTTCTATCTTTTCTCTTAAAGCCTTCTCTATATATGTTCATGTAAGAGAGTCATCCCATTTAAAGACATGAGTTTAAGACAAAAACTGGTTTAAGATTCTGTATAAGAACTTAAATCCTGGGTGGACTTTTAAAAATGGAAACATAAACCTATTTTTTTCTGTACATTTGTGTGAAATAGCAAATATTTTCTGCAGATGACATCATTACATTAAAGCATGAAGTACAACAGATGAAACCCGTGATGCACTGAACAGTTAGGAAAGTCTATATCATCAAATCATGCGTAAATAAAGCAGGTTCATTAACAAACTACAATTTTTTTATTGAATCACAGTGAGCTAATAATTACACAGTCAAAATACTGTCATCTGATGGAGTCTGTAACCATAGAAACAGCTGTCTGTCTGGATGTAAACATCAGCGTGAGATCTAACCTCTGCAGACTCTCCCGCTGGGACCCTCTCCCTCCGTCCTGCGTCCTGCAGTCTGTCTCGCCTCCTGCAGGAAATCTCATGTCAAAACAAAAGGTCCCAGCTGACCCCTGACCCCTGCATGTTTAGACGGCTCAGAGAGACAGACTGATGTTATCAGAACTCAAAGGCTGGGAGCTCAGCTCGTCTCTCCTCCTTGCGTTACAACCTGGATGGCAGTTTGCAAATACGCTCAAACAGCGGAGCGCTTCGCTGGAAAAAAAACTCCTTAAATGTTTTGCGTCTGCTTGTGTGTGATGTTTTCAGACCAGACTCCAACCCCAACAAGATTTTTGCAGAACTGTGAAGAGGTGGGACTGTTCAAGGAGATTGAGGAGGAGTTTCTTCAAGCTCAAGAGGAGGAGAAAAACAAGCAGGTAAATGCTTTAGCTGATATTGTTTTAGGTTATTTTTTTTGGCTGAAGTTAGCTTTAAAGCACGGTGCAGATGTGTGTTTTATTCTACTTGGAGTTTGCATGTGAGGTCTGTCAGGGTGTTTTGAGTGATGGTTGTTGGTGAGGGAGATAAAAACAGTCAGACCCAATTAGACGACTGCAGATATCTGACCTGCTGCAGGAAGGAGACACCAGGCGATCACGTTCTACCTTGTAAATTAACCAATCATCAAAGAGAAACACACACACACTATCTCAGATAGTAGAACACACACTGCATGTACAACAAGATCCAAAGTGGTCCCAGCTGTTTGGTCACTCCCGCTTCACCCTTACAGGCGCTTTCCCACAATGGGCCCTCCTGTCTGAACCAGCACCATCTCAAACCCCAGCTTCAGCTCCAGCACCCCCCTCAGCCTCAGCATCCACACCCCCAGCCCCCGCTGCACCACTCACAGCCGCCGCATCATCATCCTCAGGCCCATGGCCCCATGATGGCACCCAGCTGCAGCCTGGCTGCCCATCAAGCTCTGTCATCCTCCTCCCAGTCTGGATCCGTCATCACCTCCACCCTAACACATTCAGGGTGAGTACAGTTCGCAAACACACACACACAGGCATCCAAACATCCACTATGTTGTGTAATGTGTTCTCTCCATCCTCCCCTCCTTCACCTTCACGTCTTTCTCGTCACATTTTTGGGTACAGACTGGCATTTCCTCCTGCATAATTCATCGCTTCATTAATGAAGTGAGTCGAGAAAGATCAAACATCAATTCAGTCAAAGAACAATGTGCAGATGGAGAACCGCTGCGTGACACTTACTCAGTCCCGTAGTCTCCTCCCGCCCCGCCTCCTAGCTACCGCCTCTGTTATGTCTGTAAAAACTCTGCAGCAGACTGGAGTCTCTCTGCAGCTTCCCTGGCTCCCTGGTTATCACCCAGTTCCATTGACAGATTAGAGGAGTTCCTGTCTTTCATCGGACCAGCTCCCAGCAGCTGCTCCCCCTCTTCCTGACAGCTCAGCTCTGGCTTTGTAAAAACTCAGTGTACAATCAAACTTCAGGGCATCAAATAAAACAAAGACACTTGGTGTGGGAGCCATAAAACATAAAATAATGTGCTTTTAGATGAGAAAACATTAAGAGTTTGCCAATAAAAATACAAAATCCTAAAAATAAATAATTTTTAACGTAAAACACATTTTGAAGTGCGTTTCTTATTTAAATGTTATAAATAATTATCATATTACCAGATAACTTCCTGAAGGGCCTCAGCTCTGAGAAACAGGGTTTACTGGTGAGCTAATGGCTAATCTGAGCACAGCTGAGACTCAAACTTTCATAAATGAATGTTATAGAATAAACCTTAAGACTGACACAGTTTTATAATAGTTCAGCAGAAACAAAGTCAGCCTTCAGAAAATGAATTTGTTCGTTTCACTTTGGGAACCACCGGCCCAGAGACGGTAACGTGAGCGGTGCCGTAGTACCAGAAGGTGTGAGGTCGTCAACTGGATCCATTGCAAAACGCCCCAGGAGTGAAAACCCTTCATGGCTTTGTTGAAGTCATGACGGATTCTGTTTCTTCTGTTACGTCTTTGTGCCACAGCTCCTCAGAGAGGATGGTGTCTCATGAGAACGTTTCATTTCAGAGTTCAGTGCCTCTGGTACTTATTGTTTGATTATTCTTTCACTATATAGTGCTCCAAGCTGTGTACTTAAACTGGGAAAATGCTGTTATTATGCTGAAAAGGACAGTAATTCAAAGACTTGTGTGCATTTTAAACAAATTAGATTGCTATTTAGAATTTCCAAATATACGTTTTAAGATACAAATGACCCATTTGGATTTCAGAGGGTTGACTGAATTTTTTAAATTCGGCCTGAATTGACCCCTGGCTGCACTGGAAGTGCAGCATTTAGCTGCTGCTGGTGATTTCTACACCTGTCCATAAATATCACTCTGTCATTTTAAAAATAATGTTGGCATGAATTTCTGTTTAAAGACACCAGGAATACAATTTAATATTGACTGCTTTCAGTTTAGCCATGAGCTAATCGATGTAAACTCAATTTCTCCAAACAGAGGCTGTTCAGGAAGCTCAGCACACTTCAACATGCTCATTTATGTTTATAACACTAAACCTTAAAGAGGTATTTTTGTGATTTTGAAGTGGTGTTTTATCAGGTATTTATCTACAGTAAGGACCAGAACCACTGATGATGTCATCAAAGTGAGTGGAGTTGCTACAAACAGGAAGTAGTCCTCTGACAGGTGACAAATCCTGACTGTAGATAAATAACTGATAGAACGCTACTTTTTTCTTGTTTTCTTTTGTTTCAGCTCCTCCAGTCTCACCTCTTTATCTTGTTTTGAAAATTCACTAAATGCAGCAAATGAAATCTCATGATTTAGTGGATGGTTTTGTTTGTTTTTTTAACGCTTAGACTATTTCTTATCATAATCTCTCTTATGGCCATTGGCTGTTTTATAATTCTGTGTTTTTCTGCCTCATAATAAAACAAAGCTAAATAGAAATTAGATAGTGAATTCATAAAGTTTAAGAGTTATTTTAAACCATGCAGGACCATCTCTGAGAGTCAGAGTCTCAAAACATTGACCAAATATCTCAAAATCCTCTAAAAGCCCAGAAGTTAAAAAACAAAAATATGAATTTTGATTAATCATATTTTGTCAACATGAAAATTATATATCATTATAAGCAAAATATTTAAGAAAGTATCCAAAGAGAGTTTTAAAAAGCTGACTTCCTGTTTTAAATGTACTAATATATAGAAGAGCATTTGTTATCAACTTAGAAATAAGCGTTTTTGTTTAAAAGTAGTCAAAATATGACTTTACTTGTTTTTTTAGAAACCTAATTTATATTTTCCTAGCTGTTCTTATTAGATGTTATAAAAACATTTCCTAAAATTAAAATATACAGCTTCTGGTATAATTTATAGCTTCTGGAGGTTTAGATTTTTCACTCTTGCGGCATTTATTTTCCACCTGGTTGGCAGTCACATGACTGAATTAACTTTTTCTCTAGGTATATACATGTAAGTCACCAGAAAATCAAAATTTTCCAGTTCTTTTTTAGTTTTTTTAAGAGGTTAATTGCTGCCTTACTGTTTCTCAGGTGTTTATTTCTCATCTGAAGAGTGTAAAGACATGAATTCATGAACAGCTGATCAGCTCATAAAACCCTTTAAGCAGCTGAAATTTAACACATAAGAACAAGATTTATTATGGTGAAGACAAACAAAGAATAGGGTTATTGATTGAGCCTTCATTATTTGCTCAGATCAGAATTATAAACTAATCTTTCTTCCCAAACGTCAGTCTGACCTCCCATCTACTGGCCTAAATCTGTTGCAACCCTCGGTACTTAAAGCATTTGTCACATCCCTGCAGATAATTAGATGAGTCAAGGTGCCAGAAGAAAGTCGGTGACATAATAAGCTCCAAACATCTGTCCCGGCTCAGGCAGGCCACAGCAGGACGGTTATGGTCCAGTAAATCAAAGCCAACTGAATCCAGACAGGGTTAGTCAGTGAAACCCGTTAAATCTTACTGAATGAAGCATGGAGCGGGTGTCTGACTGTTTCCAGTGGTGTTTATGGCCGGTTACCATAGCGACCTGGTTTACTGAGTGTCTGGCAGCTGGCCCGGCTGGAGCTGCTTTGGTTACGTTAGAAAATGCCATTTTGGTTCTTCAGGTCTTTGTTGTATGTTTAAACGGGATGCGGATTCCCAGAATCGGCGATGACATCATTGCTGGTGACCTCAGAGTGGCCACGCTGTCCGATTGGCTGAGAGCCAGAGCGGTTAGGTCAGCAGCACATGGCACCCAGGGTTCTCTGCATCCCCCACTGGGATCCCTCAGCGTCTCTCCTCCCTCTCAAGCTGTCACGTTTTATTGGATCTGTTTTGTTTCACTTTGTTTTTTCTCATCTTATCTCTTCCATTCTGCTTCATCTCAAACCTCACTTCATGAGTAGGAGCATTTTGACACTTGTTTTTGGAACTATTTTCCTCTTAAAGTCTGTGAATTACCGTAAATGACCTGAGCATTGTCTCTGGATAATGTGCAATGTTTATTTTTTCAAGTAGTTTATATATTTTCCAAAATTATGGTTTTTTTAAATCACTATTTCAAGGGAAAAAATGTAATGTCCCTCCTTAGACCCTGCAGGCTCATTTTAGGATGTCTCTACACTATAATATTTATTCTGTTCAATTTAGAACTTTTATTATATTCAGGTAAACTAAACTTAAATTATTATTTTCTTTTATTGTTATTTTTCAGACATTTTGATATACAGTACATGAGATTTGTTTTAACTTTTGAACTACTGGACTTCTGTCTCCGTTTAAAAAAAAATTGCATTGCGCAAAATGATTTCAGTGGATAATGAGTCTGAATTGCAGGTTCTTTGCCAGATTATTTTTATTGACATTACCATTTTACTTCATGCAGATTGTCTTGCTGAAATAAACAAGACATCATTTTAGCTGTATATTATTATATGATCCACACAGTTGCAGAATTTCACAAAACTGTCCCAAACCTGTTGAATAATTGTACTTTTGAAAGTATTTATCTGTTTCTTCTAAGCTATTTTTCATGGTTTTGTCAAAATGTGATTATTTATTTTCTAACCACACAGCCACCTAAACCTGTTACACTCAGAAAGTATGATTTTAAGTTTGATGTTTTATTTAGTAATAAATTGTTTTATTTATTTCTTTCTTTTTAGTAAATGTATATAATATCAATTCCTACTTTTTATTCATCCATCCCTCGGGGACTTTTAAACTCCTCTCTCTCCGTGTCACTTCCACGCACCATTAGCTATAAATGTTTCAACCTGCGCCTCTCTGTGAACCAGGCTTTAGTGAAACTCTAGCTGTGGCTCGCTCTGCATGTTGACCCGTTTTCCTTCCCTGTGACCAAACACAGGCCGGTTCCCGGTACGCTGTCCTGCCTCCACCACATGAGAAACAGACACAGACAACCACTGCCAGCCTCCCTGCCTGGCTCCCTTCCAGATCCGGCCATGCAAGGGGCGTCTGCTCAGCACATGGCTGTGAGTATGGGAGGCGGTGTGAACATGCTCAGGTTCACACACATTTAAATATGTAGGATTTAAATAGAGGAATAGATACAAGCTCTCAGAGGGACATTCAAAATATTGATGAAGATTAATGAGTTCATTAAAAGCATCAAACATCAGCTGAACACCAACACATAATAAGCTTGTAGTTCTGCTGTTTATTATTTATTTATTTTTGACAAATGAGCTGGATAGTTTTGAGTCACTATATATTTTTCTATTTCAGATCGAAAAGCAGATGTCTTGTGCGATGGGTGTTCCTGCCTCTGTACACAACCCCTCCTGCTCCTCACCTCAGGTACAGGCCTGTAACCTTTACTCCTCACTATTAAACAACTTGACATAATACATGTATTTGCTTTCTATAAGTACTATCCGAAGGATGATGTTGTTACTCTTATGTTATTACAACAAGTTCATTTGGCATTCCTACTAAGTACTGTGTACATGACCTACAAAACATTAAGTGCATTTAGGGTTATGATTTATTGTAAATTAATAATTTAATTTAAAAAATAGCAATATAAGGGAATGTAATAATCAACTTTAAATCATCCTCATAGTTTTTAGAGCTGTTTTTTAGTTTAGCAGTTTTTTCTCAGGTTAATTTGATTCAGTGAGCTATAGGGCCTAAAATGTGCTCTATGTGGCTGACCAGCCAGTTTAATATAATTCGCTATGCTAGGCTAACAGGTAGCGAATGCTAGTTTTTGCTTTCTATTAGTTAAATGAGAAAATTGAGGATACTCCTATGCTAGGCTAGGCTAACGGGAAGCTAATGACTGTTTTTGTTTTCTATCAGATGAGAAAGTTGAAGATACTCCTATGCTAACAAACACAGTAATTGTGAGGATAACACCAGTTGGAATAAGCTAGAAAATGTAAATAGCATTTTTCCAAGAATAAAATATAAAAATCCTCTCAATAACAACTAAAGTTAAGACAAGAAGTCCAGGTGCCACGTCGTCTTATCACTTTCAAATTTCTTTGCTAGGTTAAGCTAACAGGCAGCTAATATCTGTTTTATACCAAAGTTAAATGAGAAAGTTGAAACTCCTTTGTTAGCACAGTAAATGTGAAGCTGACACCAGTTGCAATACCTTAGCTGAACTGATTCACATTTGTCCAAAAACTTGCAAAAACTTCCCACTGTTTAAAGTTTTTTGCTGGGCTAAGCTAACAATTATCAGCAACTAATGTGAAAAAACTAATAAAAAATGAATAAACTAAATTTTGGGGTCAGCAGTGTGATTTGTATGACTCACCATCACAAAGCAAATGTAAAATTTAGCCCTATCTTAACAATCAAAAGGGGTAAAGCAATGAAATGTTTGAAAAACATCATTGCTGAAATGTTATGATGGTTATGGATAAACCTTGTTTAAAAATCAGTGCTATCACCTTGAAATGATGGTCTAAAAACAGTTTTAGACAGGAACTAATACAAAAAGAAGACAATAGTTTTAGGTCCAGGGGACTCGGTTCAGTTGGGAGGGAAATGCAAAATATCCTGTGGGTCACTACAGGCACTCATTAAAAAAAATTATCTCTGCTCCTTTGAATTTACGCTGTCAGGTTTGTTTTGTTTACAACAGAATGCTTACGTCACTCCCAGCTCCCTGGATAAGGGTTTCCTTTCACATTATGATTGGACTGCACCAGGGTTCAGGGGGGAGTGGACAGAGTTTTCAGAGTTCAGTAAACTTTCACACAGCCCAGTTTAGGTGGATTCTTTGAGGAAATGAACTCTCAAAACGTTTGTTTTTACATAAACTATCTCACTGGTCATCTTTCACTTCTACCTGTGGTTTTATGTAAACCTCTCAAAGAATAGTGTCAAAAAGAGCTTGTGATTATCTGACAACTCAGGATTTCTTTATTTGAAAAAGAAAAAATATTTTTTTATTTCCAGGAAAAGTTGCTTTTTTGGAGAGACAAAGTTTTTGCCTGAGAGAGACAACATCAATCTGGTGTCTGTTGGCCACATAGGATTATAGATTTTTATTAGAACATGCATGTTCCAAACTGATTACATGTACCACTAAAACATGCGCTTTTTATTGGTTTTGTTTACCTTTATTACCCCAACTCTAAAATCTAATCTTAACCTTTGAAAATCATAAAGACGTGAAATTTTCCACAGATCCTAACTCCTAATGCTCTATTGGTCCTGGTACAAGTGATTGTGTAACTCAGATCTTTCTCCTGAGCTTCTTTACAGTATTATAATTTAGTGTTATCAAGTGTTTTGCAAGTGTCTTAGGTGTGAATCGGACGGTCCCTGCTTCTTTAAAACCACAGGAGGTGCATTAACATGCCTCTGTTGTACAGGAACGCCGCTCTCAGCTCGAGTGGAAAAGTAAACATTTGACAAGTGGATCAGTGTTTCATGTACAGTTTTATGTCTTCATTCACTGATCCCTCTAGACCCAAATATCAAAGCGATGTGTCATCCAGGCCAAGGAGAGCCATGATGTAATCACTGGCCTCAGCGTCATGGTGTTTGTATGTAGTAAACAGAGCTGAAACACTCATGTCCTGTCCTGCTCCGTGTGTGTGTGTGTGTGAGTGAGACTGGCGGCCTGACTGGCTGGTAAAGTTGGCGCAGACAACTAAGTGACCTCATTCTTGGCACCAGCTAAATGTGCTCCCTTTTTTTTTTTTTCTTTTTTCTGAAGCTGAATGGCGAGGAGCAAAAAAAAAACTGCCTCCTCTCTTAAAGACACATTGTGTAACAGCAAACAGATAGCTGAATATCCAGGGATGGGAGTAGAGGGGTGATGTCATGCTCCAAACATGACCTCTCCCTCACTTGCTGAGAGGAGGAGAAAGGTGAGATGAGGTTTAATTTAGCTCCAACAGTCAGTTTAGTCAGATGATACACAGGATTAATAAAGTGTAAAGGTATCAAGCTGCAGACAGCAGCATTAACATTGAAATATATCAGTCTTCACATCAATGGCAACAATGGAAAAACTCAATAAACTATAGATTGTTTTAGTTTTGTCCCACAAAAAAAAAACCCCATCACAGTTAATGTTTTAATTTATATTTTATGGAAAATGAAGTTGTGAAATGATTGTCCATCTACATGAAAAATGGATATAATTTCACTATTTCATGAATTTTCAGTTATTGCTGCTGAAATAAACAAGGTCTAGCTATATAAATAAGTTTAAAACAGGTTTTGTTTCATAGTAAAAATTCCCTTCTTGTTAAATCATTATTTTGAAAGCTGAGTTCAGTTTGACTAGCCACTCCACAAGTGGAATTAAGAAATCACCTCAGCAGAACCTGTCTGATGACATAAAGTAGGCTAAAAGATCTCAACAAGCAACACATTGTGCCCTGCTTTAATGAAGTTCAAGAACAAACGGACCTAGAAAAGCAGCTAAAGCTCTGCAGACCTTGCTTGATTAAGGTTAAGGTCAGAGGTCATGGTTCACCAGTCAGAAGAAGCAAAGAATGGCATCATGAGAATTACAGACCAAATTACCAAAACAGAACACAAAGGCATGAGGGCCCACCAGGGACATTATTCCTAATTACCTTTCATTTTCTGTATGAGAGGTTTTCACTTGTATGTATGAGAGGTTTTCACATGTGTTTATGAGAGGTTTTCACATGTGTTTATGAGAGGTTTTCACATGTGCGTATGAGAGGTTTTCACTTGTATGTATGAGAGGTTTTCACATGTGTGTATGAGAGGTTTTCACATGTGTTTATGAGAGGTTTTCACATGTGTTTATGAGAGGTTTTCACATGTGTTTATGAGAGGTTTTCACATGTGTGTATGAGAGGTTTTCACATGTGTTTATGAGAGGTTTTCACATGTGTTTATGAGAGGTTTTCACATGTGTTTATGAGAGGTTTTCACATGTGTGTATGAGAGGTTTTCACATGTGTTTATGAGAGATTTTCACATGTGTTTATGAGAGGTTTTCACATGTGTTTATGAGAGGTTTTCACATGTGTTTATGAGAGGTTTTCACATGTGTTTATGAGAGGTTTTCACATGTGTTTATGAGAGATTTTCACATGTGTTTATGAGAGGTTTTCACATGTGTTTATGAGAGGTTTTCACATGTGTTTATGAGAGGTTTTCACATGTGCGTATGAGAGGTTTTCACTTGTATGTATGAGAGGTTTTCACATGTGTGTATGAGAGGTTTTCACATGTGTTTATGAGAGGTTTTCACATGTGTGTATGAGAGGTTTTCACATGTGTGTATGAGAGGTGTGTATGAGAGGTTTTCACATGTGTGTATGAGAGGTTTTCACATGTGTGTATGAGAGGTTTTCACTTGTATGTATGAGAGGTTTTCACATGTGTGTATGAGAGGTTTTCACATGTGTGTATGAGAGGTTTTCACATGTGTGTATGAGAGGTTTTCACATGTGTGTATGAGATGTTTTCACTAGTGTGTATGAGAGGTTTTCACATGTGTGTATGAGAGGTTTCACATGTGTTTATGAGAGGTTTTCACATGTGTGTATGAGAGGTTTTCACATGTGTGTATAAGAGGTTTTCACATGTATCAAAAGTAATTTGGAATAATGTCCCTGGTGGCTCCTCATACAAAGGCCTGTCTCACATATAAAAACCAACAACACTACACAGAGACACAGAAAAACATAATCATGCCATTAGTCAAACGTGGTGGTAGTGTGATGGCCTGGAGCTGCTTTGCTGCTTCAGGACCTGAATGACATGTAATTCATGGCACCGTGAATTCTGCTCACTACAGGAAAATACTGAAGGTTAATTTCTGACCTTTGACCTTAAAAAGGTCATTCATGCTGGAAAACCCTCCAATGTGGCTGAACTAAATCAAATATTTTAAGAAGAGTGGAACAAAATTCCTCCGCAGTGATTTGAGAGATTACACTTGTTGCAAACCTGGGTGTTCAGCAGTGATTTAGTTTAGGGGTCAATTACTTTTTCACATTGGGCCAGGCTGGTTTGAACTATTTATTTGTGACAAAAACAAAAGCCAAAACAAATTAAATAATTAGTAATTAAATCAAATATATTGCTTTATTTGCACTATGAGGAAACAAATATCCATGAATTCAACTCTTATTTTTTAAATCATGTTTCTTTGCTCAGAGAGCCAAGCAGCCGTTGGGCCATCATTACCAACAGCAGCACCCAGGAATGGTCCGCATCAACAACCCAGTGACATCCATGGGTCACATGATGGAGATGATGCCACAGCGCCTCCATGCACCTCCTCTGCAGCAGCAGCAGCACCATCCACCAAATCATCACCATCATCATCAACCTCAGCTTCCAGCTCCACCCCTCACCTACCAACAGAGATGTCATGCTCCACCCCCGCAGCACCTGGGAGGCAACCAGCATCACCAGTCAGGGAACGTCCCACACTCTCATTCTCACCAGTCACCTCCATCACGTCTGCAGCAGAGTTCACCACCCCCTCTGTCTGCCCCAGCACAGGTGCTATATTTGAGCCTCACTCATGTTCTCAGGCCCAATGAGGACATTTTATCATGAATTCTAAGTTTTGTTTTGTTTTTCAGTTATCACCAGTTGAACAACAGATGCAGCCCTTGCAGTCTCATCATCCAGTGCATGCCGGCAGCAGCTGCAACCGTCGCAGAAGAACCACAGAGCAGGACCCCGACGAACGGAGGCAGAAGTTTCTGGAGCGTAACCGGGCTGCCGCCACCCGCTGCCGACAGAAGAGGAAACTGTGGGTGTCGTCTCTGGAGAAGAAAGCTGAAGAGCTGACACACACAAACCTGCAGCTACAGGTGAGTTTCGATCTCAGACAGCTGATAAAGCTCATCATAGAAAACCTACTCAGCAAATCTATGTGTCCCACAGAATGAGGTGACGTCACTGAGGTCAGAGGTTGGTCAGCTGAAGCAGATCCTCCTCACACATAAGGACTGTCCTGTCACGGCTCGGCAGAGGGAAGCACAGGGGTACCCTAGTGAGTAAAACCCCCTCCCCTGTCTAGAGGCAGCGTCTCCAGCCCTCTGAGGGTTGTAATAAGGCACAAATCTCCCCTAAATGTGCACATATGCATCACATATTTACATCCAGAAGCCTTAAACTGTGTCTGAAAGGGTCAAATCAGCTTTTAACCCTGCAGTCTCTACGTATAAGCACTTTGATTCCATAGGGAAGCCAATCAAAGACAAACTCTCTGTTTAAAGGAATATTTTGTTTCCCTTTTTTGATAACACTTTTAAAAAACCAACATTGCCCATGTTGCACTCAGAAAGGCTGAAGTGAATGTAATGAGAGGTCATTTAAAAAAGATTGCACCCTGTTTAACCAGAGAGACGTTAAGCTTTAAGAGCACCGGAGAACAAAAACAGAGTATTTTGCTTGTTATATTCATATATTTTTATTGCTGTCTTTTTACCTGTCTGTACAGTATTCATTTGTTGAAATAAAAAAGAAAAGATATTTTCATTTAACCTGAACTGCAGTGGGTTTTTATTCACCCGGTACTCACGCCCAAGAACGGACAACCTATGAGTGACAGATGTCTCTGTGTCCAGCTGCAGGGGTGAGTCCAGGAGGGAGTCCCACCCCTGCAGATCCAGAGTCTCAGCTTCAGGCCATCCAGCACAACAGCGTTTCCACCTCCTCGACAGCTGGAGGCGACACCCCGCCTGGACTCTCGTCTTCCAGCTACAGATGAAACGCTGAGCTGGACGAACTAATCCATGAAACTTTTCACCAGCATTATGAGACGTTACGGTTGGAAAGACGAGGACATGTTCATACCAGCTGCAAAAACATCACATTTTTGCTCTTAAATTTTGCCCCCAAATTTTAATACATGCAACTCCTATATGAGCACACCTTTCTAACTGAGCAGCTGTTATTGTTGCATACTTTGTGGATTTTATTTTGAAACAGAAATAGCTTGCAATACATTTTTTAAGTATTTATATTAAAAAAAATACAAATTCAGCCAAAAAATGTCATAATCTTGTAAATAAAAATCTGTCAAATCCATATTTGTGTTGCAAATCCATTTCAAATCAGTCAAACATACACTTGTCTTAAGTCACTGAATAATTGTGTCAGAAAATGACACTTTAATAACATTTTGTACAGTAAAAATGTGGATGATTGCTTTAAATCTAATAATCAAATAAAAAGACATATTCTGATCTCGTTATGGTGATATTTTTATATGGTTTTGGGACATAAAACCTGTCACTTTCACCAGTTATCACATTGGTTTTGAGCACATGGTGTGGTCTACACTGCCATCTAGTGTCCAAATGTGACAACTGCAGCTGGTCATAAATTATTCAGATGAAAGATTGATTTAATTTAACACACATAAACTTTTATTATTATATCACATACAAACATCAAAAGCTGCATTCCCCCCATTTTATTTAAATTTAATGAAACGTTTTGGTTAAAGCTGTAAACAATCAAATCTTTTCATGTTGAGAACTGGAAGGAATTACTTAACGCCTGACACCTCGACGGTCTGGTGGTAATAAAATACTCTGTGTGCACACACGTCTTTGTTGTGCATGAGTATATGATTTGGACCAAACGTGGGAGGCGCTCCACCCTGTTAACTCAAACAAAGAGACGGCCTAACCACTGCCAGACAAGGCCTTGACATCCAACAGCTTCACACACATTTCAGGGTTTCCCTCCTCTGATTTATTAATCCACATTTGGAAATTCAAAACACACAGCCTTCTTTTAAAACACATTCTCATTTATGACATATTTGTCACATTTTGGGGGATTTTACTTCCTTGTGTAATGCAAAATGATACAAAGCTCCATATAAAAGTATAAAACATAATAAATGTGGTACAAAACTTTTTTTTTCCCTGCTAACCTGCAGCCATCTTTACATTTTGTACAAATCAGTATTAGCACCATAATTGAAATCAGTGGTACATCATTCATATGTGTACATTCACAAGAAAATCACACATTTAGAGACACACGCAGGTGTGAGGAAATGAAAGAGGAAAGGCCCTGATCAGGAAGGGGAAGTGGGGAGAGCTGGACTTCCTCTGGAGTCTGAAATGACCGTCATGGGATCAGCTGGTCTGCAGTCCTTTATGCCCTGAAGGAAATCTTGTGGGGTCTGTCTACTGCTGACTAACCCAGATTAGTCATCTATCTACTGAGAGGAAAGAAAGAAATGAATAAAACAGTCCTAAGTTCACACATTTCAATGCTGCACAGTTTTCAGTCAGAGAACCTCTGCATGCCGCTGTCTCTGCGAGCACCACAGCTGTCTAGGAAGCGATCACAAGGAAACTCGATGAGGTCTCCTTCCTCTAGCGGTGCGAGCCGAGTTGGTCGGCTGCTCTGGTAGCTGGTGAAGTCCGTGGACACGGAGGCCGCGGTCACATTGGGACGAAAAGGTCGCCTGGTCGAGTACATGTGGCGCACATGGATGGACGTCTTCCTCCTCTGCAGCCTCCTTCTAAGGCTCCGACCCAACCAGACCCCGCTGATGACCAGCAGCAGCACGCCGTTCCCCACCAGGGTCGCCACCGTCACCAGCTGGAGGTCAGAGGTCAGCGTGGCGCCGCCGTGGCCGTCCTGCTCGGGGTGGGTGACCAGTCCCGTGCAGTGGTCCCGCGGTGCTACCTGACACACAGATCCTCCCACTGCTCCCTCCACACACACCATGTAGGTCACTCCTGGGGTGAGTTCGCGGAGGGTGACGGAGCGAGCTGCTCCAGGGGTGTAGACGTAGCGCGGGAAACGATCCGCCGTGCCAAATCTGTCAAACAGGATCCGATAGTGAACTTCATGAAGGGTAGGCTTGGGCCCTGGTGTGTAGCGGCGATGATCCCTGGTGGTCCAGTACACAGTGACGGTACTAGATGTGATGTGGTCTACTGACACGTTGGTGATGAAATGACGGTTGAACACACAAGGATCTGTGATTATAGGTAGTCTCTCCTCCTGATTTGACCTCAGAAGGTCAAACTTTTCTCCTGACTGGACAGAAGGACTTGTACTGACCCAGACTTTTGTTGAAAGACTCGGTTTAGAAGTGGCTGATGGATCAGTTTTAGCAACACCGTTTGACCTGCGTCTCCCTTTGGGTCGTGTACCAGCTGACTCCACAGGTTGCAACTCTGTTTTTGTTCCTTTCTGGAAAGCTGAAGGTTCTTCCACCCCTAGCCCTCCTTGGTCTCCTTGGATTTCCATCTCTGCTCTTTTGCTTTTATCTCCGTCTTTCGATCCATCCTTGTTCTGGTGCCTCAAACGTTCTTTATCCACTGATTCAGTTCTATTTCCCTCACCCATTTCCACCTCTTTACCTCTCCTCTCTTCACCCTTTGCTGTGACTAACTCGACTCTTTCTATTTCGTCTACTTTCACCATTACATTTCTTCCCCGGCTCTCCTCAGGCCCGACTTGACTCTCACACAAATGGCTCCAGTTCCCGAGGGGCTGCAGCTGGGAGCTGTTCACATAGTCCAGATATTTCCCCCTCAGAGCTACAGGGTAATGACATTGCACGATTATAGTCAACAGTTTGCCCTGAGAATGTGCAGCAGTCATCCATCTCTTCAGCTGCTCCAGGCGACAGTCACAGGTCCAGTTGTTGCCATGGAGATCCAGATCATAAAGCACATGGTTCAGGGTAAAAATATCACCTGACAGGCTGGTTAGAAAGTTGTTGTTCAGCTTTAGCAGTTTTAGACATTTCAGTTTTGCAAAGGCCAATGAGTTTATGTTGGAGATCTGGTTGCGGCTGAAGTCCAGCTGCTCGATGCGCTCCAGAGGGTCCAGGAGACCGGATGGGATTTCCTCCAGCTCGTTTCCGTCCATCAGGAGCTCCCTGAGGCTCGACAGTCCCTTCAGTGCGTCTCTGTCCATATGAGAGATCCTGTTGTTGCTGAGGGAGAGCTTTGACAGCTTTTTAAGGTTTTGGAAGACGTGGTTTCCGATGTGTCGGATTTCATTTTCAGACAGCAGCAAAGTCGTCAGAGCTCTGAGATGAGAGAAAACCAGGATGTTGCGCAGCACTGACTGCTTGTTGTGAGCCAAGTTTAGGAATCGCAGGTTGGTCAGCTTGGAGAGCGCGTTCCGGTGGATGTGTTGCACTTGGTTGTGCTCCAGATGGAGGTAATGCAGGCTGGTCAAACTTTTAAAAACATATTCTTGCAGAACTTCTATTGAGTTGCCATCAAGACGCAACTTAACAAGACTGTCCAAATTTAGAAAGATCTCAGGTGTGATTTTCCTAATGGCATTGTTGTTCCCATAAAAAATAGTTAATTTCTTGAGGGGTTGTAAAGCTCCAGCTGCTACAGATGTTAAAAGATTATGTCCCAGGTACAGCTCCTCCAGGTTGGACAGTCTCTCAAACGCTTTAGGGTGGATGGTCTCTATTTGGTTGTACTGTAAGTCCAGCCTGATGAGGCTGCTGCAGCGTGAGAAATCTGAAGCAGAGATGTTTGTGATGAAGTTCCCCCCGAGGCTGAAGACCCGCGCGCCATCAGACAGCCGCGCTGCGGGTTTGGGCACGGCGCGCAACCCGCGGTTGGTGCACATGAGGTGCTGCGGATGCGCACAGTCGCAGCGATCGGGACAAAAGTCCGCCACCGATACGGGTGATGTCAACCCACACAGAGACAGCAGGAAAACGCATGCTCCCACCAGAAACCTGCTGGTATCCATGTCCAGACCAGAGCGCGTCGTGTCCGTTCAGGTGCAGCCGCGCCTCTCCTCCGTCATGCTGCAGACGCGCGCCTCCATTTGCTCCCCGAAACAAACGTGGCACACTTCAGGTTCATGTCTGCATCCATAGAGGGTTAATTAGTCCAGTGCGCTCTGCTGCTGGATGAGGAACCCATCTGAGAGCAGCCTTCATCCCCCGAGTGGTCATCTGCTGCGAATTACAGGCGCTCAGCGCGATCACGCGCGCACACAATAAAGAAGTCCCTCCCCCGCAACTCTGCGACCCTGCCAGAGCCAGATGTGCACAGTTTTTGACGCACAAGATTGAAAGCCCCGCGCGAGAGAAGTGATCTAACTCACAGGCGCGCTCTCAATTCTCCTCTTTGACCGAGTTTTGTGCGCGCCCCCGCAGGTCTGGGATCTGGATCAGATTCCTCCTGGTGCGGACGGAGACAGGAAGAGGTCCTTCTCACGGAATCCCATAGACTCCCTGGATCTTTAAACAGCAAAGTACTGACCAGGATGAATAAAATAGTACTATAAACAAAGTATACTGAAAGGTAAAAATAGGCATAAAGAATTCAATCAAGTTCAATATAAAGTCTAAAGTTAACTTTACGTTTCAATCTGAAGCCTATGAAATGTTGACTTAAACCAATTATAAAAGGTTTGAATCTAAATATATAAAAAGTTAACCTGATTAATTGAAATATTTAGACTCAATCTAAACATCCATCCATTCCTGAACCGCTTCATCCAAAGCTGGTGTCATCATCTCTTTACCCCTATATAGGCTTCTTTTAAATTTAATTCTAAAGTTTCATTTGAGCTAAATATTTCATTTAACTTTAACTTTTAGAATTAACTTTAAATATTATGAATTTATTCCACGTATTTATATTTAATCCTACATATTTATTTTTACCACCTTTATTTGGGTCGATTGATGTTTCCAAAAAGAAATGCTATTTAAAAAAGTGACTTTAAAATGTACACCCCATTTTTATACTTTTATTTGGAACTAAATGTTGCTGGTAATTTTTGAATAACTTTATAATCGGTGCCATATAAAAAGCTAAAACTCCTGTAATTATAGTTTTTTGCTCGTCTGCTGAGCAAAGACACTGAAAAACCTCCAATATCCACCCAGTCTGCATGCATTGTATGTGACTCATCATTCTGAAGCCTAAATTTAATTTATTCTCTCTCATTAATGTGTCTTTTAGTTACAGGGACCACATGGAGCACAGATGGTTCACATTTGAAAATGCTGAGATCAGGTTCATAAATGGTGAGAAGTGCCAAATCCTAATTAAAGATGTCAAACTTTAATTCAGGGTTACTGGGGCATGTGAATTATAATTTTACAGACAGACTTGTAGCTACATGGGGGTTTCTGGGCCAATGTCACTGGCAAAACATCTGCACATTTTTACTGCGAACATGAGGTAGAGTACTTAAGACAAAGGCTACAGCAAGGAATGGAGTTCATTGCAACAATTCTTATGGTAAAATAATCATTGTTGTACTTTTATCATTGATGTTTGTGGATATGATGATAGAAGAACTGTTCTATGACTGAGAGTTGATGTTTAATCTGTGAAAAGGGAAAAATCTGATCACGACACTGTTACTGTAACAACCAGCATAATAAGAAAATTTAAAAATAAAAGTTTTACCAAACTTTTATGCTAAATATGATGGCATAAGGGCCACTTAGATGACAAAAAATAAAAGAAGTGTTGACAAAAAAGTCAAATTATTATTTCCAGATTAAAGAGATAGTTTTGCTTGTTTTGGCTCCCCCTGGTGTCCGTTTTAAATCACTGCTGTAAAAACGTTAGCACCATTGTCTTTGCTCAGAAACACCTAAATCTAACTATGGCAATGTCTCCTCAGCCTTCATAGTTTTCTACATGAACGGTTATTTACTCCTTCAAAGAAATCAGCTGTGTTCAAGCAGGGAGAGATAGAAAAAAAAGCAGGAATCATGAGCTAAAAACACTCTGGTGCTAGTTTAACAGCTAGCCACTTTGGGTTAGCATAACCCTCACGAGATACGTGACTTTGTGAGACTTCCGGGCACCGGACCGGAGAATGAAATGTTGCAATCGTGGTATTCTGGATCCAAGCACCAGATGGGGCTGAGTGACTTTTCATTACCCCTGTAAAGGGTCTTTAGCACATAGCCTACTAGCTCAAGAAAAAGATTTAAAAGTATGAAAAAGTTGCAAAGTATGCCTTTAAAGTCAAAATATCATGCAAAAAAGGTTTTTTAGATTCTGGAATAAAGCTGTTATTTTGAGATTAAAAGGAGATTCAAAAACTTAACTAGCCTTGAAAAAGAGACCTAAAATACCCATAATGCTTTGCTGACTTTATCCACCATAAGGTTTTAATCAAAGGGACATTCTAAGCTCATACACTGAAACGTGCATCTGGTTTTTAAAAGAACCTGCAAATAACAGTTTTGAATTCCTTTAAGACAGAGCTCAAGTTTCACTAGAGAACAATAATATTAATAAAGTATTATTTTCATATAATTCCAGTGTCTTGAGGTACTTGTGTATGTTTAAGACGCTGTAATAACCCTCTGTCATAACAATAATAATAAAAATAGGATAATTGCAGTTGAGTTTATCTCCCCAGGCTAATCGTGAATTAACATGCAACTTTGTATGGAATAGCATTTTGATATTTTACTTGACATTTTGACTTTAATCTTATTATTTTATAATTTCTGAGTGGACCTAATGTTCCTTACATCTGAAACACACTGTTAATGTCCTCTAGTGGAAGCACTAAGTACTACAATTGGCAACCTCCAGTTTTATTCGATATTACAGTATTTTGTATTGTTATATATTAAGATAATAAATAACAGATTATATAATTGTTAAATTAAGATCAACCAATTTAGTTTGATCTAAACACTTCCTTATTTTTTCATTCTTTTGAGTGGCCCTAATATCTGAAACTTATGTTTTTATAGGAGCTCTATCTCTTTAATAAGATTTGTCCATTCTTCAAAAACCTGCCAATTTAAGTGTTATACATACCATCTACCTTCTGGTGAAAGATTTATTTTCTACAACTGGTTCTATTCAATATTTTATAATTGCTATATATTAAGATCAATTAGGCTAAAGGGGTTAAAGATGTTTAGTCTATTTGATCCCTGGTGTTAGAAAGGTGACGTTCAGGCTGAGAATAAAATCTCAGAGCTTCATTTTCTATTGAGTTACCAATAATACGACATAATTCTACTGTAATCAAAGTTTTAACAGCTCTGTGTGTCAGCTATTACAAATATATACAGCAAAAATAAATGTTACATCGTCTACAAATGTATTCACTTAGTCTATTTTGTTTGGTTTTCATGCACCCTCTGTCATAAACATTTATTAACACTCGTGGGTTTTTTTTACCATGAGATCCAAGTGATTCTTGTCAGTATCTGCTGGTACGCATCATCATGTCAGAGCGTCTGTGGGAGACAGAGAGGAATACAACCCATGGGGAAGCACCTTTCTCTGGGAGGTCATTTCCTGTCTGACGATATCTCTGTCGTATTTCTCTGCATCTTTGTCTCTATTTGAATGTCTGCTCAGCTCTCCCTCAGGGAACACACACATCGAGAAAGAAGGCAGAGATCTGGCCCCATGCAGACTCAGTGGGACCAGTTAATTTGTTTTATGACAGCCTTCTGTTCTGTCTCAGAGTTGAAAGGAAAACATGGAGGTTTCCTCAGCACAGACTTGTTCTGACAACAGAAACGACTCGATGTGTACTTTACTGTAAACACAGAGGAGACAAAAAAAGAAGAAGAAGAAGAACAGGTCAAAAATAAAGAAAATGTTTTATGGCTGACCCAGATTCACAAATCACTGGAACAGAGCAGAGAGCTGCCCACTACAGTGCCTGTTTAAAATAAAGGCATCAAAGAGCTTAAATGTGTTAAAATATCTGCATGAATATAAAATCCAACCACTTGACTTGATTTGAAACATTTCTTTAGTGTTGAGGTGCATTAAAAGAAAACAGGTGAAAAATATGTTTTGAAAGGCAAAATTTCAAGCAACATCTGATTCATTCTTTAAGTCACTTTTTTTATCTTCTCAAAGCAGGAAAAGGAAATCCAGACTCCAGACAGACAGATGCTAACTTTTCTGTCACATTACATCCTCCCAGACGTTCACCCCTGGGAATCAGGGATGTGCAGGAGAAAATATATTTAAAAGTTGTTCTGAGACAATATATTTATTTGTCACAATATTCTAAAAAAAACTTTAAATAAGGCTGTGCGATAAAATCAACTGTTCTAACAGGTCAAGTGAGCAACTGCAAACAAAAAAGATCTGCTGAACAGATGTGAACACTGCAAAATCAAACTGAATAATAGTTTCTCATTGACATCTTTAATATTTATGAGGAATGAAGAATTCCATTATTGATCTTTGAAAAGTAAATGTGGCAAATAAGGGCTTTTTGTTCACCAAGAGGTTGGATGTGCAAAAATCCCCAAACAAAACATTAGCTGGTTCAAGAACCCTTTGGATTAACTTAATAAAAATATGTCTTCATCTTTGCATTAGATCATATTACACTGTGTGCAGAATTATTAGGCAAATGAGTATTTTGACCACATCATCCTCTTTATGCATGTTGTCTTACTCCAAGCTGTATAGGCTTGAAAGCCTACTACCAATTAAGCATATCAGGTGATGTGCATCTCTGTAATGAGAAGGGGTGTGGTCTAATGACATCAACACCCTATATCAGGTGTGCATAATTATTAGGCAACTTCCTTTCCTTTGGCAAAATGGGTCAAAAGAAGGACTTGACAGGCTCAGAAAAGTCAAAAATAGTGAGATATCTTGCAGAGGGATGCAGTACACTTAAAATTGCAAAGCTTCTGAAGCGTGATCATCGAACAATCAAGCGTTTCATTCAAAATAGTCAACAGGGTCGCAAGAAGCGTGTGGAAAAACCAAGGCACAAAATAACTGCCCATGAACTGAGAAGAGTCAAGCGTGCAGCTGCCAAGATGCCACTTGCCACCAGTTTGGCCATATTTCAGAGCTGCAACATCACTGGAGTGCCCAAAAGCACAAGGTGTGCAATACTCAGAGACATGGCCAAGGTAAGAAAGGCTGAAAGACGACCACCACTGAACAAGACACACAAGCTGAAACGTCAGGACTGGGCCAAGAAATATCTCAAGACTGATTTTTCTAAGGTTTTATGGACTGATGAAATGAGAGTGAGTCTTGATGGGCCAGATGGATGGGCTCGTGGCTGGATTGGTAAAGGGCAGAGAGCTCCAGTCCGACTCAGACGCCAGCAAGGTGGAGGTGGAGTACTCGTTTGGGCTGGTATCATCAAAGATGAGCTTGTGGGGCCTTTTTGGGTTGAGGATGGAGTCGAGCTCAACTCCCAGTCCTACTGCCAGTTTCTGGA
Organism: Callopanchax toddi; assembly: GCA_006937965.1. Classification (NCBI taxonomy): domain Eukaryota; kingdom Metazoa; phylum Chordata; class Actinopteri; order Cyprinodontiformes; family Nothobranchiidae; genus Callopanchax; species Callopanchax toddi. The sequence continues at coordinate 1,846,915 of SSNR01000080.1, forward strand.
AGACACCTTCTTCAAGCAGTGGTACAGGAAGAAGTCTGCATCCTTCAAGAAAAACATGATTTTCATGCAGGACAATGCTCCATCACACGCGTCCAAGTACTCCACAGCGTGGCTGGCGAGAAAGGGTATAAAAGAAGGAAAACTAAGGACATGGCCTCCTTGTTCACCTGATCTGAACCCCATTGAGAACCTGTGGTCCATCATCAAATGTGAGATTTACAAAGAGGGAAAACAGTACACCTCTCTGAACAGTGTCTGGGAGGCTGTGGTTGCTGCTGCACGCAATGTTGATGGTGAACAGATCAAAACACTGACAGAATCCATGGATGGCAGGCTTTTGAGTGTCCTTGCAAAGAAAGGTGGCTATATTGGTCACTGATTTATTTTTGTTTTGTTTTTGAACAAGTCAGAAATGTATATTTCTGAATGTGGAGATGTTACATTGGTTTCACTGGTAAAAATAAATAATTGAAATGGGTATATATTTGTTTTTGTTAAGTTGCCTAATAATTATGCACACCTGATATAGGGTGTTGATGTCATTAGACCACACCCCTTCTCATTACAGAGATGCACATCACCTGATATGCTTAATTGGTAGTAGGCTTTGAGCCTATACAGCTTGGAGTAAGACAACATGCATAAAGAGGATGATGTGGTCAAAATACTCATTTGCCAAATAATTCTGCACTCCCTGTAATGATTGGGTTCCAGATTCTTTAACTGTCACCTGACAAAGACTCCATCCTCCTGAAACTCAAGCTTTAGTTTGGTGTGACACAGGAGCCATTTGACAATAATCAAATGATTTGTTTGATATATTGTAGCACCATGTCCTGCCTGACCCATGTCTAGTGTTGGTTATTTGACTGGATGATTGAAGTCTGATGATGACATACAAACAGGGGCCTCTGTGGAGGAGCCACACAGCATCTCCTCTTCTTCAAGCTTGGTCACACCTCTTCAGCTGAGGTCAGGACTGCAGGTGGGCCATTCCATTCTCTCCACCAGACACATTCTGGAGGTAGTTTCTTATAAACCTGCTTTGTGAGGGTAAATAGAGGATAGAGTTCAGACTGTGGTGCTTTTGGATGGCCACTGTCAAATCTTATCAAGTATCTTTCTGCACTGATGTTGTTTATAGGGAGATGTTGCCTCACACATCACACTGCCCCCACCTAAAGCTGTCACCCTATAGCGCAGCAATCAGCACAACCTTCTTGTCTTCTTTACATTTGGACCAGATTCCAATAGTAAATGTCTCTTATAGTCATGAGTTTTGCTCCGGTCAGAGAGCTTCCTGTTTCTAGAGGCTCTGTTTGATTTGAGTGATGTCTCCAGTGCTTATGATCCTTATATAACTGATAGAACGCCACTTCAAAATAACTTAAATATTCCTTTCAGGGGGAAAAAAAATCCGGCTTTCTATGAAACATCACTTTATCTTTTAGGTCCGTTTACATTAAACCATACATGTACAGATGGCGACAACAGTGCAAAGCAAAAACACAGGAGTGTGTGTGAGGAAAAGTTTACACGAGCAACAGCTGCTGCGGTCATTAAGAGCTTCGGCGAGAGCTCGGGATCATCATCATTCCACGCTCAGATGCATTAACAGTGTGTCCGTGTGTTGGTGAGGAGACGTAATCAGAGAGACGTGGTGAGAGAGGCTCTCCTTGAGTGGTGCATGCGACGAGGAGGAGGCATTTTTTAATGCGCACACAATTGTGAATAAATGATGGAGGAAGAGTGAGAGGAACACCTGGGCCTCTCGCCTGCAGTCATCCACATTCCCAGTGCTCCCCAGTTCAGCTTTCCCAGCTGGTTCCCATCACAGGCTGCAGAAAAGGACAGAAACAATACAAGGTTTCTGTTTCTGTTATCATTCTACTAAAAAAAAAAAAAGAATCAGAGCAAATCAAAAGCTTCAGAAACAGCTGCAAAACGGATGTAGAGGGCATCAAATATTTCACATCATGCATGCCTCTCTGTCTTGGGAGCGCTCCAGCCTCTGCTGCCTGACCTCCTGGGGTCACGTTTCGTTACTGAGGCCAGAATGTTGAACAAGCTAGGGGATGGAAAGGAAAAGAGGGGCTGGCAAACCTTTAAGGTTTCAGTCAACCCTGGGAGAATGGAGGAGGGAGGAAGGGAGGTTGCTCAACATCTGGAAAAAATTACAGAGCATGCTATGGCTGTGTTGAAAGCAGAGTCGAGGGGGAGATAGAGGAATAATGAGTGTAGTGTAAGAAATAGTGTGTGTGGAACCCTTTAAGCTAATAGTTCTGATAGAAACTATCTAACACAACAATCAGTTAATGACACAAGATCTCACTGAAGTCAAACACACTGAAAACAGCGACGGAGGGAGAAGAAAAGATGAAAGTAAGCACAAAAGCTCCCATATGGACATGATCTCTGGATTAGCCTCGCTCAGTCTAACTCTGCACTACAGTCACAAACAAACGTGCAGAAAAATGTGGCCTTTATGAGTCATTAAAACACAGTCGTCACCCGTTCATTTGGGTTGAGACATCTGATCAGCAGCTGTCTGCTCCAACTGCACTGATTATGAGCAACACTGCCCTCTGCTGAAAGGACAGAATTAAAGCATGTTATGTGCAGAAACCCTTTAGTCCCACTTTAATTTTGTAGGTTTTCAAAGAGCCCCTGCAGACCTAAGAGGTTGGGCAGGCATTTCCAGTACAGATCTGGACAGGTTTGCATTTTTTTATTACCGGTATTTAGAAATGTTTCTGAATGATTATTCTAAGTTAATTTAAATCTAAATCATCCATTTAAATCAGCGTGTTCCTCCTAGCCATGGTGTTTGGCCCTCTATAATAGATGCTTTAATTTTTTATTCTAAAATGTTTGCTTTTATTTTAAATTCATGGTAAATAGAGCCATAGGAAGGAACCTTCCCGACAGATTAATAAAGATCTCTCCATCCACCCATATAAATTCTCACTGACTTTTGCTAAAAAGTCATAAAACTTGACTAAACACAGCAACCATTACTGAAAAAAGAGTGACCCACATCCTGTTCTTTCTCCTGATAATGGATTTATTTTCAGGATTAAAAAACAGAAAATCAACCAATAAGGAGCTTGATGTTTTTCTTTTATTTGAGGAAATGTACAAGACTATTTTTAGACTTTTATTTCAAATATTTGTAGATCTGTTTCTACAAAAATAAACAAAAATTTGTTCTTTTTTATTAAAATAGTGAGTGTTTAAAGCATAGTTGAGCAGGTAAAACATTTAAAAATAAAACTTATTTTGTGGCCCAAGAGTTCTTTCAACTTGGTGATTTTGGCCTACATCTAAAAAAGTTTGAACACCATTTACCATTTATAAAATACTTGTAAGAAACCTTTATTATGATAGACAAGCAAAATCTAGTTTTACCTCTAAACCACACTTCAATTATAAATGATCCGTCCTACAAGGGTGTGTACCTAATAAATTAAACCATCAGCTTCTCATCTAACTTTATTTCTCTGAACTGAGGCTGATTAAGAAGCTATTGTGCTCTAGTATTTATCTTTTTTTTTTTTTTTTTACATAAAAACGCACCTCAAAGCATCTCTTTAACTATTTCATATTTTAGTCTATTTGACAAATTGCACAATTCTTTATATTTTATTAAAAATGAACTGGACTTAAATTAGAAAAAAAAAACCAAGAATGTTTACATAAAAAGTGAAACATTACTACCCTACATCATTATTACCTAATTATTGTATTACATTAGATAACCCATATTGCCTCAAAAAAATTTTTTAAATCTAATGAAGTAATTTTAAAATCATAATGACTACGATTGAAAAGTGCACTTTGGTCTCACAAGCACCACAACTAAGATTCTAAGCATTTACCTTGTAAGTGAAGGATAAAGTGACACTGTTTCCCTTAAAGGCTCCCAACTTTGTCCTGCAGCCTCCTTGGTTGCTGCCGCTCTACCTGTCCACTCTAATTCATATCATACCATAAATTCATACAACAGGAGCACCTATAGGACTACTGTTGTAGAGTAAATCTGCTCTGACACCTTAAGGCACTACGATCCATGTGCCTAAATAGAAAAAAATATATATTTAAAATAAAGTGATGGAATGCAATAGGGAAAAAACTGTTAAGAACTTTTAAAAATATTCTTAAATGTTATAAAATGCATGAAAACAATATCATTTAAGCCTAAACTTTCATTATGCTCTCACATCTACGCTCTCTCACCTAACTCCCCCCCCCCCCTACTGGGAGTGAAGGTCGGTCAGCTGTGCCGTGTCCTTGCTGCTGGTGGAGATCCTGACCCCCCCACCCTCCTTGATGTGTTTATCGGTTGTTGTGACTGTGTGTAAAATGCTACTCCCTCCCTCCATTTTGTTTACATTTTCTTCTGCTCCCATCTTTATTTTTTTGCCCAAATATTGTACTGAAGTTTGCCCCAATATTTCTGCCCAAGACTTTAGTTCCTTACACAAGCCAATGTCCCACTTTATCTCATAATTTACAATGTAGATCCCTTGATGGTACCCCAAACCTTGAAGTTTGCCCCAATATTTCTCTTTGCCCAAGCCCAAGTAAATGTCCCACTTTAAGTCATAATTTACAATGTAGGTCCCCTGATGGTACCCCAAATCTTGCCCAAATATTGTATCTGGCTCCCATCTTTATTTTTGGCCCAATATTGTATTGAAGTTGCCCCAATATTTCTGCCCAAGACTTTAGTTCCTTACACAAGCCAATGTCCCACTATATCTCATAATTTACAATGTAGATCCCCTGAAGGTACCCCAAATCTTGCCCAAATATTGTATCTGGTACCCCCAAATCTCTGTTTGGTTTTTTATTTTCAATGTTTTCTCTGTTTTGTTTTGTTTTTGTTTATATTGTAAAGCGCTTTGTGATGTATATCTGTGAAAGGCGCTATATAAATAAACTTTACTTACTTACTTACATCTCAGCTTAACTTTCTTGCAAAAAAAAAACAAACCTAAAAATCAAAATTCTGCTCAGATTTACCTCTACATCTCTTCATCAATAAACAAGAGTGGCTCCAGAACACAGAGGTTCTATACCTGTTTAAGAAAAAAAAACATCACACAATGATCTTACTGTAGCCAAGTCAATGACAAGCCTCCTTCCAAAGAAATTACAGAACGCATAGTGCAGTAATCAAAGAGAGCCTGCAGATGGCACTGTAATACCCAATCATCTCAAACTGTTTTATCTCTATGAGCAATATATGTGACAAAAGTATAATAATTAACAACAGATTTATATATAAGGTTTTATTTTGTTAGAGACACTTTCCTTTTTTTTATCATGTATCACTCTACTAGATTAGACCTCATTTGAAAGTCATTTGCTGACAATCTCTTGCAAATCTTGTTGCAGAACCCGAGGGTACAGATGGGTTCAGAGTCTCTGCTGTAAGCTAAGCCAGGGTGTGGCTCCTTGTGGTTACATTTGCGCACTCCTTAGGAAACTGCATGTGAATTCCACGTAATTTAACAATGCAATATAGTTTCTTGTGATACATTGACCCATAGCAATCTCCTTGTTGTTTGCTTGACTCAGAATGCTGCATCACCACAAAACAGCTGATATATTTCTTCATATAAACATTTTAAATTCCTTCACACTTCAAACGCTGCAATTACTTCTACTTGTTCATAAGTTTTCTGACACACCCAGCCCTGGATCTCCTCTTTTCAATGAAATGACCTCCCCCACTCCAACTCCCTTCTAGTTTTCTGTTTTTTTCGTTCCTCCTGTTGCCATAGAAATAAGCACAGGCAGGAAGTCAGATTCATGTCCATGCAAAGGAGGGAATTTGTTTTGCTGGATAAACAAATTTACAGCAGGGAGGTGGTTCACCAAACTGCAGCGGCGACACAGGAACAGGGCTTTCCAGAGAAAACATAAACACTATGTCTGTCCACCTAATCATCCTGAAGAAAAAGCAGAATATGAAAAGATGCTGGAGCTTTAGCAACACGTTTCATTTATTTACTTCAAAATACTTCTTTCGATCCAGAAGTGGTGATTATTTAAACATCCTATGATCCTAAAGTTTGAGTCAGGACCCCACCATAGGTCATGACTCTGTGAAAAATGGATATCAGTAATATTCTTATAGTCACTTACTTGCAGAGGTTAAAAATGATTTTTTTTCCCCTTTACTTTTTGTGGTTAGAAAGCTGAAAAGTTTAAGAACTGTTGTTGTAGATTAGTCATAGTGTAGATTTAAAGAAAAAAACATTGCAAAATATTTTTTTATGCTTTCAACCTGCAGTTAATTTAGTCATTTCTGCTTAGTGCTTGGAAAGTTTCCTGGAATATAGTGTTTAACTTCATCCCTTGGACCTAATGAAATCAGAGTGCATGTGACACCCCGAAGTCTACTGCTGTCACACTTTAATTGCAGGTTCAAATTAATTAAAATTATAAATGTTTTCATTAATGTTTTTTTCTGAAGTCTGTTTCTGTATAAAAGTTGGGAATAACTCCTATCTTACCCATTATAGCCTCCTAAACAGCTTTTGTTTAGAGAAATATTTTACATTCAAGAATTGAGCTAACGACTAGTCTCAGACCTAAATAAATTGCAGCTATCTTAAACATCATCCAAACCTTTTGTGCACTAAATTTCTGCAGCAGAATGACACTAAAAATAGGTTAGTCTGTCTGTGTCCATTTTTTAGAAGGAATTAGTAGACATATCAATTAGTAAAAGCACTGAGTAGACAGTTTCCTGTCATTTCATACCAGGATTAGCCAAAAATGGCTCTCTCTCTCTATTTTTTTTATACTAAAACATGTTCAAAATACATTGATTATACTGAAATAGCTCTGCATAGTCCTGAACATTAAAGTGTAAAATTCTTGTATAGAACTATTGTTTATAGTTTAATACTTTTTAAATGTATCTTTATTTTAAGAGCCAATGGATTTATACAAAATATATGTAGTACGAGAGATGCTAAAAATGGAGATTTCCCTGCTAAATGTCACATACCCCTGGACTAGCAGTTAGCTCATCAGTCATGTGTGGTATAAAAGCTATTTCTCTGAGGAGAGGCTGTTCACACTGCATAAACAGTAAGAATATTGTTTGTTTGTTTTTACACACAACACCTCAGTTGGCTGAAAATTTCCTTTACCTTTTTCCAAAGCATGTGACTCCGTGTAACTTGTGGAGCTGCCAAACCCTGGTTGGAATTCATACACGTCAAACAGAAAGTCAACCACACGGCTTGAATATAACAGTTCTTTAGTCTCAGAGGCTTGTTTTATGAAGTGAAACTACACTGTGGTTATTCACGCTTCACTTATGCCTGGGAACTTACATGAAACTCTGCTGTCTCTCTCCAAACTCACTTTCAATGACATTTCTGTGCTCGACATTTTTGTATGCGTCACCTAATTCAAAGAAAGTTCCCGCCCATGCTTGATTACCCCGCCCCTTTAGATGTATCCTCGATCATGATTGGCTTAGAGGTCATGTCAGTCGCTCGTGCTGCTGAAACAAATCCCTCCCCGTCCACGACGTTCAACTGTCGGGCTGTGAAACGAGGAGCAGCTCGGTCCAAAATCTGGTCCTGAACCCTTTCGGAGCCAAGATAGGATGTTGTAGCTTCCGCCGAAAGAACCGTAAGTTTCTGTTTTTGTAAATTTAAACTCCTCTGAAAGTCTGGGAGTGTTTTTTGCTGTTTTAACCCGGCTTCCGTCGGAATGAAGCGGCTGACAGCGCTTACTGCTCTCCCTCTGGCTGTCTCAAGTGAAAAATCGTCTTCGATAGAATAATTAATACACTTCTGTTGATATTTGGAGCTCGGCTCAGCGTGTGAGTCTAACTGTAAACATTAGCTGTGATGTCTGGGTTTTATCCACACTCCGTTTCTCGGCTCTGGGGAATATTTAAACATTTATGGTTGATAACTTTGACCTGCTGTGTTGGGCAGCAGGAGCCGTCTGAGCTGGGACACCTGTGGTTGCTCCCCGTAGAGTTTTTCCCGATTAATGAATATTTAATTCAAACAATCCGTCTCTGACATCATCATCAGCTCTATTCACATTATATTATAGATTCACTTTTCTTAGTCTGGCTTGTTTTACTTGTTGTAATTGTTATATACTTCTTTGTGTGTATATTTTATGAGGAAACATTTATTTTTCCTGTGGTACAGACAATATTTTTTCAATAAATATAAACCTAATATATATTTAAATAGGTTTCATGTCTTTTTCATGGTACTTTAGTGTTATTATCACACTGTAAATCAATACTACCACTTAGTTCAAACATAATTTTATGCATGAGCGATGGCACCATTTTCCCTGTGAAATTTACTGATAGCCTGTAGATACTCTGCCAGCTCAGCCCTCATGTTATATGATACATCTAAACAAAGCAGCAGCCTGCCGTTTTTTTGTTGACATTCCCAAATTCAAAGGTTGCACTGTAATATACACTCACAGGTCACTTTATTAGGTACATCTGTTCTGTTGCTTGTTAACACAAATAGCTAATCAGCCAGTCACTTGGCAGCATCTCAATGCATTAGACGTCTAGACGTGGTGAAGGAAAACCTGAGTATTGTTGCTGACCGTGTCCATTCCTTTATGACCACGGCGGACTCATCTAATCTTCTGGTGGTTGCTTCCAGCAGGATAATGCTGCATGTCACAAAGCTCAGATTATCTCTAACTGGTTTCTTAAACATGACAGTAAGTTCACTGGACTCCATCAGCCTCCACCAGATCTCAATCCAGTCCAGATCCTATGGGACTTGGTGGAACAAGAGATTTACATCATGGATGTAACTAATCATGTGGACCAGACCATCTGAGGAATGTTGCCAGCACCTTATTGAATCTATGACATGAAGAATTACGACTGTAAAGACAAAAGGGAGTCCAACCCAGCACTAATAAGGTGAACCTAATAAATGTATGTGATGGAACAGCATACTATACACAGTGATGCTAAAATTGGTTCAATTATAAATCTAGTTATAATTATCTAGACATGGCTGGGTGTCTATATTTAGTCAACTAATTAATAATTTTTATATTTAAATTGATGTTTGAAAATAGAATAGTCTGCTAATTGGTTTTACAAGCATACCTTGAAGCTATCGGGGCTGAACTGTGCACACATTATGATGTCCACAAAGGCATCAGGTCCGTCATGTCAAACGTCAGCTGTTTTCTTTAAATGACACAAAAGGAAAACTGGTTTTCTTAATTTCATCAGTGTTTTTTCTTCCTCACTCAGATTTCAAAGGTCTTTGAAATAATATTTTTAGAAACAGTAATCACAAACCTGTAGTTTGTTGTCATAAAAGAAATGGCAGACACCAAGCATATGAAAAATTTTCTCTGTTAAAAAAACGAAACTGGCTGGCCGTTTCGTTGTGGCCACAGTAACTTTCATGTTTGATCATTTAAATATACTCACAGTCAAGCTCTGTGTGATCCTACTGAAACTGTATGTGCATCAGTTTTGCCTACAGATCAAGGACAAGATTAAAAATAAAAACAAACAAGAGAAGTCAGATTTGAAGATAATTATAAACAAAAACTTGTAATTATGATAAAGTAAAACTTCTCCTGACCTACTGGATTGCACCCTTGGAAATATGTTTTTACTCAGAAAAGTATTTTATGAATACAGTGGTGTTTGGTGACTTCATCAGGCTACAGCACTATCTAGATTTCTCTGCTAAAATAACTTAAGGAGAATAATCAAAATACCTGTCTGCTATTAAAAACAGCTAAATAGCATTTTATTTCAGCAATAAATGATTAACATTAAAAAAAGCTTAAAATGTAAACATTTATAGGGTTTAACTAATAAAATATATATTTTTGACAACCAGTGAATAAATTGCAAGTCTTGATTCATATTAGTTTCTTTATATTTACATTCCAAGCAGCCATGATTATTATTATTATTATTATTTGCATTGAACAACATTTTCTCAGGCTTTCTGAAGTTCTTTGCCTTTTTGTTTTTTGTTTTTTTTTCTCAGTACTTAATGTAGCGTTTGGAAATAACTTAGTTATTTTAACTACACCCTCTTCAGATAAACATTAGAACTTATTTTTGGATTCTAATGAAAAGTGATAAACTGTCATTTAACCCTGATAATAGCTAATATTTATTGAAGGTATGTAGGTTCTTTGAAAGAGTACAGTGAATTGAAATACCTTATTAATAATGTGAAGCTCAGACCAGATAAGATTGAACAATCATTTAATTTGAAAAACCTAAGAACACAGACAGATAAGACAGTTTGAAAGTTTGATGTAAACACAATTAATATTCTTAAACATGTTGAGGATGTTAAAGATAGTTTTAATTGTGAGTTTTAACGGACCGTAGCATATGTTTTAATGACTAGGGAAGTTAGTTAATTTAGTTAACCTAGTTGGGACTTTAAGAGTCACTTTAGGGCTAATTTGAGTTTGGAATGGAATTTAGTTTTGGCTTAATTTAGTTTGGAAGAATTAATCTTTATCAAAGCAAACCTCTCGATCAGAAAGTGGTGTTCGCTCACTGAAAGGTGGACGCTCCTAGATCTGGCAGGCGTTGGTTTCTCCACGAGCTGAGGCTGGAGTCCCCAGACTCGGAGTGGTGGTCCTGGAAGGCGTGGCCGCCGAGGACCTCGCTGGACAGTCCGTGGATACGTCCGGATCAGCAAGGGAGGCATTTCAGCAGGCATGCTGAAGTCATTTCTGATCAGTTCCCGTAGTGAGGGAGAGACTGAGAGGCCTTGTTCAAAGCTGATGAAGGTTCAGCTAAGACTAAGGATAGCAGCTCAGGCTGCTTTCAGATTCAGCATAGACTCGGCATAGAGCAAGATTCTATGAGGACTGACTCGTACCGGAACTGAATATTAGTTTTGAGACGAGTTATCTTAAATTCAACCAATCAGATGATATTAAGTGTACTAATCAAAACTGAGTTAGTGAAGTTGTGGATGGCTCTGATTGGATAAGGGAACCGTGAGGGAGTTTACTAACTCACATATGACTTCCGCCCGTTAAACACTCACATTATAATTGTAGAAATGCATGACATAGCAGAGAAGCATTATAACACTTTGAGTGTGAGTGTGTGGGTGACCCTGAGCAGGAACACTACAAGAGAATGTTCTGTAAACAAGAGATTACAGTTTGAACACCAGTCATTGGTGTTACAGAAGAGACTCCTTTACAGAGAGTGTTTTATTAGACCAGCTAGTGTCCAGTTAAGGTCATCTGGGAGATGGACACCTGAAAGTGGACAGTAGGACACCTGTAGGAATCTTGATTCAGGTTAAAACATAATTCAAGAGTCATTGTATTCCAAGTTATTGGGAAAAAGATGTATTATTGTTGTGATGGTCAACAGAGGTCAAAGTTCAGAGGATATAGCCTATTTGGTGAGGCTACATTAACCATTTTCAGATAAATTTTTATTGTGTTTGTTAAGCCACCTAACTCTGACCTTTGACACATAAAAGTGATAAAAGTGGCCTTAGGTTCATGAGATTAACTAGTATTGAGTCAACACATAACAGCAAACTGAAACCAGTGTCTCACTGGGCTGTGACTGTTGGTGACTATTTGGAGACACAACATTGAGAGAAAAACTACAAGTTAATTTCTGAGCTGGTACCAACATCATTTTCACTGCAAATGTCATGTAGAAATTGGTCAAGTGGGGCGTATTGAGACATATTCCAAACCATTTGCATGACTACTGGGGAGACTTGTTATTGACATTTATTTGTAAAGTTTCTTTATTATGTCTTTAAAAAGTTTTCTCACTTTCTCACATATTTCATGTATGATTTGTTGCCAACAGCTGCAGCTAAGCAGGATACTGAGTTTAACAAATTTACAATTAGCATTAGATTTTTAGACATTTTGTTCTGCTGTCTGTTAGGGCTGCACAATTCTGGATAAAATGAGAATTACAATTTTTTTTGCTGAGAATTGAGATCACGATTCTCATGTTTTTTTTCCAATATAAATTATTACCTGCACATTAACTTTGTAACAGCTGACACTGAACATAAAAACAATAAATGTCTCTCTTGTCTTCTCTAACGTACACAACCTTTGAATAATTTTAACAATAATAACTCAATTTTAAATTTTGTCATTTGAGGGTGAAAGAGGGAGCGCTTGTTTTCATGCAGATTATGTCCCGGATCAAATGCGGTACAATCGTCATCTTCTTTTTTTAAGAATTGTTGTCATTTGGGAATGAGATTGCATACAAGTCTGAATTGAGATCATGATTTTTTAACGATTAACTGTGCAGCCCTTCTGTCTGGCACAAAAACACAATTCATTCACATTTTTTCAAAGAAAAAAATAAACAATTATTACACCGTTTGACAGAAATAAAATACTTTTAAAGGGCTATTTCTGCCATTTTAAAGTAGTTTTTTATTCTACAGTAACCACACCCACTAGTGACATCACTCAAAGTGAGCAGAGTCTGTAGAAACAGGAAGTAGTCATCTGACCAGAGCAGTAATCATGGCTAGTCAGATCAGGAGAGACAATGCTGCCGAATGACAAATTACCTGCTAATATTTGGTTATTTAAAAAACGTGCTCAAAATTTCATATTGATGCATTAAAACACTATAGTACCTGTTTTAAACCTCTACAGTTTTGCACGAGGCCGTTTGATTTGTTTATGGTGTTTATGCTACTAGTTTGGCTCTGGTCAGAGGATGACTTCCTACTTCTAGAGACCCTGATAGGTTTGAGTGATGTCTTCAGCATGTCTGGTCCTTACTGTGGATAAATAACTGATAAACCACTTAAAAAGGACCAAAATATCCCTTTAAGCAACAAAAAGTTGGTTCCTAAAGAGACATTAGAGAAAAACCTGACTAGATGATCAGCTGAAGGATGATGTTCCTGTCAGGTCTTTTCTATTTTTAGGATGTGACTTCCTGAGACTGTTCAGATGCTGCAGATAGTTTTTTTTTCTTGACACATCTTCTTTTGTCCTCCACTCGTCTACTTTCCTTATTTTATGAAACACAAGTTGCTGTTATGATCAGGTACAAGGAACAGACCAAAATCTGCAAAAATAACCAACTATAAAAGCTGCCAAAATCTAAAGAAACGTTTTGGAAGACCTTCAGAAAGTCCTAATAATTATGTATCTGCATCTTTTTTAAATAATAAATCAGGGATGGTTTTAAAACTTTATGTATGTTAAAGTTATTTCTTTATGTTCCTGTGTTTTTTTTTAAACATTTATTAATGAAATGCTTTTTAGTTTGCTGATTCCTATCCAGCTGATTTATATTTTATCGTGCTCTAACATTCCTGGATGTAAACATCCAGCGTGACCAGCGTGACTCACTGAATTATCTCTGTGTCACTTTCTCCTTTACACAACACCCACTGAAAAGCTGGTAAATACACTCCTACTCATCGGATTCACCAAGCGGTCACCCTGAGAATAGCCCTTCTGTGTTTTGCGTGAGGTAATACCATGGTGCCCTGTTGGTCAGCATCATAGACCTGTGTGAAATCATCTAATTGCTTGTTCTATAAATAACCTCAAGGTTTAATGTTCCCCAATTGTTCCTCATAAACAACAAACAAAGGCTGAATTATTGTGTTTTTGTATCCATAGCAACCTGTGATTGAACAGTAACTCAAAATGTCCCAGCAGGAAGGAGATCGAAAGGCGGCTTTTGTGACGCAGCTTTTCAGAAAAATATGTTCTGTCGGCATGCTGCTTCTCCAGCTAATTCTCCGCCTGACTGTCTCTGAGTGCAATAGCTGATTGCTTCATGACATATTGGGGCTGCTCTGTATGTTTTTGATCACTTGCTGATACTTTAGTTTTTCCTCAGACTTCTTTCACCGAGCGTAGTGTTTGTTTTTCTTTTGGAGGAGAAAGCACTCCTAAAATAGCTTCAGTCAAGTCAGTCCTGTCATGTGTGTACTCAGCAGGTCAAAGATCAGATAAGAGCTGCTGTCACCAACCCTTTCAAAACCATATGCTGTTTTTTATCATTTTGTTTTGATACAAAAATAAAAAACCTGCCAGATGTGAGTCTATTTAAAGCAGCTCCTGCTGCTTTTGATAATCAGTGGATCATCTGCAGCTTTAACCTGATAATTCTGTAATCTGGGAGGAGCTTTTAGCCGTGCATCTGTAACAGAGAGGATGGAGAGTTATTTGGTCTGTCGGGCTGATGGAAATCCTGCAGCAGGAATGTGTGGCAGAAAGTTGATGACTGCTGTGTCAGTGTCAGGGTGTTTGTTATCCAAGGAGTGGAAACTCCAGCTTGTCTATTCCACATCGGCTGCTGCCTGAAACTGGAACAATAACACTCAGCTTTGCTTTTCTAAAAATAAACAGAACGTGTTGCCTGTTGACTTTCTCAACCAAGAAAAATGATGCAGACTTGCTAAATTCACAATACTTTAAAATTTGATTTAAAATGGCCACATCTTGTGGTGCATGTACTTTATGTTTTGTTTTTTAAAAGTGTGACGCAACATCTGTGAAAACAAGTGGGATGTATTATGACCACTTTATGGCTCTTTATAGACTGCTGGAAATAGCACATAGAGAAAGAAAATGTCTTTTATCTCCTGAACATCTATTGTCTACACTTAATAGAATACCAAAGGATATTTTATGTAAAAGTTATCTTAATGCCTTCTTAAAACTGCCATCTTAAAGCAACTCCAATCTCCACATTTAGGGATGTACCAATACCGGTATTGGGTATTGGTCAAATACGAAGGTCATGCACTCATACTTGTACTCATAAAAGTACTCCTAATACAATTGAAGCAATACTATTTAACGTAGCGTGATGCTCAGCTTTCAGTTGAGCTGCACCGAGAGACAACATAAGCTAATTCTGGAGCAGGTGTAGTATGCTTACTTAGTAGTAGTAGTTGTTGTTGTTTTTATGTAGCAGTAGTATACACACATTGTCTGAATCCTCACAGTACCGATGTTTGGTTTGGTGAAGTACCAGTAATCCGTCCGAATGCCCAATCAATTTCCAAAGTGTTAGCATGTTTAATTTAACCGCTAACATTTTGTTAACAGGCACAGAGAAGAAACCATTAGAGCTGATTAAAGCTTCTACATCAACCTTTACTTCAGATTAATGTGACTTTTTATTTTATAGTGAAGCGACCAGCTGACAGGTCCTGTCATGTTGTAACATGACCTGAAAACTATATTTAAGAAAGGCAGAAGTAGTATTTGACTTACCGTTCGTTTTCTGTTGTACCAAACCATGATGTAGATCAATGGCATTTATTAGTACTCATCTCGGTACTCAGTGTCGGCAAGTACTTATGCAAATACTCATACTCGTACTTGTTTTGAAATAATCTGGTGTGTAATAAGGCCTTTACATTGCAGTTAATTTTGGATTACTGTGCTGATGTTCACCCCCATGTGGAAGTTACTTTTATAAATCAATAATGAGCAACATAATTTCACTTTTTTGACAAAATTGTTTTTTTACAAAAAACTCTTTAATGTCAATGGAAAAGCTGCTTTCTACAAAATAATGACAAATAAAAATATATAACATAAAATAAGTGATTGCATAAATCACTGCTATTCATTTATGATCCTGGATATTCACCCCTTTTAAGCCAGTGTTTATTAGATGCACCTTTGGCTGCAACCACAGTCTGTGGCTAGACCTCTCTCAGGCTGCACATCTGGACACTATTCTACTTCATTCTTCCTGCTAAAGCTCTGTCAGGTTGTGTGGGAATCTGGTGTGAAAAGCCCTTTTCTAGTCTAGTCACAATTCTCTTTGGGATTGAGGTCTGGGCCTTGACTCAGCTGTTCCAGAATCTCCACCTTGTCTTCAAACCATTTCCGTGTAGCTGTATCTGGATGCTTTGAGTCTCTCCCATGATGTCCCATCTCAACTGATGAAGCTTTTAACTCATTCAGAGTTGTCCTGTGTAAAAGATATAAATGATTATATTCAGCCTTAGTTCAGAGAAATCATTTTCATCCTACAGGACTGAAGAGCAAACAGCAACTGGCTGTTTGCTCTTTAGCTGTCGTCAAAGCTAAAGATCAGTCAACACCAAGGTTTACTGCTTCCCTTTTAAAAATGTTCTATTCTCTGACAAATGTGCACTATATGGTTGTTTTAAAAGCAATATTAAGAAATTCCTGCATAGGGATGGGAATCGAAAACCGGTTCTTAATGAGAACCGGTTCCCAGTGTTTCAATCCCTTGGAATTGTTTGCCATTTTTGCTAATGATTCCCTTATCGATTCCAGTCGGCGCAAAAAATAAAATAAAATAAATTCCAGTCGGCGCGACTACGTCACCATGAGTCAGTCACTAAACTCACGTTTGTCCACCGTGTAGATTAGAGCCATATCTTTGTAGATGTACCTGGTAACAGCAGCAGTAACCTCCTCCTTCCTTCCATCCCACTCAGCTGGCAGCTACATGACGTTCTGCAGGTAAAAACCTGATCAGCGTCTGGAGTTTATTCTGAGCTCTTACTCCAACACTCGACGCTGCTTTTGCAGCTTTTGCTCGTTGACTGTCTCTGTATTCTTCGACGTGGTTTTTGTGCAGGTGATAAAATATATTAGTGGCGTCAGAGTCCGTTGTTGGGACCGAGAGCCGGAAAACTTTACAAACAGCTGCTGTCTGGTCCACGTCGGTCTTTTTATATTTAAACCTCATCGATGACACAGAAGTTTTCCCTCTTTTAGTTACAAGCTCCTCGGTTTGAGTTAGCTGGTTATCCTGTCGACCCTGGTCTAAAACGCGTCCACTACCGTCTGCCTCCATGTTTGTTTATGTGTTGCTGCGCGGTGCGTTCATGAACATCCCGTAAAGTGCATTATGCTGTAAAACTTCTATCGTGGCTTAAACAATAGAGCTTTTTATCTGACAGTAGACATTTTCTATCGTCCAGATGAAATATTTCGTCATAACGTACAGCCCTACCTGTCTGAGAGGGTGTTCTCCAGCTGGAGACACAATAAGTCCAGAAAGATCAGGTATCCTTCCTGACAAAGCAGATATGCTCATTTTTCTGCAGAAGAATTGTTAATTTTCCATAGTTGATGGTTGCAAAATTGCACAATTCCATTAAACTTGACTTGAGTTGTATTTGTTGCTGGCTGATGTAATTTTGTGTGTTCAGCTCAGATCCTTTTTAAAAAGAGAGTTGAAATGTTACATTGTTGTGGAATTGCACAGAATAATTTATGTTGTATTTTATGTTATTTCTACAAAATAATATTTTATTATTATTTTATACTTAGAAACTTTTTTTTCTGGGCACCCTGTGACCTTAGGCTCTGGTTTTCTTAAGACCTCACTGTTGGATGTATAAGGTCATCTTACTTCTAAACTTGTATCTTACTCAAAGATAAGATATAAACCAGCTTGAAGCTAATAGATCTGTTTGTTCTCTTTTTTCCCAAATGAGAATCGATAAGAGAATCGATAAAGAATTGAATCGTTATACAGAATCGAAAATGGAATCGGAATCGTAAAAATCTTATCAATTCCCATCCCTATTCCTGCATGATGTGAACCCTGGATGAATAAAAGACGGCAACAATACGCTGGCTTTGGCTGCACTCAGACTAGCTTTATGCTCCTCAGTCATGAAGGATGTCAATTCCATGTTTTGCAACCTCAGGCCATCCAGAAAACTGTCTACAACAGACATGATAAATGGTTAAAACATTCCTACAACACATACATGCAGGTTTCATTCTGAATGACATTTAGGGGAAAACACACATTACAGGGCTTGCTAGGTACTTTTGTGCAGTTTAAAGGAAATTATAGTCAAAGGAAAGAATGACCCTTTGAAGTTATGTTTTCCTCCTATGAAGGAGTTTTATAACCCTCTGGTTCTATGCAAACAGAGCATATTATTTAGTTTGTTTATTCTTTTCTATCCTGTAGAAAACAGAATCATTTCTTTTTAAAGTCTCTTTTTGGGGTCTTGTGATTCTGTTGAATTGTATGGAGGACCGAAACTGACATATTTAAAAATAAAAGCAGAAATACGTAATTTGTCTTTTCTTTTCCTTTATATGTGCATTTTTGCAAAGAAATATATATATATTGTTTTTTGTTTTTCCGAATCATGTGAATTATCATCAAGAAAAAAATATATTTTGTTTTTATTTTCCCTATATGTGCATTTTTTTATAAATGTATATGTTTTGTTTTTTCTTTTCCTTATTACCTGTAATTTCATCAAGAAAAAAAAATATTGTTTTTCCTTTTTCTTATTATGTGCATTTTCATGAAGTAAAAAATATATATTCTTTTTCCTTTTCCTTAGTTTGTACATTTTCATGAAGAAATAAATATATATTGCTTTTCCTTTTCCTTATACACACATTCCTTGTTTTTACATTCCTTCATCTACTCTTTTTACATTACCTTATGCATTTCTGCCTCATTATGCAAATTAGGAGGGCTGTCCTTCTTGGTAAACAGGAAGGAGCAGGAACTATGCGCTGATCGATTGTGCATGCCTGAAATTTTGGCTCCACCGTAATAGCAACCAAAGTACAGTAATGGAGGGAGCACAACGACGATCTGTGTCGGAGTTGTTAAGAGAAGCTGCAAATAGGCTACAGAATTAGGCTATAGAATACACAGACTTGTGCAAGTGACAGGCCACTTCCTCCAAAATCTGGACAACTAACGGGTCAGCTTCATTGTCCGTGTCTGCAGCTATCTGAAATAGCCTCTCACTCAAAATGTCTACGCGAAACAATAAATAGTCATCACTGACTGTATTACTGTCTGCTAAGATAGCAACGTGCCTTAATTCATCTGCAATCGTCAGAGACATGTCTGTTAGGACTTCACTTCTTTTCAAACAAAAAGGCGTTCTCCTGAAAGCCCAAAATCTCAGGCATGCACAATCGATCAGCGCATGGTTCCTGCTCCTTCCTGTTTACCAAGAAGGACAGCCCTCCTAATTTGCATAATGAGGCAGAAATGCATAAGGTAATGTAAAAAGAGTAGATGAGTGAATGTAAAAGCAAGGAATGTGTGTATAAGGAAAAGGAAAAGCAATATATATTTATTTCTTCATGAAAATGTACAAACTAAGGAAAAGGAAAAAGAATATATATTTTTTACTTCATGAAAATGCACATAATAAGAAAAAGGAAAAACAATATTTTTTTTTCTTGATGAAATTACAGGTAATAAGGAAAAGGAAAAACAAAACATATGCATTTATTTAAAAAAATGCACATATAGGGAAAATAAAAACAAAATATATTATTTTCTTGATGATAATTCACATAATTCGGAAAAACAAAAAACAATATATATATATTTCTTTGCAAAAATGCACATATAAAGGAAAAGAAAAGACAAATTACGTATTTCTGCTTTTATTTTTAAATATGTCAGTTTCGGTCCTCCATAGAATTGGCCCTTTGCCACAGAAATCAGTCTTAACCAGTCATTTACAAGGCGTTGGGCTATTAATGATTAACTCTCACTATGTTAAGCGGACATGTAAAAGCTCTTTTTCTTTTATGTGAGCAGAAAGCTTTGCCATAAACAAAACTACAATAATCAGTGGAGCTGCTGTAAGTGGGACACAAAGTAAGGCGTTCAGGGATCTCTCTCCTGTTTATCTGACAGATAGTCCTGTGTAACTTATACTACCAGCTCCAGCTAGCATGGAGTGGATGTGTCCTGAGGTAGTAAAACTTAAACAAATTCTTTTCACTGATGCGCTGAGGTGATATAAGGTTTGAGGAAGTGTGTATGTTGTCTCAAACGGAGAAAATATGTAGCGATGTTCTAACTTTTATAACTTATTTTGTATGAATCTGTTGAGATTATTTCACAATAATGTGCAAAAGTCTTAAAGTAGCCATTGTATTTTATTTGTGGCCTCAAAAGCACAAAAAACAAACTTTAAACCAATTTTCTAATAATGTTTAAACTGATATTCTCTAGACATTTTTCCGCAATCAGAGGATTTTCAAAGGAATAGTCTGTTTATTAATCTAGACTCAAGCAAAATGTCCTCTAACTCAAAGGATGAGCCAGTATTGTGTCCACGCTTTTGCTAAAACAAATTGTTTTCTTTTTTGATGTAACACAGTTTGACAGGTACACAATAGTGTTTTTGTAGAAACAAGGTGGTTTCCACTGAGCTACTAGCTGAAAACTTGTCACACAACAGATAATAGCGGCCTTAAGCTACAACACCACAAGTGCGTTTACTCAACAGCTGGATACGGGGGTGTGTGTGTGGTAAATTCCAGACTTGATTTATGACCTGAAACCTCAAGATTCAACTGAAAGTGGCAGGGAAGTCACAGCTTAAAAAGTGCAAACAAAACCTCCTCAAATATGTTGCCTGTCCTTTTTAGTCTGTGTTCCAGAGCTGTGAAGTGAGAGAGTGAGTCGTCTATGTGTTCCCGTCTGCTTTTAGCCCAGTGTTGACTGTAACTAGCCTGGTGTTGTGGTGTGTCAGAGGTATCGAAGCATGGATTCTTTCCTGTCGATGACTCACGTCCTGAGCACAGTGCAGACTGTAAGCAAGGGTTTGAGAAATCTCAGAATGCTCACACATGCACGTTCATGTGCTTTCAGAGGCTGTAGATAGCGGCATATGTTAAAAATCCAGAGGTTTACATAAATGTTCATGCATGCTTGCACACAGGAAGCCTACAGGCATTCCCACGGCAGGGGAGTGCCCTATTTATATGTTCAAACCACATTCTTTAAACTTGGATCTTTGACAATGTTAGCAGACAGGGAGGGACTTTAAAAACACATGGAGGCACGGCATACAAATAGGTTGGGTCGTGTCATCTGTGGCAGGGATTGTGAATGTTGCGTCACAGTGAAGGTGTGACGTTCACCCTGTAGAATTTAAACATAATAAGTCACCCGTGTTATAATGTGAAATGATAAGTTCTGGAGGCAAAGATTGAAGGGAAAAGTACAAACTAATGGTTATTGTGATGTTTAGAGTTTCTTCATGAGCATTTGACAAGATCAGAACCAGACAGAGACTTTTAATGGTTGATTATCCAGGCAGAAGATGTTTCCCACTAAAAGGGAAGTAAAAATCATTTACAGAGCAGGTTAGGGGCAAAGCATAACAAGGTACTAAGACAACAGACTGCTAGAAATAGTAAAATAAACAGGAGAGGGTTTGATAAAGTCCATAAAAATATCCAGCCACTGTGTGGACCTTGAAAAACCTGAAAACAGATGTATAAAGAATAATGCAGGGTATTGTGGCCAATTTCCCAAATCGATTCAATTTCGATTCATAAGGCTCTGAATCGATTAATCACGATTTGATTAGATTAAATTCAAATCGATTCACTTCAGTCTGCTCTTAAATAATTAAAAAGCCTCAACTGTGTTCCAAAATACAAATAAACTTTATTTTTATTATCACCTTGAACAACAGGTTTAAAGAGGAAACTTTTAAATTGGGCAATTTAAACTTTGACTGTACCCATGAATTAACCAAATGGTTATAAAACTGTAAACAGAACTGTCAAGTTTCAGTCAAGGGGAAAAATCAATTTCAGGCCTAATGAATCGATTTTGAAAAATGTATATGAAATCGATTTAAAATCGATTTTTTTTTTTTACCCAGCCCTAATAAAGAATCAGATAGCGATAAAGATTGCCAGTTAAGGGATTATAGAAAGTACTGGGATCAACCAAAGCCAAAATTACTTTAAACAAGTTTTAAGAAACATTATTAGCTCATCAGTCCTGTAGTAAAATTAATTTCTCTGAACAGAGGCTGTTCAGGAAGCTTTCTACAACAGGTGAAGTAATAAATATAACTTTTACACACCTCATGGCTGAAATCTCTCCATAAAGCAGAACTCTAAACATGTTTTAGAACATCTAAAATGAAATTAATTGTTATATTGAGTTTTATTAGTTCTAGATTTAGGATCCTTGCAGAATTTTTAAAACTTGTATAGTGCTGTTAGGAAAATGATAAACAAATCCAACAGAAAATTGTGATTTCAAACAGACTGTTTCACTTGATTCCTGATGCTCACGCTTCCATCATCGTTCATGAGCGATGATCAAAGACAGAGACCCTTTGATCTTTACTCTGTTACGGGACATCGGCATAAATACTGACTGAAGCATTTGTTATTACGCATGTACTTCATTCACATTTATCAAAACAGTCAGAGCACATCAGAATACACGTTCATCCTGGGTGTGTGTGAATAAGGCTTTGTGATAATGAGTGTCGTCTAGACATTTCTGTCCAGCTTCCTTATAACTCAGCTGCCTTGGACCTTGGGGTTTTTTTCTGATTAGTCAGAGACACGTTGGGTCTCGTTTAGCAGGTCTCTTTTTGTGCAGCAGCTGTTCTGTTGTTGTGGTTAACCTTTGTGCTGCTCCGACATCACTTTGCTGTAACCTTTCTCTGCAGTGCTCACTGTTGGCTTGGTCTTCAAAGGTCAGAGTGATGCTCCTGGAGGCTTGGCTGTGATCTCCGTTTCCACAGAAACAAAACAACGCCCGGCAGAGAACAGAGACGTCGCAGGAAGATGACGTCGCCTTCTCCCACTCACAGCGACAGCAGCGGCTCCTCCAAACAAGACGTCAACCAGGTATGTTAGGTGTGATTTGGTTTTCTTAATATCAGCTGACCTTTGATTTGCCTAATGTAAAAAGCTTTGAAATCGCTAAGGCTGGGAAGCAGGTCAGCCATTGTTACAGTTCTTGTGTGCGTTTTCTTTACAGATGCTAATCTTTTAAAACTGATCACTATCACAGGTTTACTTTAAAGTTGATCTCTGATTAGGATGATGTGTCTACCTGGGAGATATTTTACTTTCAGTTTTTTTTCCATGCTGTCTTGCTCCTGTGTCTCCCCTCAGGACAGCTGGGAGATAGTGGAGGGGCTCCGGGGGGTTCCTGCCAGCATGCAGGAGCCTGAAATCCAGGAGGACTGGCTGCTGAAGAGGAGGAAGTGGCCCATGAAGGGCTGGCACAAGGTCAGCAAACAGTGAGATTCAGAAAGGGGCACTCAAGTCTGAGACTTGGACTCGAGTCTTAATTAAACTTAAAAAAGAATCAAAAACCTGCCTCTCAAAAACCTGAAACTTGACTCGGACTTAGCCCTCAAAGTCTTGAAACTTGGTTTTAATTTTACCCCAAAAACTTGAGACTTGACATGGACTTGCTCTTCAAGAACTTGAGACTGGATTTCAACTAGTACCTGAATGAAACTTGACTCAGACTTGGGCCTTACAGTCTTGAAATTTGTTTTTACCCCCAAGAACTTGGACTTGAGACAAAAGTATGGCTAATAAATGAATTAAATTAGATAAAATCTTTCTATTGTTCTGATATAATCCATCTTTTGACCCTTTCAGTCAAGCCTACACATGTAACAATCCTATCTTTTACCTTCAACCATTCCTACCTTACTTCTTCTTCAGTTACATTTCTGTCTTTCCATTCATTCACTCCCTGCTGATTTTATTGTAACCCTGACTCATCTTCCTCCCCCTCTTCCTCCTTCGAGCCTGCTTATGCTTACCCAGAAACTTTTGCTTTAAATACAATGTAACTGTGTCTTTAACAGTTCACATTTCAACTGATAAAGAGGTTCTGTCAGAGCCATATCAGTCTACGTGACTGATTATGAAGCTGAAACGTCCTCATAAACTGTGGTTATGTTTTTGTCACAGCTGACCACTTATTTTACTGCTGTTGTGCAATTTAAAAGACGAGGTTGCAGAAAAATGGTGTTAAATGTACAACTAATGCATTCAATGTCTATAAAAACAATTTTTTTGAAAAGATATTGCAGTTGTTGCAATAACTCGATCCTTTAATTAACTGAATATTGATTGATTTTTGTTTGTTCTCTCTTTTAGAGATACTTTGTGTTGGAGAGAGGGATCTTGAAGTATGCAAAGCGTGCAACTGATGTAGGTGTAACCTCAAGAGTGCCATCTGTCTGCCGTCCTCTACATATCCACACAAACCAATTCTAACTGAATACTAATTATTTTTAAACAGCTACAAAAAGGAAAGTCCCACGGTTGCATAGATGTCGGGCTCTCGGTCATGTCTATCAAGAAGAAAGCCATGTGTATTGATCTGGACACAGAGGACAACATTTACCACCTAAAGGTGAGGTTTAGCTTCATTCAGAGATACTTAGGTGTGATTGATTTCTGCTCCTGACTTGATCTAACGTCACCCAGGTGAAGTCTGCGGAGCTGTTCGAGGAGTGGGTGTCAAAGCTGCGTCATCACCGTATGTTTCGACAGAATGAAATTGCCTCGTATCCCCATGAGAGGCAGCTCTTCCACCCCCATGCCTCGTCCTCCCCATCTCTAAACGACTCTCTTAGAAAAGTAAGTTGTTTTAGTAGAAAAAAGTGTTGCTGGAGACTTGTTTTATTTTTGTGAGATGAAGCACATCCTTTTCTCCTTCTTTACCTCATACAGAGAGCCACCCTCACTAAGCAGGCATCCATCCACCAGGCTAAGGTCAACTCCTGGTTCCAGTCTTCAGAGATGAACAAATGCTGCAAAGGTTGGTTGCTGCTGTCTTTCATCAAAAGTTGTCACCCGTTCTGCTTTTCCTCTCTCTTGTTTTTATTGCAGCGTGTCTCACTTTTCTTTTTATCCTTCTTTAATCTAATATTAATCTGTTTTTCACTCAGAGTTGGAAGAATGTGAGTCATATCTGCTGGAACTCAACCTGCTGCTGAAGAGCATGGAGGTCATGCACCGCACATACTCCGCTCCGGCCATCACTGCTCTACAAGTAAGCAGAGGTGCACAGACTGAGTTTAATCCATGGCTCATAGATGCTGTTAATGCCTTCGTTAAGCTGTTAAACTGATGAAAACAACTTTTATTTGAAAGGAAAACTGCAAATGTCATGTTCACCAGTCAGTTCAATGAGTTCCTGCTGGAGTAGAGTACCTTTGACCTAACTTTCTCACATCTTGATTCACTTGATCTGCACTATTACGTTGCATTTATTGTAAAAACACGTCCATGTTTATGTAAATGCTTGTGTCTGATGCTCAGACAGCTGCTCTGTTTGCGACATGCATTTAGAGTGAAGTATTTAGCATCTCCTGAGAGCTGGTGGTGTTTGTGTCTCAGAGAAATAAAACAAGGAGGAGAAGCTTCTGCTGGGTTGTTGTTTTACAAAGAGAGAGCAGGTTGATCAGGAAAGTGAAATCTCTTCCAGTGAGGAGATTTGTTCTGCAAATAAACTGTCAAAAATGGAACCATCTGGTTGTTGCCATTTTAGATTCAGAACAACAAAACTATTATAATTCACCAAATTGTGCTTCACATTCAGGATTGATTTAGAAATATAACCCTCAACATGATTCCTCCTGTGGAGGATTTACTTTGCTCTTTATCTGAGAAACCTGGAGTTCACGCTGACAAAACACATTTTCTTTCCGTTTCTTTAACTTTTATGGCCGCTGTATCCAGATCAGATGTTAACGAGTAACATTTCCTCAAATTTGCTGACGTTGATGCTGTTTGCAGAGAGCAGGAGGAATAAAAGCATAACTAAAACACGAGCTGAGTAATATTAGTGAATGTGCAGAAGTGTAAAACATACTAACAGTGGTTGATATCACTATGTGTTTTTATTGTGTCACAGCAAAGATTTCTACATGACGTTTGTGGTAAATTTAGCATATATTTGAGTTGTCCAGAACATTCCAGCATTTCTGCATGTGTGGAAAAATTAGTTAAGTGACTCCAATCTAATGTATCATCTCTGGCACCACAGGCATCCACTTTCGACATCCCCAAAAAGGAGAAGAGGCCAAAGCGATGGCGATCCAAACACAACGGCAAAGAGACCAAATCCACGCTACAGGTAATAATTCAGCTTCTTCTTCTTTACTGCTGATAATTATTTATACGAACACCAGTTAGATGATAAAGAGCAGCAAAAGTCTTCATGTTTCTGTGCGTTTTATCGCCAGGTACCGAGCTGTATCTCCACCCAGTCCCCTCGCCTTCATGCATCCAACCCCAACCTCCCCACCACAGAGTCGGCCACGCAGGAAGCCTGTCTCCAGTCTCCAGACTCGCCCACAGAAGTGTCACAGCTACAACAGGACTTCTGCCGACTGGCCAACAACAGTGAGTTCATGCCTGCACGTCTGCCACAGTAGTTGAGTGTGAGTTTACTGTAAAGAGAGAAAAAACATAGTTTCCATGACAACTCCGTTCCTCCTTTTCTCTGTTTTTTTTGCTCCTCTACAGTTCACATCTCATTGAAATCAGCATATAGCTCCCTGATAGCAGAGAAAGACAGGCTGAGGCAGTCCATCGACCTGCACCCCCCCCAGCTGCCTCAGGTCATCGGTCTGAAGACTAGCTACGCCTCAGTGAGTGGAAACTCTACATCATTACGGCCAGCTTTATGTATCATTTGACTGATTTATTGAAATTCAAATCTTTAATCAGGAATGCGCCGCCCCCCCGCAGTCATTGGTCCACCAGGTCTCCAGTGAGAGCAGAGCCTCGATTCCAGAGTCGATCTCGGAGTTTTTCGACGCCAAGGAGTACCTGCTCTCCTCGTCCTCATCTGAAAACGAGGTCAAATAAACAGATTAAACCTGTTAGAGTTTAAATCTGAGATGATTTTATGTTGATGAATGATGATAATCTGAGGCAATAATCACATAAATGACCCCCGACGTTGTGTTCAAACAGAAATTAAAGTGTGAGAAGGAGCAGCAGTGCATATTTGTCCATGTAGCTACACAGATGGAGTCCATATGGTGCTGAGCAGAGACGTCTCGCGCATTTTGAGAGCATTAGCAGTTACACAAGGCTAAAAGGGGAAAAACACCCCTAGATCTAAAAGTAAAACCCTGATTGTTCTGTCTGAGCAGGGATCATAATGAGCAGTTCTTCCTGCTGTGGAGACAATAGATGCACTAGATGAGTGATTCAAAGAAAACAATAGAGATAGTTTGTTTTTTCATGATGGACAATGTGAGAACTCTACAGACTTTTGATTCTAACCTTTCCTCGTGGATTTTCTGTCTCCAGGTTTCTGATGATGACTCGTATATCAGTGATGTCAGCGACACCGTCTCCATGGATACCATCGATGGAGGCAGCGAGAGACACAACTCCGGTAGATGATACAGTTACACCCTCTAAGTTGTGCATGTGTTTGTGTTTGTTAGGCCGCAATAATCCCTTCAACAGATGGACAAACAAAATGCTTTTGTTATTCAGAATTCAGACGGCTCCATTCATTATTTGTGTGACAATGACTCAGCCTTTGTGTTGCATTTAGCAGAAAGTGTTGTTATCAGATAAAATATGAGAATTCGAGGTCGGTGAAATTACTCACTTGCTCAGAGAACGTGTTAAACACGAGCATCTTAGTCTTCTAGACATGTTTGCAAACTCAGTGTGATGTTTCATCAAACAGTCTGTGGCAAAGCATCTGTGAACAGACACCATTAATTCACTGCTACGAATGAGAGCTTTATATTTCAGTGTAGTGCAAAGCAGAAAAGATGGTTCCGTTCCCCGTTTCAGCTCTCACACCATCCCGGTTAAAACGTACGTTTTATCCTCCAGTCAGCAGCGTGGTGACCTTGACTCGCCGACGCTCCACGCTGCCGTGCCCCTGTCCGTCCAGCAGCGTGAGTCTATGGAACATCCTGAGAAACAACATCGGCAAAGACCTGTCAAAGGTGGCCATGCCCGTGCAGCTCAATGAGCCGCTCAACACTCTGCAGAGACTGTGCGAGGAGCTGGAGTACAGCGACCTCCTGGACACGGCAAACCAGACCGAAGACCCGTACCAGCGCATGGTGAGTGGAAAGAAGTCTTACATTAGATGCACTGATTTTTACACATGCATAAATTAGGTTGTCCAAAGACGGCCTCCATGTTTGTCTCACAGCCTGTTGGCTTAAAAAGTCACAGCTTCTCCACAAGTTACAAGATTATCATAAATAATAACTCAATAAAAGTTACATCTACACACAGAGAAAACCTGCCACTACACATAACAAATACTTGTGTCCAGCTTTTCTTGTGAACTCACAGAGCAAATGTTGACCCATCCTTCTCTCTTTTCCTACACAGGCTTATGTTGCAACATTTGCAATATCTGCATATGCATCCACGTACTTCAGAGCAGGAAGTAAACCCTTTAACCCCGTCCTGGGAGAGACATTCGAGTGTGACAGACCTGATAAGGGCTTCAGGTTTATAGCAGAACAGGTAAACTCTTTAAGTTTTATACTCTCATTTGAGAGTCTTTCTTGTTAAAATGTGTATTTAAATCATTTTGATTCAGATTTTCTGGCTATTTCAATAAAGTAAGAAGTTAAATCTTTTATTTTTAACTACAGTAATTGTTAAGTCTTTATTAAGATACCTCATAAGTTACAAACTGAAAAAGTAAGTTCTTCCTTTTGTGGATAATTTAGTTTTTTTTAGTTGTTTTTTTCCCAAAAAGGAAGCAAAAAGATGTGTTTATTTACAGTGATTAGGCTGTAATTATATCCCTTACATATAATCATAATATTGTTATAAAGCTTGACTGTCACTTTTAAAGCCACTTGTGTCAACAGATTGTTGACTTTGCAGGGAAACTTTAAAAAACTCATCAATACTTCTCTCCTATTCACAGGTGAGTCATCACCCACCTGTGTCAGCATGTCACTCAGATTCAAAGAACTTCAACTTCTGGCAAGGTGAGAACATATTCACAATAACCACCTGGTTCCCTCCTCCGTCTGTCGATCTGACAGATTTCCCAGCATGCTGAGGGTCATGTTAAGGTGGAATCTGGTGTTAGTACGTTGTGTTTTTACATGATGTTATTAAATAATGTGCAGAATGTGACCAGTTTTGTTAAATAAGCAATTAATCGGTTGGTGAATTTACTCAAATCTTCTTTTGTGATATCTTTTTTTTCAGATGTGCGATGGAAAAATAAATTCTGGGGGAAATCCATGGAAATCGTTCCCATGGGAACTACGCATGTCACACTACCTGCGTAGGTCCTTTACTTGTTCTGCGTGGGTGTGTTTGTGCTGCGTGTGTGTGTGTGTATATTTCTTGTGCACAACGCAGGCTGTGATTTGGGCCAAAATGAGTGCAGCGTGTGATGTTTGTGCAGATTTGGGGACCACTATGAATGGAACAAGGTGACATCCTGCATCCACAACATCCTCAGTGGGCAGCGCTGGATTGAACACTACGGAGAGATGGCCATCAAAAATATAAACAGTAACGCCTGTCAGTGTAAAGTCACCTTCATCAAGGTGAGGAAGCACCCATATGTTCTGCTAATCACTGTGAATGATTGATTCTATAAAGGTGACATAATGATAACTATTTATATCAAACAAGTCAGTATTTCAGTTGAGCCTAGTAGGAATTTAACACGGTTTTAATTTCATTATACTCAGAGAAGACAGTTTTATTAATTATTACTTATGTAGTGATTAATTAGTACTTAATGCCAAACTAATCTGATGTAGGTAAATGGCGCCCTCTAGTGGTCATGGCTAGAAATTTAAAAAGGAGGAGCAGATATAACATATATGCATATAGGTTTTTTTTTAAATATGTGCAGATTTTTAAAAAATTAATAATTGTTATTTTCATTTTAGGCAAAATCATGGAGCTCTACAGTAAATGAAATAGAAGGCGTGGTTACAGATTCAAATGGAAAAGTGATACACTCCATTTTTGGAAAATGGCATGAATCAGTGTTTCAAGGAGACCTACCTGCTGCCACGTGTATCTGGCGAGCCAGTGAGTGAAAACTCCGACAGGAAAGCTGCCTGTGTGACATTACAGTGATTTAAAAGAGACTTTGTTTGCCTTCAGATCCGATGCCAGAGGACCAGGGCCAGTACTATGGCTTCACCCAGTTTGCAGTGGAGCTGAATGAGCTGGACTCTTCTTTAAGACCGCTGCTGCCCCTCACAGACACACGCTTCAGGCCGGACCAGAGGTTTCACTCTTAGCCTCTTATTTATATTCTCCATAACTATTCTTTTACATGTTTTATTTATTCTTTATTATTATGTACAATCTAGATATCATATGCAAAAGCTGCCAAATGGGACTATTTAGTTATAAAGAAAACATTTTAACCAACACTGTGAGCCAACACAAAAACAACAGATCTAACACTCCAAATAGTAACCTGTTGAATTAACATTTTTTAAAGCAATACTGTAGTTTTTTTTTTTTTTTTTTACAGATTTCGGTATTTACAGACCTGCCAGCCTGTTTTTTTTGCATAGCAAGTACGCAGTTTGACATCTAAGTACGCTGTACGACTCGCCCCTCTAAACTACGCAAAAAGCTGCAGACCTGTGAGTTCTGTGGCTAATGTGCACGTGCTCATGTCTGACAACACGATGCAGCAGCGTGGTGAAGCAGTTTCAGCCAGTCGTTGTAGAAAAGCGAAGAATAACGAGTCTACCGAACCGTTCGGGTCTGTCCGGACTGAAGTCCATTATTATATCCATCCATATTAACTCGGTCCAGAGGAAGAGCGCGTGATATGAGTCGCTTTTTTTCTCACAATGCTAGTTGTTACCATTCACTTACATTGTTGCTAAAGTAGTACTGCTGGGCTGGTTACAAACTACGGGGGATATGGCAACAGACAAAATTTCACTTTTGGGTGGAGTATCACTTTAAAGTCATTGTTTTCTTTGTTTGTTTTTTCTGTGGGGAAAAAAGTATGAATAATAATAAGAAATTGATTTATCCATAACACTTCTTCCAGGCTGCTGGAGGAGGGGAACATAGACGGAGCTGAGGAGCAGAAACAGAGGATAGAGCAGCTCCAGAGGGAGAGGAGGAAAGTGCTGCAGGACAACAACATGACACATCAGCCACGCTTCTTCAAGTATGTTGATCTTTTCTTGTTTGTAAGAGAGTCTTTGTGTGCAATCTGACTCAGTCCTTGTGCGCTGTTAAAAATCAGAAGTTGTAAAACATGAAATGTGAAGATTTATGGGTTTTATTTGTGTTCTGTGTGGACAGGAAGTCTAAGGACGACACGTGGGTGAGCAACAACACATACTGGGAGCTGCGCAGAGAACCCAGCTTCAACAAAATGGACTTCCCGGTGTTATGGTGACCTCTGGTTTTAACCAAAACCAGTCACTCTAACCTGTCTTAGAAAGGGAAGCATAAAACTGAACTGAGACCAGCATCAAGTAGCCCTGACCTTGTTGAGTTGCTCCGTGTCACGATAACCCAAATCCACATGGACCTCCTGCTTCCTTTTTCTAGATACAAGTAAACAGAACCTGTAATACTTTATGTTTCTGTTCTTTAGTTTTATATAAATCTTTCCTTTTAACTGTAACTTACACACTAGTGTAGACTAGAGATCGGTGTGTTTTGTTGCTTTTATCAAAGTGCCTTTTTACTGTAGTGCTGCACTCAATGAACTGCTGGAGCAGTTATGCAAAGAACCCTTTTAATGAGAGAATAAATCATGTCATAGTGAGACTTCAGTTAGTAAAAGACACATCTGCAAAAGGTCTGAACCCACCCACGTAGTCCTCTGTTGAGGCACATGGTGAGTCAAAGAATTTCTGATTATGTCAGCAAAGTTTTTCATGTTAAGAAACAGATTTCACTGCCTTTTTCAGTATGTTGCCTTGTTGTAATTAGCTATTTCTGTAATAGTACTGTAAATATTATGGTTTGGGTTTTTTTTTTTTCAGATGAAAAAAGCAATAATACTTCTTTTTGAAGGAAGATAATAAACTTTACAACAGGTGAAAGAATGATGCTTTCTTTAATTTGACTTTCATGAATATTTCAATCTATATTTAATAATCTTACATAACCAGTTTTATATCAACTGTCACCATAAAGCGAAATAAAACATTTTAAATGACAAAAATGTATTAAATTACTCGAATAACTTGATGCTGACAAACACAACATTTTGGTTGATTACCCAGAATTCTGAGAGGTTGTGCTCAAACATTTAACCTGACTGAGGTTTTTTCTTTAATTTTGAGGATGCCCACAATTTTTGCTTCAACATTTATCTTAAGATAGTTTGTACCTCACAAACAGTGCCGTCTTAGAGTATCTCATCACAAGCTTTATCTGGAGAAATCATTCTGATTGTTAGTGGTTTATTTAGGATATTTTTATTTTATTACACTCATCCAGTTTCCTGTCAAAATAATCTGATAAACATAAACCTATGCAGGTTTTATAGGAATACTTAGTGTGTCAAAGTGAATCTAAAGTGTTATTAGAGGATCTTTTTTTTTGTAACATTTAAAATTTATTTTTCAAGCAGTAAATCAAACCTAATAAAGTGATCAGATATGGTTATTTTCTCATGTGTAGTTATGAAAAACCCACAACGTGTTTATAGGAATAGACAAGAAAAATGCCATTAAAAAGGAACTTTTAAAAATAAACATTCTACAAGATGTGATGCAGTGAAGTCATTTTGATAGGGTTAAGGTTTAAATCTTTAAGATCCAATATGTATGGAAGCCTGTTCCCTTCACGTTAGTGAAAAACAATTTATTCTTAATAAAAATTAGCATCTCATAATGATATGCTGTCTCAAAATTATCACTTAGCATCTCATAAATATCAAACGTTCAGTATATCATAATTGTCAATTAGTTACTTGAAAATAAGATTATATTGAATGTACTCATAATTATGAGACTTGACAGTGTCTCTGACTTAGTGTCTCGTATTTATGAGAGAATCAAACTCATGCAGTTGAAAAATGAAGCAAAGAAAAACAGGAAAGACTAGAAATAAAAGTAGAGTAGGGAAAGGAGCTACAGGATAGGTGCTAGTTTAGATGTTCTGGTAGAGCTTGGTAGATCACTCCACCATCGTGAAATGACACATGAGAGGAGTCTGGACTGTCTTCTTGAGCGTGGTGTAACACAATCCTTTAACGACCGGAGTGACCGAGCCATGTTAAATCAATTTAGCTTAGTGTTACGTAATGCTTTAACATTTTAGTATCACGTTTTGATTCAATGAAATTGTGAAAATAAACTCAAATCATACTGAGTTTTATTGTTATTTGTTAAATTACCAACATCATATTTGTAGGTCTAATTAAACCTGATTTAAAAAACCACTTGTTCTGTCATGCTTCTGACACGTCTTTTGATGTTGTTTGAAAAACACTGACTTTGACATCTTTTTACATTGTTGTAACCCTTCTCATTTGTCCATGATTCCCTCCAACAGGGCCAGACCTCAACAAACCAAGATGGATGTCATGATGAAAACACACATGATGTCACTGAAGGAGACATTGATCAGCTGACCCTTACGATGGAGAATAAACACCAATGTGATGAATGTGGGAAAAGATTTAAGTGGCTGGCTCGTTTAAAAGTTCATCAGCTTGTTCACACAGGGGAGACACCTTACAGCTGTGACCTGTGTGCAAAGAGTTTTGCTCGCCAATCGACTTTGAAATCTCATCAGCGTACCCACACTGGTGAGAAGCCCTACAGATGTGACCTGTGTGGGAAAAGTTTTAGTCAGCTTGGTAATATGAAAATACATTTGCGCATTCACAAGAGAGGCACTTCTGATGCTGACACTCCATCAATACCTCCACAATGACCACATGGCAGTGAACATCTTTGATTGTGTGTTTGTCCAATACAAACAAGTGGACATTTAAATAATACATTGTTTTATTATGCAAGCAAATTCAACTGGTGTATTGTCGTTTTTAACAACACACACAAAAGCATACTATTATTTAAGGGCATTAAAACATTTTTAAGCAGACCAGTGCAGCTAATCTAGAACTTGCCTGCAGTGCTGCTTTTGACAACATGCTAACTTCAATCTGCTAACACTGAAAAAGATGTTAATGTTAAGAGACTCCTTGGATAAATAACATGCTGTCACGCTTTCACTTACAATATTTAGTTGTGGGCATGTTAAATGTTAGATTTAACGTAAATATTTTATGTTTTGGGCCTGTTTTAACATTTATCATGGTCATAAGTCTAATATCCAACATATTAACAGTGGCGGCTGGTGACATTTTTTGGGGGGGTGGGGCACATTTTTGCAAGTCAGTTTTCAGTTGCGCAAAAAAAAAAATCACATCTCACCACTAGAGCAGAGAATGAAGCAAAATATTTTCATCTGACTGAATATTTTGCTGGTAAAAATCCCTACCACCAATTCACTAACAATGTGGTGCAGTTAGGTCTAATTCTACACATCAAACAGTAAAGAAATCATAAAGTCTTCATATCAGATAATCAGATACAAATAAAAATTAAAAACAACCACAATGTGGTCACAACAGAAGTAAGAGTTTCAACACAAGGTCAAAAACATAACTTAATATTCACAATTAGCTTCCTACTGACACCACACACAAATAAATCCATCTCTAACTAATACAGTCAGATAATTAATGTTACAATTCAGACAACAAACACTAACCAAGCAAGTCATGACAATCAGCTCAACTAATGAAGTGAATTAACAACAAAATAAAGTCAAATCCACTGATATGTCCCATCAAAATAAGTTAAATTACCATTTTAGGCCACTCATACAAAACTCCCATAGAGCGCTGTGCGTTTTAAGGAAAAGTAACATAAAACTCGTCAAAACGGGTTAAACTACATGAACCAAAGTATTCATTCAACAGTATGCATGTCCCTCTAACATTCAGCAGCAGACATGTCACTATTTAAGGTATAAATTCACTTATCAGGACTTAAAACAGTAGGTCTCTGCCATTTGCTGATAAGCGTTTTCAATAGTAAAAATCTGCGACAGACACATTGGAAATAAAACAAAAGTAAAAAACAAACGAAGTCACTCACCATGGAGTTGATGAAATCAGGACCCATGGAATAAAATGGCTTTTTGTCACAAGCTGCCAAGAAGGATTCTTTGAATATATCCATTTTGTTGCCTCCATAGTAATACCATGAGGAAGAACTTCCGGATTAACTTCCTGATCTGAGCTGAGACTCCGGTCGCTTCAGATGCTAAATTCAGCGCCCCAGGGCTCTCTATTACTTTCCATTGAAGGGGGTTTCAGAGTGCATGCTCTAGTTATAGAAAACAAAGCGTAGGTCTATTGGTAAAGATTCGTGCGCCCAGGACATGCGCAGAAGCTGATATTTTTAACTAGAGCGCACAGATCAGTACCGTCCTGCCACTGAGCAACAAACACCTGGTTGGGTTTGGATCCAGATCTGGGTTTTCCCCTCAGACCTGATCTAAATGAAACCATGCTGAATCGGATGGCATCCAGTCAGCATCACCCTGATTTAGCTGGTTTTTCAGTCTGGTTACAGTTTATTCCTTGTTCTGAACTTGTTAGTGGAAACAATGTGAACTAGTTCACCTGGTTAGTTAACTGGAGCCAAGCAGATTTAGATTCATGTCTTTTTGGCTGATTGAAGAGGTCAAAGTTCAGCTCATATTGTCCCTTAACAAAACACATGACTGAGTTCAGGTTGTCAGATGAACTGTAAACCAGAAGCATCAGGATGAAGACTTGATGTTTCTCTGAAGTTCTGACTGGCTTTGAGGACCAGCAGCAGTCTGGGTGTCAAATACTGACTGATTCCTGTTTTAGTGACATTTTGTGTCCTTTGATGATTTCAGTGTGAAATTGATCAGCTTTATTTACAAGCGTCTCTGATCAATTTTGTCTTTTTGTAGATTTTAAGAGAGTGATGTCATATTTCAGTTAACATCATCCTCTGACAACAAGCAAATAATAATCTGAATTAATTAAAATGAACTTTGTTAATAAAAGAAACATTTTTCACAATTTAATTTACAGAGATTTACAAATGACAATTTTAAATGGTAGATCTCAGCCCTCAGTTAAACAGTGATCTTAGCTTGGAAAAGGTTGGTGAGCTCTGTTTTAGAGCAGTCAGTGTCTTTATAACATTTTCTGTAGAATATTCCTGATAATATTCCTCTGGTGTTGTTGCAATTATAATCAACATACAAAAGAGGTAAGAAACACACTGCCAAATATGTTGTTCATTTCTGCAGTGTGTGTGTGTGTGTGGGGGGAGGGAGGGGGGCACCACAATGGCTAGCAACGGCCCTGCTCCTAATGAGATGATAAGTTATGAGAGAGTGTCTCACAAATATGACTTACAAAACTACTTTTTTAACATCAAAGTGGAAGAAAAAGCAATAAAATTGTTTTTTCCCCATTCAGTGCAGTAAGGTAAAATCTAGCTAATTATAATATTTTTAAGTCACATGATAATAATGTAGTGTCATTTTTTAAAATTCAAACATCCTAATATTTTAACATTTTCTAAAGTCTACTGGATATATTTTTAAAAGTTCTGTACATGCTTCAGTTAGATATCTAATATAATTCGGTAGACCAGCTTCTCAGAGGATAAACGATTTCCAGTGATTCCATAGGAGAAAGTTTTTATTGGGC
Organism: Callopanchax toddi; assembly: GCA_006937965.1. Lineage (NCBI taxonomy): Eukaryota > Metazoa > Chordata > Actinopteri > Cyprinodontiformes > Nothobranchiidae > Callopanchax > Callopanchax toddi. The sequence goes on from SSNR01000080.1 coordinate 1,883,441, forward strand.
TGTGGTTTTCCTTTGAGTACCAGCAGCTCTCTACACAAAGTGACCACAGAGTCAGTCTGCCTAAACTCATTTATAGAAACTCTAGGAGGCAACAAGTCTGTGTTTGTCCAGAAAGTTTAACACACAAATACAGAAATACCATCATGTTCATATGATTATTATTAACTGGAGTGGGAGGGAGGGAGTGAGGGAGGGGAGGAGCAGGCGGTCGGTCCTCCAGCTCCAGTCAGTAACTCACAGCAGGTCCTGCTGAGCACATCTTGAGCTGCTTCCTCTTTTGTTTTGGGAGATTTTGTTCCAGTTTGGCTTCCGTACACAAACTAAGCTCGCAAAGGAACCAAAGTCCTCAACTTTAAGGTGAGTAATTTTATTTAGACTAAAGCTAAACTGAGGTATTAGTGTCGTGAAACTGGTTAATATTCTTTTAAAGCAACAAAAGAGTCAGAATAATACATATTTACGTCTTTATTTGGTTTAATTCGATTTCCTTTTTTCTTTTTCTGAGTGATGACCGCGCTGGCACGCGCAGCCTGGAAGTACCGGTATGTAGACTGATGGGAAGCGCGCGCTACTAGCGCACGTGCCAAGTGTCAGTGTACATAAATAGCTGGAACGTTAATAGGAGCGACATTCACTTTAACCATTGGTCAAATCCGTTTGCGTCTTAAAGCGACAGACCCTGACTGGATGCGTTTCTAACGTGGAAAAACAGAAATATGAGCACTTTTATTCAGTAGTGTTGTTTCATGATTGTTTTAATTCTTCTAAATTGGAATTGTACAAAAAAAATAATAAAGAAATCCTAAACTGATTTTCAGTTTTGCAGGCTCTTTGCTACTTTAATAAAAGATATTTGACTTTAGGTAATGTTTTTTGTGTTAACAGGTTCCACATGTTAGTTAAAAATAAAATATAAACATATCTTTACAAGCTGATAGCAACAAAATAACTAACTTTTTTAATAAACATAATGAAATTCCTGATCAGGGTCATAGGGAACATCACATAGCCACACAGACAATCAACCATTTATGCACAGGGACAACTTTAGTTAACCTAACATGCTATAATCGCTGTAGGGCTAAATGATCACATTTTCATCACATTCTTTTTTTTTTTTTTTTTTTTTTACATAAATCAGCTCGATTTCACATCTATCTGTGGTTTTATAGATGACATTTCTATGAAAAGTGTCAAAAATAACTTGTACGGTGACAATCTGACGTTTGTTTTGTTAAAGAAACAACCTTTTCATTCCCTGAAAAGTAGCATTTTTGGAGATACAAGGTTTTTGATCTGGGAGAAAATCTAGAGTATAGGAGAACACGCAAACTCCATGAAGAAGGGTCCCCATGAGAGTTAAACCCAGTCCCAGAACCTTAGCTGCTAGGAAACTATACCAGCCTGCAACCCTCCAATCAGAAACACAAAATACATTTGTGTTTACTATCTAAAAGTAACTGTGGTGAGGAGAGAGCTAAAGTAGAAGGTGAAGATTCTGAGGACAGGCATGTCCTTCCAAGAGGAGACCTGTGGACTGACCCAGGACGTTGGAGGGGTTAAATCTCTCTAGCTTGGCCTGGGAACAGCTGGGTCCCACTGGGTGTCTGGGTAGAGGACAGCCTGAGGTTCCTTGCTGGGTCTGCTGCACCTGAGATGCAGACCTGGAGAAGGAGAAGACGTCTCAGGAATCTGACCACTAAGATGTAACTTCTCTACAAAAACCAACAAAAAATAAAATAAAACACAAGTAGAAACAACGGGCTTGGGTACTCTTCTTAGGTGCTACAAGCTTGCTTTTGGCTGTTTTTTTTGGATAAAAGTAATTTCAGTATATTTTAAAGAAGTTTAAGCAAACTAATATTTTGCAAGGACAGCACACAAATACAGGTTAAAACTGTGTGATTATAAATATAATAAAACAACTTCCCTAGGTACTTTATCTCTGTTTTAAGGCTGTTTTTGTGAGTCCTGTCATCCTGTTCTTGAACTCCGTGGTTCAGATCACGTTAAACATGAGAAACATTAAGTTTTTATAAGTGGTATATTTGAGCCTTTGGATGTCGAGTTTGCGGTTAGGGAAATGTGTGCAGCTTCATTACAACAACTCCTAAATATTTGATACTAAGTGACTCCACACATGTAGCCAGAGAAACCGTGTTAAGTCATCGGGACTTCATGTCCAACATATGTGATAAAAGTTTCAGATATCTTCTCTTTTTGTATTTTTTTCTACCCTCTCTTGGTTCTTTTCTTCATCTCCTGACTGTTTGATCCATTGCTTACCTCAAGTATTCCTCCTTCCTCCAACGCTGCAGCTTTCTGCTCTTCTCTTCCCTCGTCCTCTCCCCACACAACTCTTACGCCTGATTACTTGAAATATTTAGGCAGAGAAACGTGAGCCAGCTGAGGTAGTGAAGGGGAGCGTGCTTTTGTGGTCAAACTATTATCAGCCTGGGGACTTCCTTTGTAGCTTGAGTCACCACATGCCATCAGCGGGGGAATGTAAACTGTGGGGAGATAAAGCAAACACATTACTGGGATGAATCTGAACATATCCAAACAGGGGGCAGCTGAGGAGAAAGTATGTGTAAACCACCCTTCTTTTTTTCTTGTTCTGCCTTTAATAAAAACAATCACCTCTTTCAGTTTTTTTTAAACCCTCTCCTGCTGAGGCCATGTTTTCCAAGGCGACTGCCAACTTTGTTCGCCAGATCGACCCAGAAGGAAGCCTCATCTACGTGTCCCGGCTGAATAACTCTAAAAGACTTCTCCCCATGGCGATCATCGTCAAACGCAATCGCATCTGGCCCTGGCAGAGACCCAAGTACCAGCCGACAGACTTCACCCTCAGCGACCTGCTGCAGGGGGACGAGGCGCTCAGACCTGGTAGGTAGGAGACAAGTTTTCACCTCAAACACGTTGGGTCAACACTCAGAACAGAGACTGGTCTAGACAGTCTGGTACCTTAGGTGCAGTGACGGTCACATAGACTTGATCCAAAATAAAACAAAAAGCAAAATGTAATATTTTACAATGTGAAAATACTAAATAAATAAAATGTGAAACACTTTTCAATCTGGTGTGGGAAAATGACTAAACCAAAAGAAAAATAAATGACATAACAGCTTGCCATATACACTTCACTTCTGCTGCAGATGATCAGGAAACATCTCAAAAACAAAAAGGCAGTTTTCAATCTACATGTTTTCCTACATGTTAAAGCTGTTTGAGAGCTTTCACTTCCTCTGTTGGGACTGATGTAATTATTCTGTATGTACCTAAACCCTCAACTCCCTCCAGCAGCTGGTGCCCTAGAAACATGAACAATTTGTTTACCATGCAGTAATTTTCAATAAAAGCCAAAGATCTAAACTTAACATGTCCTTATTTCATTTCTCAGGAGTGTCTGAGGCTGAGTTCTTGTCCTATGAGGGGACGTTTGGTGACGAACACGTTGGGAAGCTGGACACGGAGGCCGGTCCCGTCAGCGTCACAGTGGAAGGACTGGGCAAGTCGAAGCTCCAGTCGTCCTTTGGCAAGCTGAAGAAAGAAGAAGTTGATGTGAAGAACCTCCTGAAAGACTCCAACAGCAGGTGTTCTGTAACTGTCTTTTACTTTGGAGTGAGTCAGTAGAAGGTGGTAGGATTATAAATTCACCACTAAAAGTGTTATGACATGATGCTGGTGGATGAGTCTTTAGTTCGGTGTCTCTTTACATCAGGTTAGTGGACATGCAGCATGTTCTGGTGAAGCAGATAAAGAAGCGGGCTGAAGTTCTGGCAGTGGTGAAAGAAAGGATCCTCACCACAAACCCCTGCTCCGTCACGTTCACTAAAAAGCAGCAGTGCACCTTCCAGGGCGTGCTCAGGCTGCTGGGGCTGATGGGGAACGCCGTGAAGGTTTGCCTTTTATCATAACGACACGTAAACAAATGATCTGTTATATGTAAACATTACTAACACACTATAATGATAAAAGAAAAGTTACAAACTTTTAATATTACCTGAAGCAGACAGACCTCAGTTTGAAGAAACACAGATTAGTTCTGAATGGGTTGCCGAGCTAATAGCAAATCACAAATCTTGGATTACTGCTTAAAAAAAGCTCTTAATTTCAGAAATGTCATAGCGATACATGCAAACACTACTTCATAGACCTTTATGTTGCTGTACATTTCTCATTACAGGGTTATTTTGGTTAAAATATGCTGAAATCCTGGCCAGAGGTGTTGAACTCTGGACTGGAAGTGCTACATGCAGCTAGCATCGCTGCTAACGTTTGCTGCAAATAACCGCAGATTATTTTTTTTTGCATCGTTTGAAGGATTCTGCATGCTGTCTTTTATGTCAGTTTCAATCTAAGCTGGTAGAACTGTGACTAGCTGTTAGCTAACCAGTCAGAATTACATGTAGTCTCTGTTTCTCCACACTGAGGTTGTTCAAAGAGCTATCTGCAACAGGTAATTGGTTATAAGCTCTTCATAAACACACTAGAACATCTGAACCGTTAAAGCTCTGAGATTAAACCATTATGTGTGTGTGTGTGTGTGTGTGTGTGTGAAGGTCTATGGTAAAAACGTCAACAGCATCGATGTGGACAGTGACGTTTCTTTGGAGATTCCCTCTGGCACCGTGATCGCGTACAGCGTACTGGAGCTGGAGATTAAAAAAGACGGACACTATGGTCAGACTTTGAGTCTGTGTGTGTGTGTGTGTGTGTGTGTGTGTGTTAGGAAAACTTAAAGCTTGTGTCATCACTTCTCTATTTTGTTCTCCCCAGAAGAGACTTCTATGTTGAAACTTTTTATCTTCATTATTTTGGGGTTTTTTCCATCTTTCTGCTGTGTTTGTATCTGATTCAGTGACGATCCTGTGGGTTTTGCACTAAACTTTAGTGAGTGAGCCTCGTCATTAGATTTGTTATAAATTTTATTTTAAATCAGCATTTTTTTAATGACTACTTTTAAAAGTAAATGAAAATGAGCATCTTACTTAATAATATTTATTTAAAGGAATGATGTAGGCCTATTGCTTAGATTTGTAAAATTGCCTGTCAGTAGAAAACTTCAGTGATAATATCTGAAATAAAAATGTAAATTAAATTTTATTCTCTTCTACTAAATATCCTTTGTAAAGAGCCACAAATCCACCTGATGTTTAAAATTAAAGAAATATTCAGCTTTATTCATTTCTCTCGCTCTCCTGAAGAGGAACATTACACTTTCTTGTTAAGAACTTAATGATATCTGCTAAACCTTCTTTTTTTACCTTTTAATTTAAATCTTATTGAGGTTTGTGTCACGTCTGTTTATTTACAGATGTTTGCCTGCAGCCTGGAACAATCGGAGGCTTTGAGAGCGACTCCATCATGATGTCTGAATCCTTTGATCCTTCTCTGACTGTGGTGGACGGCAGGAGCAATGGTCACGAGGTTCAGAGAGAGGCGCTCTCCAGCGCTCATCAGAACGGTGCGTCCTCCTGAATTTGTCCTGTATTTAGGGAAACAAATGACTGAATAATGATAAAGGAAGTGAAACTTTAACGCTAGCAAAGACAAAGATTCTCTTTTCTCTGAAAAAGCAGATCAAATGGTGGAGCTAGATTTGTTAATTTGTCCTGAAACAAAGGACAGTACTGTGTTCTGCATGAAGACTGGTGATATAAACGAATGATGAGCTTGTCATTAACGCGTTCTGGAATCTAACAGGATCACAAGAGTTGGATCTTTCCCCTCTGGCAGAGCTCCCTCAGTCCACTCGATTTGCTTTTTTCAGGAAGCTCCAAGAAACCCTGAGGGACAGATCTGATCTGGGACATCTGCAGTGTGTGGTGAGTAAAACTCTAACACTGGTGTCAGCCACAAACTCGAAAGATTTCCGTAGTGCATTTCTTCGAAAATCAGCTAAATCGTGCCGCAATTTGCAACTTCTCTATTTTCATTTCCTCTTCTAACTTACTGTCAGCTGGAGGAGTTGTGCAACAGCGAAACAGTCCAGTTGGACGTTAATGACGAGCAGCAGGAGGTTCCTAGAAGTTCCTCCATCCTGGATGAGCTGGAGTCAGACGGTCCCACTGAATCCAGTCAGAGTGATGTCACTGCTCGCATACATTCAGCTCACCTGCTGATCAGTGCCATGGAAGGTGGGAGAAAATCCAGATGCAAAAAAGCCGACGATTCAGTCACTTTAAATAAAACATTACTGTCGAGTTAATGTTTACATTTCTGATCTTGTTGTGTCCTGTTTTTGTAGAGCTGCCTGATGAAACTCTGGCCATTCTGAGCTGGAGTCGACCGGACTTTCTAGCAGGTTCTGACATGCTGGTGGGTTTACGTATTTATTTGTTGTAAACATGTATTCTTTCAGTCAATTCGACTTCAAATTAAGTGTAGGTAATATTTTATTTAACAGTTCTTGAGAAGATTCTTGTCTCTGTAGACTTTTATGAAAATAAAACCATAAGTCTGTTAGCTTTGTGGGAAATTAGTTTGTCATCCAAATTACTGATTTAACTTCCTGTAATCTGCACCCTGTCGTATTTCTACTTAACTAAACTCAACAAGCTGTATATTTTAAACAGTATAAATCTATTTTCTGTTTCTGCTAATGTCTCAACAGTTGAGGCGGTTGAAGGAGAGCAGCGAGCCTCTGTCCATCCAGTCTCTAGCTGTCGCGCTGCAGGACAACCAGGCCTTCCAGCAGGTGGAGCAGCTGCTCCGCTCGGTCGGAGCGACGCTGGGGAGAGACGCTGAGCGGATCTGGGTGGAGACGGGGAACGATGATGGAGTTCCCCTCTTGGTTCTTGGTCTCAGTGTGCGTGGTTTGTCACTGCTCTGCACCAGGCTGCATTAGATCATCTGCATGGTCGCCTATTGGTTTCTTTATTGTGTAAAAATGTTTTTATTTTACACATTTATCTTATAAAAGTTCTTTATATGACTAATTTTATAGCATATCATTGTAGTATTGTTAGCGGTCTTTCATCTTTAATATTGTTTGTTATATTAATGTCAAATGTGTGTTTTATTATTTAAGTAATGCTTATTTTTGTATTGAAAACATACGTAGAAGCTCTGGTGCAGCTCTGGATTGGGACCTTATTTTGTCTAAAACTCTAAAAAGTTTGGGTGAAGTCACTCAGCCAGGCACCAGATGAATCTACAGGACTGTGAAGAAGTAAAAAGTAACATAACAACCCCAGACAATCACACTACCACCACCATGTTTGACGGTTGGAATCAATGGCGTAGATTTGCTCTTGACATTGGTGGGGACCGGGACGGGGGACGGGTCGAGGTTGTGCCAAAACAGGAAGTGCAGAGTAAAGTGATCCGTCCTGTAACGGTGGTCCAGACCGGCCCAAGGTTACCAAAATGACCCATGGCCAGTCTGGTCCTCGTCCAGACCCAGAGCAGAGCCATCATCACGCCGGTCGATCCAGACACGTGCGCCTCCTTTACCCTGGACACACGTCTGTCCGCGTACAGCAGCACAGCACCTGGTCCACTGAGCTGCACGTATTATTGGTGGGGATGCAGCGCTATTTCTGCAGCCTCGGATCAAATTATTGGTGGGTATTGGCGAGGACACATCACCTCCATCCATGCCAGATCTTCGCCCGTGGCTGGAATGATGATGTTTTTCTGAAATACAGCGTTAGTTTTACTCCAGATGGAACGGGACACACACTCCTTCAGAAAGTCCACATTTGACTCATCAGTTGACAGAATATTTTCCTGATAATCAAGATGCTTTTCGTAAATGTGAGATGAGTCTTTGTGTTCTTTCTGGTCAGCAGAGGTTTTGGTTTTGTTATTCTCATGATGCCATTTCCCCCTTCATCTATTTCATAGTTGAATCATGACCTCTGACCTTAACTTTAACCAAGTGATGCCTGCGATGCTTTAAATGTCATGGATTCTATGGTTTTTGAATTTATTTTGAACTGGTATGATGTTCTTTTAGATCTTTTAGTCTTGTTTATGTTGTCAGGTTCTATTCAGGTGATTTCTTAATCACAGTTACTCATGAAGAGGGCAGTTACTTTTTAATAGAGGACCAGATAGATTTATTTTCCATCATTTGAAAACTGCATTTTTTATTTACTCAGGTTAGTTTTAAATTTGTTTGGGGATTTGAAACATTTAAGGGTGACAAAAAAAGCTGAAATAAAAGAAATCTGTCTGAGGGTAAATACTTACTTACAGCACTTCTAAGTGTCCATTTTTACCTTCCAGCATTCATTGTGAATACTCTCCAGGAGATCTCAGTCTTTATGGTTTAACTAAAATACACGGTGACTGAGCTAAAAGCTGCTGTGATGTTTAAGCTCTAGATGTTTATGATTTCTGTTTTTTTATTACAATAAAATGGTAAATTTGAGCACATGCCAACAAAACAGGACAACTTAAAGCTTTAAACATAATGTTTTATCTCACCAGAGGTTATATTTGAAAAGAGTCTGTCTTTTATTCTTTCACCGCCTTAAACATAACACACACACACACACACACACACACACACACACACACACACACACACACACACACACACACACACACACACACACACATATATGTAACATTCCTATTCATTTATTTAAACTGCATCATGTTTAGATCCAGTTACTGATTTATATTTATATAGATTATTCATTTAGATATTCGATGTATTGTACATTTATTATTTTATTGAATTTTCTTGAATAATGTTCATTTTATTTTTTAAAGGTTTAGGAAACCTGTCTAAATGTTGGTTGTTTATTGAATTTTTAAAGACTTTAAAGAATTTTGAAGCTACAAAAGGACATGTCTGACATTAAGGTGACTTATTTTGAAGGTTTGATGTGTTCAGGAATTATAAGAAAACATGTTAATGAAGATCTATTTAAATAAAGAAGATTTGTATTGTTTTATCTGTGCAGGTGGAGGAGATGAAGTAATAGTCTTTTTCTGTCTTGATTACCAGAGTATGGAGGTAATTTAGTATCATTAATCAAAAGCAGAGCGTTTTGTTTTTATGAGCTGGATTTATTGTTTTGGCAAATTTTTTTTGCTCTTCAAAACTTTTCCTTCTCTTTTTCTATTTCTACATGAAACACAAAAGTGAGTTTTAATAAAGCTTAATCAGACATTGTTCTGTTTGATTCTTTAAAAGATCAACTACATGAGTTGCAGCGCTAGCGCATCTTTCCGGCCCTCCAAGCCTTATACAGACTTTGTTTTTTGTTGCATCAGTGTTTGTGTGCATCAGCTTGCACGGTCTCTAAACTATAACATTTAAACACATAATGAACGTTGGTTTGGACCAGTATCAAACCCACACTCTCCCAGATTGAGATTGAGATTACCTTTATTGATCCAGGTTGATACATTGAGAGCAAAATTGAGTTATTTATATTTTAAATATGACAAACGACTGCTTTCACAGTAGCAAGATGATTGTATCTGTACAGTTTAAACATCGTCAGCTCTCTGCCTTTAAAATCATGTTCTATGTGCCTTTTTACTTTGAGCACCGACAGCTCTGTACTGCCTACCCAGCGTGCACACACACACACACACACACAACCCGGCCTGCGAAAACACCTGTAAAAATATATGTGGCCCTTCCAGGTTTTCAGTTGAGGACCCCTGCTAGGTGGTCCCAAAAACTTCAGACAAATACAAAGTAATTATAAGCAAAAGAGTTTATTGTCCTTTTAGTCATTTATTGAAATAGATCTCTGTACTGGACTTTAAAGCAGATATGTGGAGGATTTCAGCAAGAGAGCAGTTTTTGAATCCAACGTGTCATGGCCCCACCCAAAACAGCCATTCTCCCAACCTCCCGTGTTCTATAGTCCCACCTATACATGCACATGTGGTCATGCGGTCTCTCAGCCGGGCATAAACTGTGGCTCTAAGCTCCATCTCCTGCTCAAACTAACGCTGTACGAGGCTCTGAGCCCTGTCTGTCTCTGTGCTTATGAAACAGGTCTTGAACGGCGAGTGCTGCACTGAAGCTGCAAAATCCGGAAATGAGGAAACACTCTCGCTCCAGAATGAACGCTCGATCAAAATAAACACATATCGTTGGCAGTCCTTGCCATTCTGTGTGGAGAAACGTTTAAAAATAAAAACAAAGCCCTCAGTCGCCGGGGAATGGATAACTTTTTAGCAGAGATTAGCTCTGGCTCCTCCATGTCCGAGACTGTAAACAGGGAGACACGGAACGTACTGGGAGCGCGGCCCCCACCTCTACAGGTTTGCGCGAAGCACATGCACGTTACAGTTTTTCTCAATTGCTAAGACACATTTCTTGAAAACTGCTCTCCATTTCTCCAAAGTTGAAGTGTTGAAAAGTTGTGTCTAAACAGCTGAATAGAGCTTATGATTTTGTCAATATAGTGATTGTTTCAATCAGTGGGTTCAGGCAACTGAGAATTTGGTTCAGACAACAGGGTTTAGTGTTTTAGCAACTGAGAAAAACTGTAATATGGGCGCTACCTTGAAAACCCTACAGCCAATCACAGGAGTCATTCTAGCCAATCAGAGGCGAGAAAGGCGGGACCTGGGCGCAGTAATAACTACGTCATCTTTATGCGACCGAATGCCGCTGGAGCGGAAATAGTTTTCGTAAACATTGCTCCGTTTAGGGGCATCGTTTAAAAAACTACGTTTTCATTCATATCAACGCGTTCATGATGGTCGTGTGTAACTTCTTTCTTCAAGGCCGTTGTCGTTACGGGGAGAAATGTTGGAATGAACATCCTAGAGGAGGAAACCGAGGAGGTGGAGGAGACTATAACGATAACTACAGCCGCGTTTCTGACCAGCAGCAGTCCAGACGAGGAGGAGGAGGAGGTAAAAACTTTAGTCGTTTAAAGTGTTTCCTTTGTTTTACTTCGACCGAGGTTAGTTTATTTTCCCTTCCCTGCTGTAGAATTATGACAACTCGGTCTTATATTTATAGTATTTAGAAAAGAAAGCGGGGAGTTCTCCTTTAGAACTTTTTTACTAATAGTTGGGATACAACTGGGTTTAGGTCCGGTTAACTTAAGATAAGTTTGAACCATTTTGTTAAATAATCATGATTGTCATTTATGTAGGTGTACATGGTGTGAAAAGACTTATTCTAATACGTCCAGTGAAACTACAGATGTCACGTGTTGGTTTGACAGTCATGTTAATCTTTGAGTGAGTTAATAATCATTATGTTTTGGTTCCAGGGTTTGGAAACAGAGTTTGGGTGAATCCGTCCCAACAACGAGGCGGCTACGTCCAGCCTTCATCCTTCTCCTCAAGGGAACATGATGACTGGGGTTCAGGAAGAGGAGGAGGAGGAGGGGGGAGAAGAGACAACCTGAAGAGCTCTGAGTTTTCATTTTCAAATCAAAACCGATTCTCTGCCTTCAATTCTTCTAATACATTTGATAGGGGGGGAGGAGGAAGAGGAGGAGGAACAGCGGTAGATGAAGATGACGATAAAAAACTGTGAGTTTGTTTTTGACTTTTTGGCTTTAAAATGAATATTTGTGGCTTAAAAGAGTATACATTCTCCATCAGAGAGGTGATTCAGGCAGACATGGATGTTTGGGAGAGTTCAAAGCAGTGGGGCTTCTCCTGTTACTCCTGCACCAAGACGCCTATATCTGGTCTGTATCAATACACATCAGTCCTGGCTTTTTTTCCAATGACGAGGCTGGTTTAAAATACATAATGTTCTCTACAGGCTTTACTGATTTGTCTCCAGAGGAGCTCAGGCTGGAGTACTACACCACAAGAGCATCAGGAAATCTGCAGAGCTATGTCAGTAGAAATTTCCTCCCTGTTCAGTTACATATCTAGCATTTTTGTAACTTTTGTTGTTTATTTTAATGTTGTAAAATGATGTTTACACAATCTGTGTTTTGTTTTGTAGCTTAATGGTGTCAATCAGTTGCTCAGTCAGTGGAAAGGCAGAGTTCAGGAGCTGAAGGTCATGAACCCAGCCACACGTTTAGCTTTGGTAAGACACGATTGTAACATGCACACATCTATCGAAATTCACTTTGCATCTTCGAAATTCACTTTGCATGATTTACAAATGATTTTTATTTCTCTGTAGCTTGCAGAGTTAAATGGGACCGCGCCGCCGTCATCTACGGGTGGTTTCGGTTCCACAGCAGCGACTGAGTTCGGATTCCCCTCATCCAGCTTTGGAAGCAAAGGTTCAAAACTGCTTTTTGTTTGCACAGATTAAAAAAAAAAAAATACATGTAACTCCTGTTACCAGGAAGACCATCAAGAGACCTTTCTGAAAAAATATATATTCTATTTTAAAATCATCACATACAAGTTTAACACACGCATCAAAAGCAAAGTCTGTAAATTTAAAGAGAAAAATAATCATCTGAGATGCACTAACGGCATTTTTTGTGTCATGAAATGGTTGATTTCTAGTTTTATTAGCCTCTACTACTGATCCACAGACCAGTTTTAAACACCAGTTTTTACAGGACAGTTGATGTCCATTGGACAGACACATGTTCAACATGGAAGCTTGTAATTTGTTGTGTTTTAGTTTCTTTTTGCTCCTCAAGACATAAAGTACACCGTCACATTTTAAAAACTTACCATACTCAAAATCTTTCAGATACATTTGTTAGAAAATGTTTTTATTTTTTTTTGCTCAAATTATTTGTTCTAAATTCCTGCAAACTGATGAACCTCAGCTTCCTGCTAGAAGGAAGTGATGATTGGCTGAAACATGTTGAACTTTTTCAGAAAGCAAAAACACTCCACAACATCTATGTTGGAGTTGGAGAGTGTGATGGGTGCAGGAGGGGCTGAGTTTGTCTTAAGAGCACTGAGCTCTTGATTTTTCTGGCTGCACCAGGCGGTCAGTCTCCCGTCTGTACAGGAGTTCGTCCCCACCAGGGATGAGGTAGATGACAGTGATGTCATCCACGTACTTCAGGAGCTTAACAGACTGATGGGTGGAGGTGCAGCTGTTTGTGTACAGGGAGAAAGAACACAGTCTTGGGGGATCTGATGCTGATGATCTGGGGATCAGAGACTAATCTCCCCAGCCTCACCTGCTGCTTCCTGTTGGTCAGGAAGTTGGTGATCCGTCTGCTAGTGGAGTTTAGCAGCATACGATTGTTTAGCCTTCTTTTCTGCCTTGCTAAACCTGTGATTTTACTCTCTATACAAGTCCTGGTCTCCACTCATAAATGCCACCTCCTCTGTCTACTTGAGCTCTGATGTGAACCAGGGTTTGTCGTTGTAACTCACCCTGGTCTGTGATGGGATTCAGCGGTCCTCACAGACGCTGATATATGAGGTCACTGTGTCTGTGAGCTCATCCACATTGTTAGTTGCAGTTCACACCTGTCTCTACAATCCAAGCACGCCTGGAGAGTGTCCACTAGTCCACTTCTTGACAGTCCTCACTTCATGTTTGCTGCCCATATGAGGAGTTCAGGTGGACCATCATGTGGCCCAGTGCAGCGCTGGTTTGCTCTGTGCTCGGTGTCTGGTCAGCAAGCAGCTTTTGCGCCTCCTGCGCGGCAGCCTGAGGTGTTATCTAGACATATCTAGATCTATTTGTTCTACGTTTGTCCACATAATATAAAAAAATCAACTGAAGATTGAAAGAAAATTGGGAGAAAGACTACTGGAGTCGGTCTCCTGGTGTTTAAAAATTTCATGGCACCATCTTGGTTCTTGTCCATCACTCCTCTGGACTTCTCTGGAGTCTGTGAGCTTAGACTTAAAAAAAACAATCTTTTGTAAAACAAACTCTTACATAAAAATGTGATTTTTTTTGTTGTTGTTGTTCTTTTTCAGGCAATGTGCTGTGGACACACACAATCCCCCCCCACAATCTGCCTGATTTTAAAATCCGTTTTAGGACCGTCGCTATGATTAATTTCTGCTTAAACTTTAAATTGTGCTTTGTTTCTTAAATGTAATTCAACTTTTGACAGTTCAGCTCTGGTCTTTAGTAGTTTTCAGCTCTTTCATTCAGCATTCAGCTTTTTCTAGTTATTATTTATTCTCTGATTTGTCTAAATTAGTTTGTGTGTGTAAATAGAATCACATTTCCCCTCAAATATGCTAATTATTTACTGTAAATAAAAAAGAGAACATTGGCATCTGTTTAAAAAATGTAAAAAGGTTTACGTTTTCTTCTGTCTAACCACGTGTTCTTCTGTTTTCAGGTTTTGGGGCTCAAGCTCCAGTTCAGGCCAGCAATTTCAGCTTTGCTGCTTCTAATACAGGATTCGGCTCCTCAGCTGCTCCACCATCTTCTACTGGTTTTGGTGGCTCCTTACCAGCTCCTACACAGCCTCCATCTGCATTTGGATCCTCTTCTGCACCTTCAGCTTCGACTTTTTCATTCGCCGCTCCGACCACCGACCAGCCGGCAGCCTCATCTGGGTTCGGTTCGGCCTCGGGGTTCACCTTCTCCTCCGGAGCTGGAGCAGGATTTGGGAGCGGTTTCGGTGCTGGAGCTCCTCCAACAGCAGGTGGCAGCAGCAGTGCGGTGCAGACGAGCGGAGGGTTTGGGACACCTGAAGCCGGGCCCGTCGGCGGTCTGTCAGACAGTCTGTTTTCAACTGAGAGCAAACTTTCTGAAGACGAACTGAATCAGTTTAAGGCTAAAAGGTTCACTTTAGGTCAGATTCCTCTAAAGCCTCCGCCAGCTAACATGCTGCTGGTGTGATGCCGTTCGACTTGTTTCATTCTGTTAGTGACTGTTCAGAAATATGCAGATCAGTTTGAGGAGAGAGAAACCTGCTTTTTATTTCATTTAAAGTATTTTTGATGCAAATTATTGATCATGCACAGTTTCATGCAAGAGGAATACTTTTCTCAGATAAAATTCTTTTTTTTAATCGCTATAAATAAACCCACAATCTTCTCTTTTTGTAGAAAGAGAATGATTGTTGAAGTTTTTTTGGTTATAATGTGTCAGAATAAGTTCAACAAATTCACAAGAATATACTTTTACTTTGAAATTTTTAAAGGAAGTGAAGCTTAGCAGAAATGTAGACTTATTGACAGAACAAGACGTTTTTGTCCAACATCACATTTCTTCAAACCCTGTAGTTGCACACTTTAACCAGAAGAGGGTGTTAATAAAAGCCCTAATGTCTAGCAGATATGCAGCCTTTATTTAAAGCTCATATGAATGATAATCAAATATTAAAACAGCTAAACGACACTTTATTCACACACACCAGCTTGTGAATAAGTGTGTGTGTTTATATGAGCTCCAGGGGGACGACAGGAGCAGCACAGTGACAGAGACAGCAATAAGCACTTTCACTACGGAGGCCGCTGCGCTGCTGACGCCAGCGTATTTTTCTGCTGATGCCGACTCTGTGATGCTGCTGGGAGGCGAAAGCGAGCCGAGTGTTTGCCAGGTCCAAGGCATCGTGGATCCAACTAATACAGCCGTGCCTAGAACCGGTTACAGAACATTAACTGTGAGCAACAGTGTGCAGTTTCTCTCCTCAGTCTGTCAGCAGTTACCCTCCCAGCTGCCCTTTGCCAGCAGATAATACATGAATAATTCAGCAGGTTCAAGAGAAACTCAGGAAAAAAAACGCACTCTCGTTTAATTTGCAATGCAGCTCCAGCAAATTGTCGGGCTCTTCGGGTTTGTGTGGTGCATGCACGGCTGGAGGATGGAGTAGAACATGTGACACAGAATTAAACACTGCCTGTTTTTCTCTGTTTCTCTATTGTTTAACATTTCCAATAAAAAAAGCAATAGTTTGAGTTATTTCAAAAATGCATATTTTTTTTTGCCTGGTTTGCAAAATATCTAATGAACCATTATCTGATCATACACTAAATCACCTGAAAGCTTGGTTAAGAGAGGTGCTTATTGCAAAGGTTTCAGAAAAAGGTGTGGCCAAGTGGTACAGCAGCACTTAGGAAATTCAAAAAAATTAAATTTTTGAGAATAGGAACACATTCATGACATTTGGAACAGACATCTAAGGTACCAAAATCAATAAAAACATTTTAAAGTGTTAGGTTCTTTAGCATTAAGAGATTGTAAACTAATTCAGCCACAGACAGTCCATTCTTTTCCCTCAGCAGAGTCGATTTATTAGATACAGTCTGGGATTCTCTCCTCCTCAGGAAAACCTTTTAATTTGACCCCCACCTGCTGGAAAATGGCTCCAATCAGTGTATTTCATTACAATTTGTAGAAGGAAAAATGAGCACACACATCCTCATCCTGCAAGGATGCAAGGCGTTTCTGCACAGAGACCAGCCCCCTGGCATAGGGCTCCACCCATCAGCTCTGCCCTGAAAGACAAAAATGCTGTAATACCTCCACCACACCACTAGGGGTTCATAAAAGGCTCTGTATCTCAAATCCATATGGAAGAAATTTTGAAATAAAAATAAAAAATCTTCTGTTTTTCTCACCAGAAACTGTTTGCAGCTTTAATTCTACCAAACTAAAGGAGCCAACAGAGCTTAAAACACAAAAAATGGCTCTATCTCAACTAAATTTACAGAGATTGCAAAAATATTTGAAGTTTTAGTAGCTGAGAGTCATACTCTGAGTTCTAACAGATCACATGAGATTATGTGATGCAGTGTGAGGTCATGCATCATTGTTTTTTTTTAACATTTGACCAAAACAAACACATGATCTTAGTACATGAAAAGGTGATGAACGATCATCCTCAACCTGCCTCATCTTAAACAGTGAAACTAGATCAACTGACCTGATTTCTGCAATCACATAAACAGAGCTGTTTCTCTTTATTAAGGCCTGCAAGCTGCATCTATCTCTTTACACACAGTACACCTCTGAATAGACCGGTCCTCTCCTCCCCCTCACTTGCTGACATTTCCACATCAGCTTTAATCCAAACCTCCTATAGAAAACTCATTGAGCTCAGCGGTATTACACAGCCTCTGTGGTCAGCCGATGGCAGAAACAGCAGCTAATAACACTGCTTGAGGCGCCTCTCTGCAGAATGCTAATGAAGTGATTCGGATTCAGAGCCGGCCTTATTAACGGGAGCTGATTCCAGTCGAGCCTCCTTACCTTTACAGCACAGAACAAGGCTTACTAATTGGAACAATGAATCCTGGGGTGGGATTGATTGTGTTCAGCTGGAACAGTTAGCCTGTGGGGAAACGGTGCATCGATCCCAGGCATGTGATTCATGCCCGTTTGAGTAGTCTCCCTCATGGGTGACTGACTTTCACATATTTCACCTGGAAAGACGCAGGTCTGGACCCACTTTTCTGTCCTTCAGAGCTTTATGGGTTCATATCCCAGTGATCGTGTGACACGGTGGCAATAAAAACACATCGTTTGTGAGTCAATACTCTATTAAACCCAAAACTCTCCAGTCCATCAGCATTTCACCAACCTTTTCTCAACCCCAGACGGATTAAACAGAGAAAAACATTTTTCAGATGGATCATCATGGGACACATTGTCCTGGATGTTTCAGATGTTTCCAAGGCTTTCAGAATTCCCCAAATTTGTCCACATTTTTGTTAAGTAAATTTATTTATGCCAACAATTCTCTGTCTGACCTGACTGTTTGGCAGAGTGTAATGCAAAAATCATGCACATCTGTAATATAAATTTTAGGTACTGTTGAATAAACCCACACACTAAATAAAATAAGATCTGGAGAGATGCCGCCGGGTGTTGATTCAGGTCATATTTCAGGAGTGTTTTACATTAAATCACAAGAAAACTGTACTCAGGGAGAACAATGATCATATTTATGGACAGAAAAATTGTTAAATCTGTTCTGGTTCAGGACTCAGATCTGAGCCTGGTTCTGGACTCACATTCACACGGTGCCTAGGCATGATAGGGACAAAGTAGGATGCAGAATTTGCTGTGCAGAATTTAATTCATTTATTACAGCAGTGGTGAACGCTGAGCTGAAAACTAGTTCAATAAAAGCCAAAAACATTAAAGAGATATTCCACCAGAAAGTGATGTTTTGTCTATTGCCATATTCCTCATAGTTAGATCAGTGGGCAAAAACAGTTTGTAAACAGACCAGACGTTATCCTGGTCCGGCAGTACTCCTTTAGCTTTAGCTTAGCGTAAAACACTGTAAGTGAATGGTAACAACTAGCATTGTGAGAAAAAAAGTCCTTAAACTCACTCTGTAGTGATACTAATGATACTAATTCTGCCGAGTGACCTCAGTAAACATATCGACTGCAAGTGAAAATAAAAAGTAACACGAAGGAATCACAGGTACTATTTTAGACTCAGGACTACCTTATGAATTAATGAATGAGTTTATTTCGATTGTACACACACACACACAGACGCACGCACACACACACACACACACACACACACACACACACACACACACACACACACACACACAGCGCGCACACACACACACACACACACACACACACACAGAGTTATATAAAATAAATAAATAAATAAAGAAGAAAATGAATAAAATAAAACTATTTTGCAAAAATACTTTGAAATAAAAAACAATTTTTCTTACTGTGTGTGTGTGTGTGTGGGGGGGGGCAGCTTGGTGTCAGAGGGGCACTGGCCCCCCTCCTAGAATCGGCCCTGCACATCAGACCATTTAAACCAGTGAGGTTCTGTGTGCTGGACAACCTACCCGACCATCAGGCACAGTTTTTTTTAAAGTAAAAAAACTAAAAAAACAAAGAAGGTTTTAAAAAAAGTTTGTAAAAAGTGCAAGCATTTTTATGACAGTCAAACAAATTAATTACTAAAGTAAAATGTAAAAAACAGGACATGTCCCTTTAATAGTCTGCACTATAACGTTCAATGGTTGAAATGTAACATTTCTAAGTATTTCAGTGCATTTTAAATTTAGAGTAATTTGGGGAATAAAAAAAGAACACATTTATTTTTATAAAAAGATTTTATTTATTTGTTTGCATTATATTCATCTATTATATATATTTATGTATCGTTTAATATGCCCTTTCTTCTCCAGTTCCCTAATTTGGCCACACGTGGTCGCTGTTTGTCCAAACCCTCTCAGTGCTGCCAGGCTCTCATGTCGCTCCCCCCTCCCCCCCCCTACTCCCCTCCTCCCGGCTCAGCGCAGCAGTGCGTCCCTCACCGCGCCTCGGATGCCGAGCGAGCAGCAGCAGCATCGAGCGGAGGAACCGTCCAGCAGACCGCCGCCCGTCTCCACACCACCACCAGCACCACCAGCACCACCACCAGCAGCAAACACAAAACCCAAACGATGACATTCTTACAGAAGCGACAGGCGCACACATTTATTTGACAACTTCCGACCCGCACCTTGCCTCTCCTCGCTGTAAGTGGTGAGTACTCTGATTTCTTTCCGTTTTAACTGCAGCTCTCGGTTTCTGCACACAACAGGCTGCCTGGAGGCTGATGCATCGTTCAGCTCAGGGCTTGGGTTTGTTTAAATAAATGCATATATATATATATATATATAATACTGTATGATATTCGATCACAGGGATTGATCTGATCACGTGACGTGGTGCTGATGAGATTATGCACATCAGCGCTGCAGAACAGATGTGCTTCTATTCCTCCAGTGAGCATTTAAATGTGTTTTAGAGAGATGCAAAGACACGTGGAGCTGCTTGTTGATTGATGTGTGATTGTGGGGGGTTGGATGGGGTCTAAAGCAGAAATCTGCCACCAGCTTTTTGTTTGCAATGAATTTGGCTGCATGTGACTAAACAGAGGGTATAAGGGGGAAGAATAAGCATATTTTAAGCTACAATGCCCTTTGCGAGCCCTCAGGTTTGGGCCAAGTGCCTGCTGAGGTGTGAGATTGTATCAGATGGTGTGCAAATGCAGATCCAACAGTCCTGATCTGAGCCCAGTCTGCGTCCACCACCTGTGGATGGAGAGAGGAACACGTGATGGTGCTCCTTAAGCCCTTTGATATTTCTGTCATCTAGTCTGTGAGGACTGGTTTAGCATTATCTTGGACTTTACTTTACAATAACATCCTAAAGGAGGACATGAATAACTGTCATGTGCCTGCTGAGGTTTTACTCAAGTCCAGCTCGATCCTGTGGATTATTACTCATAAACTCAACATGCATTTCAAATAAAGAGAAACCTTTTCATCCTATTTCCAAACAGCTGCTGCAGAGCTCACGTGTGAGATTATGAAGAATTCATGCTCTTTTGTTGCAGTTTGGTTGGGTTTGATGGTCCAAGCATGCAGCTTTCGGATGTGTCTTGTTAAATATTTACGTGGTTGAACCAGAAGTGTGTGTGTTTGAGTTCTAAGCTGCTGCTGCTGCTGCTGGTGGTGGTGGTGGTGGTGGTGGTGGTGGTGGTGGTGGTGGTGGTGGGGGGGTGTCACATCCCATCAGACGACCTGGCTGCTCAAAAGGCCAAAAAGGCCAGCCTGACTTTTTCACACTGTATCAAAGCTCCTCCACACCAATACACTGCAACGATTTATAGTTAGAAAGGGCAAAGTCCAGTCAACACACACACACACACACACACACACACACACACACACACACACACACACACACACACACACACACACACACACACACTGTGGCACATCTGACCACACTTCAGATCTGTAGCTGCCCTCTCGCTGGTCAGGATGCTCTTTGAAATGAAAATCAAATGAAAACAACCAAAGAGGAACAGACACTTATCATAGTAATGAGAAGGCTTCAGCTCCCACGCCAGGCTGCATCTTTGTGTGTGTGTGTGTGTGTGTGTTGTTGCACATATGTTGCTGTGATCACTAGTGGACCATCTGTAGGGCATGAGTCTCTGGCCAACTGGAATGTATCATCAGACAGAGACTGGGATTGGTTGATGGTGACTGGTTTATCGATGCTCTCCTCCCACTACAAGTTGGACTTGGACACTCAGACCTAAACACAAGAAATATATGGAAACAGACCAGTTTTAGATCTGATGTTTATTAAATGCTGTAATTTGTGAGGAGATGATGAGGTGAGTCTGTTTTAGATCTGCAGAAAGTGCCCCAGTGTTGGCTTTTAGGTCTTATCTGTTGTTGATTGTTTGACCTTATGGATACTCAATTCTCAATACAAAAATAGGTTTCAAATAAAACATTCATTCATTTATTGGTTTACAGAACTTAAAAATAACACAAACAATACATAATTTCTAGAGACTACAGAATAATTAGAGTTAAAATATTCTCATCCTATTCGTTATAAATACATAAAAAACCTCTGGTGAGTCTCAGGCTGATGTTTCACATGATTGTGTCAAAACCAACCTGTAAAAAATTGAATAAAAATAAACATAAATAGAGTTTATTTATGAACTAATGTAATGAAACTGTGTATTTTATTTAAATATGCAGTCTGTTTATTATTAAACCAAGTAGGTGCAATATTACAAACAAGCAAGCAAAATGTAAACAAGTACATAAGGAGATAAAAAAACCCATAATAAATATAATAATAACATGAGAATCTGCTGCTGAGCTTCAGATGAGTCTTGAAGAAAAAAAACTTTCTCCTGATTGTCTTTACCAATTCAGCATCAGAATATTTAGGAAAAGATTGAAAGAGGATCAAATATTTCCCTAATTCTAGAGTCATTTACACAGACGGTTATTATATCTATATAATAAACTATTACAAGGAGGAGTCTCACCTGTCTTAGAATTGGTTATCAGTTTTACAGCCTTTAAAAAAGAAAAACACAACATTCATAACAAATAGCTTTAAAAAAAAAACAGGTTTCCTAAAATCACATGAAAGGTGCCAAAAACTGCTCCGCTGGATGAATGTTTAGGTTTTACTTGTTTATTCGGCTCATGACTGTTTGCATTTTTGAGCAAAGAACCTTCATGAGAGGCTTCAGATTTATGTCAGGTCCCTCTTAGAATAAATACAAAACTCAGAAACAGTGGGAGCTTGGCTCAGTTAGTTAGGGTCCAATAATCTCACTCAGATCTTTAATCCTGGAACAACTCAACGTCTTTATGGGTTTTCTGGATTAGTCATCAGTGGTCAGTGTCTTACCTGCAGTAGACGGCCGACGGAACAATCTCAGTTTGGAGAATCAGGGAGAAATTCTCATAGAAAGTCAAGCTAACAGCAACGAGTCCTGCTTTTTTTATTATTTCTAATGATTGTTTCCAAAATTATTATTTTTAAATATTATTTGACCTAAGTTTTAAAGTAAAACCACAACACCTTATAAGGCGGATTAATAACATTTACTTCAACAGAAAAAATGATTTTATGTTTTTTTCCCCACAATCATAATACAAAATGAAATAAAATTAACACAACTAAACAAAAATATGAATTTCTTGTCCAATAAGGAGTATGAATTTTCTTGATTCCCACTCTATTGTTTGTATAAAGTACTGATTTTAACAGTCCTGTATCATGTTATCATCAAAGTATAAAAGTAAAGAATACCACAGATGGAACTGATTTCATACAGTTTAAATAATAAAAGTAAGTTTTTGTGTTGAGGGAATAAAAAGCTTGTCATTTGTTTTGTTTAATTCATGAACATTTGAGTAAATCCAGAGAGCATGTCAGTGCATCACATCAACAGTTCTTAGTTAAAACACAAACCATCATTTAATCTGCATTTAAAAGAAAAGGTCTGGAAGTCAAAATCACCCAGTTGAGCTTTAAATACAATCATGATGCAAGAAGGGATCGGTCAATAAAACAAGCAGCACACAAACTGGGTCAGGCTTAAAACAGGAGTACAGAGGAAATACAAACCAGATGATAGAAGTCGTTCAAAGAAAGCGATAAATATACTTTTCTCTTGGAATCATGGTGAGCTGTTCCATATTCCAGGCAGAGATTTTCATTCTGCTCAACCCTTTTTTTGGGGTGGTAGAGGCCTTTTGTTTCCCCCTCCTGTAGCGAAACAGCCTGTGTTTTCTCCAGGCGGGAACTTGGAGCTTTGACATGATAAATGGGGTGAGATCCTGTTTACTACTCCGCTCTGGGCCAGCTACCAGTATGGATGGAGGGATGTTGGGATAGAGAGGAAGATGTCACTGACCACATTAGTCACCAGAAAGCAGGCCATGAGTCAGGAAAGCTCCCAGTCTCATCCATCATGCCCCTCTTAACCCACTTTCCTTCTAGCCAAGCCTCTCTGACTTTTCATTTTTCTATTTTTTGCTAGCATCTCCATCCCTCCCGCTGCTGACGGAGTAACTTTGCCATCCTTCTTTTGATGGCGATGAAAAGGAGGAGAAGATGCAGGGAGGGAGTGATTAGGGATGAAACTGAGGAGAAATTTAGGATCATGCAGGATGTGACATCTTTTAACAAACAGCTTAATGTGCAAACACAATAATTAAAGAGGTTGTTTAGTCAGACATTGTAGAGTCAGAGTGAGGAAATGAAAATGCCGTCGGCGCGGTGCAGGGAGAGAAGTTTGGGACTTCTGTGATGATAAATGAGACGTCTCACGTCTCCTAAAGGCTGCTGGCTCAGACTTCTGGTGCATCGCTGACTTATTGCTGCAATGAAAACATCATATTGCCAGCTCAGCTATGGAAGGATTAGCCTGGAAAATAGGAGAAACTGGGAATGAGCGGACAGACTTTTGAAGGGAATACTGTTTCAGGCATTTTTTCCCCTTAAAGCTCCTCTCGGTAATCTGCAAACAAGCTAGGTATAGCTAGCTTGCTTACACAAACACTCGTATCCCTAGCCCAAAATTTGTAGGAATATTTTCAGTTATGAAAATAAGATATCCAAAAATGATTTAATTTGACTTCAAAAGCAGAGGGGGTTAAATCCCCCCAACACCTTGCACCCTGATATGGTCTCTGTAAATGCTCCTAAATAAAATAAGTGATAAAAGATAACAATGTCTACATGCAATTATGCATTCCATAATATATAGGATGAAGTGTCAAATAAATATCAGAAATTCTATGGTTAGAAGTGCTGAATGTAATCGAATTAGCCATGAGGTTGATGCCAGGCAGACAAACCAACTCTACAAAAAACTACTGGAAGCAGCCAGGAAATGCCAAAAATATAAACCTTCACATTTTTGGTGAGTACAACAGTCATACTGTAATAGGTGTGATATGTTTTTGTCTTTTTTCAGTCTTGAAAAATGTTTCGTTGTTGGTGTTGTGGAAATGGCCACCCTTATCAACAGTGTTAGCATGCAGGCGCTTCTAGTAAATATTTTCTGCTGCTAATATCACACAGACACAATTGTCTTTCTTGTCTTTATTACTCAGAAAATAAAAATGATCTTAAGATTGTGGTGTAAGCTCTATGATGGCAGTTCGTTAGCTAAATGAGCTACACCTGTTTGATGGATTCGTGACCTTCTAAAAAGCAGAAAAGACAAATTTAGTTTATTTAAATTACATTTTCTTTCTTTAAAACAACACGCATATTACAGTAAAATGTAAAAAATTAGGTGAGTGATTGTATTAGCTTGAACAAAATTATGCTAATCAGCTAGCACATGCTAAACTTGTATGTTGGTTTATGGTAGTAATTAGCATTTTGTTTTCCTGTTCACATTTACACTCAAACACTTCCATTATCAGTTTAAACAACTCAAAAAGGTCTATTTGACCCATAAATCAGATTTAATAAAGAACATATAAACATTAGCTTTCCTCCTATGGCTGATTTAACATAATTTAGATGATTGTTGTCGAAACAAAATGTGACAGATTGAATATTTTATGCTCTCATGAAGTGATTTTGTAGTAGTGACTCAGCAAATTTCCTAAATAGAGATTTTACAAGATCAAATTTTGATTGGACAAATTAAATAGACTCAATACGCTCCTTTGCTTACTAATTTCACAGGTGTTAGCAGCTAGATGTGAATCTATAAGGCATTATAGTGAAAGTGGGTATAGAAAAAAAAATGTTCCTACATTTTTTTCTTGTTTATTTGATCTAAGGAATTCAAATTGTGTTCATCAAAATTAGTATACATTCAGTCCAGCATGTGTGTCACCACTCAGAGTTTCTCAGTGTGTAGTTTTGTGTGTGCTCCATTTGGCTTCCTGTCTTCAAACAACTTGGCAATATTACTCTCCTCAGTGTGTGTGTGTGTGTGTGTGTGTGTGTGTGTGTGTGTGTGTGTGTGTGTGTGACTGCAAAACCAGCCTTCTGTTTTCTCACCCTAACATACCCCTTATGATCAGAGAGGTACATCTGCACACACACACAATCAGGCCTGGCCCGGTGGCAGCAGGCGCCCGGTCGAGTATCTCATCCTCGTGTGAAGTTTCCATGGTAGCCTTGGACGGAAGTGCATTACAGCATTGCACTTACTGCACCACTACGGGGATTGTTCATGCTTTTTTTTTTTTTTATTCCTAGAGATTATCTTCATACCTACACCAACCTATACCCTATCCCAGGGGTCTTCAACTAAATATGCCAAAGGTCCAGATCAGCATTCGCGACCTGGTCCTCGGTCCAGGGGCAGCGCCACCTTAACCTGCTTACACACACATATATGTATGTATGTATATATATATATATATATATATATATATATATATAATGTATGTGTGTGTGTGTGTGTGTATGTGTGTATTTTTATATATAAATAATTATTTGGAGATAGATGGATGGATAGATAATTATTTATATATATTTAAATACTTAAACATATATTCTCTGAGCACAAGATCCCCATTAATTAGTTTGTGGTTGAAGTTAATTTTTGAGAAAAATGTTTTTTTTCATCTGCTGTTCAGATGCAGAAAAGTCGACATTATTTTGACACTCTGGTCCAGTTTTTGACCAGAATGAACTGATTACTGACAATGGCCTGGTGGATCATTGCTCGTCTACCTGCTCTGAGCTTCTCCTCCTCTCCTCCTTTCTTCACCTCTCCAGCACCTGTTGCATCCTCTCCAGCATCTCTGCCCGGTGCGTGAGTGCGCCAGCTCTTTCTTTAACCAATTTGAAGAATTCTGCAGCGGGTGAGGGTGTTGTGTGCGACGCACACAGGCGCTCCCAGATCAGCCAAGAAATACATCCCTCCAGCTAAATTATCCGTTATTGTGTGTGTCTGTGCGTGAGAGCGTCTGCAGGTGTAATGACGCTGAGAGACGTCCGGTTCTCGCTCTGCGACCGCTGTGGCCTCATTTATAAAACTTATAAAATAAATATATATGTTTATAATTTGTTATATTTGATATAAAATTTATAATAAAAAAAAACGGGTCGCAAAGGGAGTCACTTTCTCCGCAAACTTTAGGATTTATAAAAGAAAACGGAGAAATGATGTACTCTGCAAACTTTGCATGAGCACGTTTTAGAGAAGGTTAAAAAAACTTTTATTTTGGAGACGTCAGACTAAATAAAAGGCTTTCAGTCATTATAACGTGTTTTTAATGAGACGGATCGGGGCGGGTTCTAAAAATAGACGCAGCGATGCGGAGCGGTTTAAACCCTGACCCGCGCATCACTAGTGTGCGTGGCGTGCCTTTCTGCAGCAGTAGATCTCTTTCTGAAGCTGCGGGAGGAGCTGCCCGACTGTGTGTAGGGGGAGCTTAGCGAACTAAAGGAGTTGCCACGGTGCGCCACTCGCTTGGCGCTCGGCTTCGCCTCCAGGACTCCGGTCCGGGACCGAGTTCCAAACCATGGCAGGGGGAGGGCGAGTTCCACGGGTTCCGAGTGAGCGACAAACCTGCTCATTAGCGCTCGTGTGTCTCCTCGGACACGCCTGCTCCTTAAGGACCAGGGACCGGGTCTGGATTTGCTGGGTCCAGACAGAGCCGGTTCTGGGTCCGGATCCGGACCGCGGTCCGCCTGTTAGTGACCCCTGCCCTATCCGCTATTCTTACTTTAAAATAGAAGCAAATACTCTCCTGTTTTTCTAATTTTTCACAGATATAGAATTTTTTTCATTCTCTCAGATGTTTTTTTCAGCGTATTGACACAAATGATTATATGTGCAGCTTTACTAGCATATAAAAAGTTCTCTGATTTATTCATAAAGCCTTTTTATTTCTGACAAATTTGACTAAATTAGGAGACAGACAGGAGCTTGAAGAAGAATGGCTGATTGGAGTAATCAGTGACTTGTAATTGCTACAAAATGTTCAGGTGCAGATAAATAAGTTGGAGCCTGGCTTTCTCCACTATAGTCACAAACCATGTATTTTTGTATGAACTGTTAGAAATCCTCATAAAAATAAAGAGGTCAAATCTCACTTTGCAGGAATTCTACGGGATGGAATTGTGTTGCGGCCCAGAGTGAGGTGGTTTGCTGACATTGGAGGAAATAATCTGCTTCTTGGGTTAGAAGTTAGAGAGCAGACACATAGCAAGAAAGCTGTCTGGCACAGTAATGAAAATAGATGGGTCCTATAGGATCCCAAAAACACAGGATAAAGATAGATGCTGCCACAACACCTGTCCAGATTGAGCTTTGTCAAACATTGCATTGGGGCGTTCTGACTAAAGACCAACATAAAGACAGATGGATCTCATCCTTTGGAGGAACAGAAGCATGCTGAGTTGATGTCAGTATCAGTGTCATCTCCCCCCCCCTTCTCCTTGTCTTGCTCCCAGTTCTTTATATCTCACAGATCAGACCACAGCTTCCTGCAGAGCTTCTCTCACTGTCCATTCATTATGAAGCATCTCCTCCCACGTTTCTCCCCCTGTTCTTCCTCTCTTTACTTGTTCTTCTCCATCTTACAGTCTCCCCCCCTCTGAAAGCAGAAATTATTCTCTTTATCTCTTGCAGCCTGCTCTATCCTTCTCATCTGCTTGTTTTCTCCTGCTTTGCTTGCTGTGTGTTCAAAGTAGAGAGGTCCCCCCAGAGGGCTGAAGAAGAGCAGGCTCTGACTGGAATGGGAAAAAATAGAGAGCAGAGAGGAGGAGAAGAGAAAGAAAGAGGCGAGGAAATTGGGGTGTATCACCTGGATTTATGCTTCAAAAACCTTATTTCTCATATTTGCTTTATGCTTTCCCCTCTTGCTAAGTCTTGCTGTGATAACAAATGTCACTACCACAAAAAGAAAGTCCCGCTCAGCAGAACCCATCAGGTTGTGTGACAGAGCATGACTGTGATGATAATTTAATGTGACATGTGAAAAGGTGCATTTGCATTTTACCTCTTTTTAAAAAAAGATAAAATGTATTCTCTCGCAAACCAGCTAGAGTTCTATTTTCAGGTTTAGTATTTATTGGCTTTTGTGGACCATTCTCTGCAATCAGTGGTTGATGTTTTTCCAGACACGGTAGTTGGACGACTCTAAAAGTCTCGCAGTTTTTTGGCAACAGCCTTCTGATGAATTACCATAAAGCCGTGGACCAACTCTCAGTCATGATGAGTTCTGCAGAGCTTGGCAGTCCCCAGACTTTCTCTTCCAGCATCATAAGGTTTATATTTGTGGCTTGGAGGGAACTTTCTGAGCAGCTTTTGGACTGTCTGACAAAAAGTTCAATGATGGGATGGATCAAAGTAAGTGGTGTCCTCCTCAGGTTCCCCCTAGTCACAGTTATCATTGTTTTTGTTCAAACTTTTTCAAGAGATACTTGTTAAAAACAAAGTGACAAAAAGGTGAACTAAAATTACTTAATTTTATAGGTATGCTCTAAAACCAAGGTAGAAAGAAACCGGAAAATGTAAAAATGAGCCAGAACCTGGATGGTCTTTGTTGGTGATGAGTTCAGAAACATGGGCTTTCTGAGCATGCACAAGCCACCTGTAAGATGTGGAAGTGTATTAGCGTCCTGGGTGGAGCATCCAACACGTGGAACCTGCATTCTCCAGAAGGTAGGATTCCCAAGGCAATCCTATTAAATACGGTCTAGAAGAGGCAACACTCTGAGCCCCACAATGACACGGGTTCTTTTGGACCACGTCAGGATGCAGCTACATCCTAAAAGATCGTGTCAGTACATCAACATCAACACAGCTCCACCACAGAATGTAGTGCGATTTGTGAAAAAAGCAGAGGGAGGATGAATCCCCCCCAACAAATCGCACCCTGATTGTACCCTATAGTCAGGGTATACCCTATGGTCAGTCCTTCACATTCTATAATCAACTCTTCATTAGCCACATGCCTAAGCTACAGCCCCGTTACGGGGTAGTGTGGAGCTAGCATGACAGGGAAACCCCTATTTGGTGATACTAAGAGCACAGCAGTGCCATGATTGCCTTCATAAAGAAATTGTTATCCAAATTTGCTGCAATCCAGACACATTTTAATAGGATCTGTAGGGCATGGGTCAATTTTCAGTAAGAAGACGGCTTTAATGGAGGATAGAATGTATCAAAGAACATAATTCAATCAGAATATTACAGAAACTAAACTTTTATCCAGTGTCTGAAATTTTAAGCTAAGATTATGGATCTTTAAGCCTTGAAAACTTCACCCAGCAGAACAAAATAATGGAAAACATCATAGGCAATATTCACACTTTACAAGGGTCCATTGTAAAAATGACAAATGCAAACTTAAGGTGTTTTGTGCAGAAAACACTGTTATACTCAGTGATTCAAGTTTTTCTTTCTTCAGCGTTTAATGAGGGGTACACTAGGCGTAGCCTTCTAAAACATAAAATTCAAAAACTCTCGCCTCGCCTTCCTCCGCTTATCCGGGTCCGGGTCGCGGGGGCAGCATTCCAAGTCGGGCAGCCCAGGCCACCTTCTCCCCGGCCAAGTCCACCAGCTCCTCAGCTGGGATGCCCAGGCGTTCCCAGGCCAAACTGAAGATGTATTTCCTCCAGCGTGTCCTGGGTCGACCTGGGGGCCTCCTGCCGGCAGGACATGCCCAGAACACCTCCCGAGGGAGGCGTCCAGGAGGCATCCTTACCAGATGCCCGAACCACCTCAACTGGCTCCTTTCGATATGGAGGAGCAGCAACTCTACTCCGAGTCTCTCCCGGATGTCCGAGCTTCTTACCCTATCCCTAAGGCTGAGCCCGGCCACCCTGCGGAGGAAACTCATTTCAGCCGCTTGTATCCGCGATCTCGTTCTTTCGGTCACTACCCAAAGCTCATGACCATAGGTGAGGATTGGGACGTAGACCGACCGGTAAATCGAGAGCCTTGCTTTCCGGCTCAGCTCCTTCTTCACCACAACAGACCGGTTCAGCGTCCGCATCACTGCAGACGCTGCCCCAATCCGCCTGTCGATCTCCCGCTCCCTCCTTCCCTCACTCGTGAACAAGACCCCGAGATACTTGAACTCCTCCACTTGAGGCAGGACCTCTCTCCCGACCCGGAGTTGGCAATCCACCTTTTTCCGGTCAAGAACCATGGCCTCAGACTTGGAGGTGCTGATCCTCATCCCAGCCGCTTCACACTCGGCTGCGAACCTCCCCAGCAAGAGCTGAAGGTCAGAGCTCGATGAAGCTAGGAGGACCACATCATCCGCAAAAAGCAGAGACGTGATTCTCCTGTCACCAAACTCCACCCCCTCCACACCACGGCTGCGCCTAGAAATCCTGTCCATAAAGGTTATGAACAGGACCGGTGACAAAGGGCAGCCCTGGCGGAGTCCAGCCCTCACTGGGAACAGGTCTGACTTACTGCCGGCTATGCGGACCAGACTCACACTCCTCTGGTACAGGGACTGAATGGCCCTTAACAAAAGACCATCCACCCCGTACTCCTGGAGCGCCCCCCACAGGGTGCCCCTGGGGACACGGTCATAAGCCTTCTCCAAATCCACAAAACACATGTGGATTGGTTGGGCAAACTCCCATGACCCCTCCATCACCCTAGCGAGGGTAAAGAGCTGGTCCACAGTTCCACGACCAGGACGAAAACCACATTGCTCCTCTTCTATCCGAGGTTCAACTATCGACCGGAACCTCTTCTCCAGTACCCTGGAGTAGACCTTCCCAGGGAGGCTGAGGAGTGTGATCCCCCTATAGTTGGAACACACCCTCTGGTCCCCCTTCTTAAAAATGGGAACCACCACCCCGGTCTGCCACTCCACAGGAACTGCCCCCGATGACCACGCAATGTTGCAGAGACGTGTCAGCCACGACAGTCCTACAACATCCATCGCCTTGAGATACCCAGGTCGGATCTCATCCACCCCCGGGGCTCCGCCGCTGCGTAGTTGTTTGACTACCTCAGCGACTTCTGCCCCAGAGATTGGACAGTCCGTCCCCAGGTCTCCCAGCTCTGGTTCCTCCTCGGAATGCGCGTCGGTGGGATTGAGGAGCTCCTCAAAGTATTCCTTCCACCGTCCGACTATAGCCCTAGTTGACGTCAGCAGCTCCCCGTCCCCACTGTAAACAGTGTGAGCAAGTTGCCGCCTTCCTCCCCTGAGGCGCCGGATGGTTTGCCAGAACCTCTTTGGAGCCGATCGATAGTCTTTTTCCATGGCCTCGCCAAACTCCTCCCACGCCCGAGATTTTGCCTCGGCAACTGCCACCGCTGCACTCCTCTTGGCCCTCCCCTATATTTATTATTACAGTAAAAATTGTTGATTTTCAACTTCATCAACTTATTTAATTTACCCTTTTGCTCTCTGCAGCACCTCGGTGTATGGGAAAGAGAAAGCAGCGGATTAAAGACGATGTCTTTCTACTGGAGTCTAGTTTTAATCAAATATTAGGATATTAGAGGTAGATGACACCTTAATTACAGCAGAATTTAGGATATCAAATAAACCCAGACAGCCATAGATTGGAAGATGATGGTTTTCCATTTTGTGACACTTCCTGTCTCCAGGAGAACCAGGATATTTTGCCAAATTCAAGTAATGCTATATTCAAATTAACATTTGCATAAGAGAATGAATGTGTCACTCATCAAAGCACAAGCAGGGTTCTGTATGTGCTTGCTGATTATTCTGATAGCGTGGATAATTTAGTTGCTAACAGATTAACCAATGGACACTGTCTTACAATCACTTGCACTTTCCTTTTATGTATTTATAATAAAATACTAGCATTAATAGTATAAGTCTTTACCACTCTTCAGTCATAGGAGCATTTATCTCTCATATAAAATCAGGTTGGGTTTGTAAAACAACTCTCCACAAAGTTTTAGCTTTTGATCCTCATCAATTTTTCATCCATATCTGATATTTCTTCTAATATCTAAATTTGACTAAATGACTAAATTTGTTTTAATTTGACTAAATGACCAAATTTGTTTTAATTTTATGTTTCAACTCTCAAAAAGCAAACGGCATTGTGTTCAGTGGATATATTTTCGTCTTTATCAAACTGTCATGCAGCAGTACCGTGAAATCTTGGTAGTTTTTAGATCTGAACTGCTTATTGGCTAAAGTTGATATAACAATTCTATAATAATCTATTGTAGTTTTTCAGTGTAATAATATAAAAGTAATAAGGAAATAAAATTGTCCCTTTCCGCCTGTAATCTTAATATCTGGTCACTTTAGGGCCAGTCTGTGACAAGAGTTTGATAATAAATAAATAAAAACACAAGATTAATACAGGCTGACAGGATCACCCTTCAATAGCAGACCAGCTTTGACATTTAGTGCACGCAGTGTGTGTCTCTGTGTGTGTGTGTGTGTTTTGTGGCTAGCTACAGTCTGTATACATCTCTACCTGCTGACCTTTGTGTTCTTTGTTTTGGCAGTTTTTAAAACTTGGATATCAGACAGACTTCAGAAAGCCTTTGTCTGTTTCTATCCTGTATAACGTCGTCTCTTACTTTAGTCTTTTTCTTGTCCTCTTCTTTCTGTAGCCCCGTTCCATCTTGCCAGCCCCTCCGTTTCTCTCCCCCCCCCCCCCCCCCCCCCCCCCCCAGCCTATTGGCCCTCCGCGTTCAGCAGGACCATGATGCTCAGCAGCTCCGTGGAGGTGCCCAGGCCGGGTGGGATGAGCGGCCTCAGTGGGCTGAGCGAGGCGGCTCGGAACGTGGTCCGCTCCTCCAGCATCTCGGGGGCCATGTACAGCCTGGATAAAAGTCCCAGCAACGGCGGTCCGGATTCAGCATCACTGGCTGGCAACAAGAAACGCCGCTCCAGTCTGGGTGCCAAGATGGTGGCCATTGTGGGATTGTCACAGTGGAGCAAAAGCACACAGCAGCTCAACCAGCAAGGTCAGCTCACATTCATAATCACATCTATGATGTACACGGGCTCACACAGGTTGTTTTTCCCCTTTCTTATCTTTTATTAAATAAAATAACCTTATATTTGATGTTGGTATATACACAGTGTGACATAACAGTGTTTATTTTCATGTATGTACAGCGATACTATCATTATCCACTCCAAGAAGGTATTTTTGTGACTCACTGCTGTAATTATAGTACATATAATGTCTTACTCAACATGCTCTCAGTGGCTTTTTTTTCACAGACTGCAGCTCTCTCACGCTGCAGTGAGGTTTAGCAGCAAGCATGTATTGTGACTGTATGGCAGTGATAGTGACTCCCATGTTCTAATATGTCCCCTGTGGCAAATAATTGCAGATCCTCTGTAGCTGCAACAAAAGTGCTTCTCAATTCGTGCCTCAGTGGTGAACACAAGCCCACTCATTCCTGCTGAATAACGGGGATAACGTGTCACACACACGCAGACTTGGTAAAGGCTGAGAGGTAGCGCCAGAGGGAGGATATAAAACTAATTCCAATGCAGTTAAATCCCTGTTTATTCTCATGTTTGTACGTAAAAAGCAAGTGTTTATTTTCTCTACTAACATCTTTTCCTCTTATACAGCTTCTGCTTCCAGCCTGCTAACTGTAACATTAAAGTTTAAGTAGTAAATTAAGAAATGCACATCTGTTGTAGGTCATTACATAACCTCAGTTTGTGAAAAATGATTAGCTCTGGTCTGATTGATAAGCTAAGAGCTAGTCACAGTCTTAAACCAACTCTAATCTTGGGGCATAGATATCTATGGGGTGGGGTCAAGGTAGGGGGAGGGGCTTGTGACATAACAGGAGCAAATTCTATGACGCTTGGTTTGTCTCTATAGGCTGAATCAGAATTAATGAGGAACATCCGAACAGGAGACCGCAGGAACCCGGTCAACTACCTTCCCGTCTTTGTGGAATTACGGATTATGGTACTTAGACTAAATGCCCACCGACAGCTTAACGTTGGTATTGGAGCAAATAACAATGACAACATACAGGCTAATAATGCTTGAATAGATGTAGATGAAACCAAACATAATACTGGAGAAATTAATGTAGAAAATGTCCATCCAGACCCACAGAACATCCAGAACAACAATAATGTCAGCATTGAAAATCAAAATAACATCAGACCTGAAGCCAGTCAGGATGCTCAGGAGAACAACGCCCAACCAGGAACATCAAGGAAACGACCAAGAGAGGACGATGATGTAGAAACGAGAGAAGAGTTCAACTGGTGGGATGGACACTCCTCCAGGAACATCTAGGACGAGACCAAGAGAAGACCATGATGGCAATCCTGGAGGCCAAAAAAGAATGTGAAGAAACCATCTGACTGACTAACTGGGTCCAGTCTACATCTCTGGGTTTTCTCCGGGTGCTCTGGTTTCCCCCGTTACACATAAATCAGAATAACCTTCAAAATAAATCTTATGCACGGCAAACATCTTGTGCTTTATGGAAAGCAAAATATGCATTCTTTCAGTATTTTTTTCTTTACTAATCTTCGAGTTTATAAACTAATACACCAAAATCTGGTACTACTTTGACAGCAAAAAGTAGTTAGCAGTTATAGGGATATAACATAAAAAATAAAGCAAAAACATCAACTAACACAATAAGAATATGCAGTATTGATCATTAGATGTTGTACAACAAACCAGTATTCCAACAAGGAGGCACTGATATTGGTGTCACATTCTGAGCTACAGGCTGTGAATTTGGTTTCACAGAAACGCATTTGAAAAGACGTCTTAAGAGAAGAAAAATTCAGCGAGCACGCAGATGAATCTCTAGTGCAAGAAAAGGCTTAGACTTGAGAAAAGGTGAGAATGACTGTGTGAATGAATAATGCAACTCTGTAAAGCGTCTTTGAGTGACCTAGAAAAGCGCTATATAAAACTGATGCATTATTATTATTATTATTAAAAGGACATTTGTAAGAGGAACAGTGAACCTGAGAACTCAAGTTTTCAGGTAAATCAGAGCAAATATACACAAAGCAGGGACTTTAAGGTGTGTGAAGGAGCTTTGATGAGAACACAGTAATGATTGTGACACTACACTTCAGAAGGCCCATTGCTTGTGATGGAATGTGGCAGAAATATAACTCTGTAAGGAAGGTTTTTCAGTCCTTGACACCTTAATATTATGTGATAGTACATTGGATGGGTGTAAGTCAAATTAAAACACTACTATCTGTAATGCACACTGATTATAATGCCTGCCTTACCTTTCACAATGTTTTAAAGACTAAATTGATTCCAAAGGTCCTCTGATTTTAGAGCCACGCATTTCAATCTGAGGAGGGATTGGTTGGGATGGTTAAACTTACAAGATAAGTACTTCTCAATGTGTTCTAATGTGTCCTCAGAGGTATTTGAGTTCTCAAAGCAGCTTACCAATTGGACGGTCATCTGGTGAATAGTGAAGCTTGTACTTCTTTCACCCAGGATGAGAATCCTGGTATACTCTCCTAATGACCTAAACAACCACATGACTGGATCGTAACAAAAATGGAGAATTCCTTCTTTTTCCTTGGTCCCTAAGTGGCTCTCAGCACAGTCTATACATGCACAACTTAATCACACAGCAACCCAACTATGTTTATGTATTTAGCAGACGCAACTTACAAATGATATTGTAACCAATAATTGACTTTGAGGCTAACAAACAACTAACCCTGACATTAACCCAAACAAACTACTTAGATGTTAAAACACTAATCTCTAAGTTGATCGTGAAGGAAAAAAGAACACAGGATAGAGTGAAGTGCATGAAGAGAGTACAGAGGAGTAGGGAAGGTAGGAGCTAGAAGATGTTCTCTAAAGAGCTGGGTCTTTAGGAGTTTCTTGAAGATGGACAGGGACGCCCCCTGCTCTGGTATCTTGGTAGGTCATTCCACCATCGTGGAACAACACATGAGAAGAGTCTGGACTGTCCAGAGCATGGTGTAGCCGACAGTCCTTTGATGACCGGAGTGACCGAGCCGTAACGTAAGCCTTAGCAAGAGGATTCAAGTTAGTGGTGGGCCGTTAACGGTGTTAACACGCTGCGTCGTCAATCACAACACCCAAATTTCAGCTGTCTTTGATGGAGCCAGAGATAGGGAGTCAGTTTGGATTGAGATATTGTGTTGTATGGTTGGTTTGGCTGGGATGACAAGCAGTTCAGTTTTAGAGAGGTTGAGTTGGAGATGATGGGCTTTCATCCATCTCAATATGTCAGAGAGACAGTCTGAGATTCACACTGAGACTGTGAGGTCATCAGGTGGGAATGATAGGTAGAGCTGGGTGTCGTCAGCATAGCAGTGGTAGGAGAAGCCATGTGATCGGATGATCTGATCCAGTGAGGTGGTGTAAATTGCAAAGAAAAGAGGTCCCAGTACAGAGCCTTGAGGAATCCCTGTGGCAAGGTGGTGCATGGCAGAAGAGTGACCGAGCTAACCCAGGACTTGATACCCTGCCATCACTTGAAACATCTTCAGGAAACTAAAAAAAAGGTCCAGCGTATTTCCTTCAACCCTTGTGTTTCTATGAGGTCCAAGCTACATTAAGTCATTGATCTTAGTGAAGACACAACAAATCAAGACTCAAAGGCATGTTGAAGGTCCAGGGTAATTATAAATACCAGAGTGAAAAGGTGCTGGGTCACATTGTGGAAACATACCTTTTGTCAGACAGCAGGCAGTTGCTTACGTTCTTTCAGTTTCTGGAAAAGGTTCCTGAAATAGAAACAAAGACCTCGCCAAGACCCAGCAAAGACCGCCCATGATATTTTTAGATTGTAGCAGCTTAGTCATCAGGTTTGAAGGGGGTCTTCTGTGAGTAGATTGACCACAGAGAATCAGAAAGACCATATGTGGTGTACGAAGGATCAAGAAGTTCAGGCAGTATGGAAAACAACAAATTTAGTAAAAATGACCCATAAACTGTTGACTGACCCAACTTTTTAATAAGGAAATGAGAAATAAATGACACTGAGATATGTTCTGGGACTCATTCCATCCCATCTTCCTAAAATAAACTTCCCACATACTTGAAGTCTCTTTGATACACATCTTCATTGGACCATATTTATATAAACAATATCCAAGTCCTTTTGGTATGCTGTATCGCCACCTAGAACACACTGTGCTAAATATAGACCGTATACACACATACAAAGGACTTGCTGCACTCAGGCACAGCTAACTCCTGTTTGACGCAGACTGAGCTGTCGATATTTTCACCACAGGCTCTTTTGTGTGATGAGGAGAAAGTGTGGAAGAAGAGGCAAGGGGTGGATGAGGATGAAGCAAATAGGAAGGAGGGTGTGTCTAAATTTAGATGTTCTCAGCTGTCAGAAGAACACATCACGCCTGGAACAAAATCACAGTATCAAGCTCTCCTCTCTCTGCACAACGCTCGCTGTCTTGGGAGTTATGATAATCTTCCTGCCTGTGTTGGCAACAGGTTTTTAGTAGATGAATCTGCACAAGGTCAGCAACAAAATCTGACAGAGAGGAGCATTATACTTTCTATTTGAAATAAAAAAAGGAGAAACCTAATGTTGATGATACCCTGATCTTTGGAAACAGTTGAAACAACACATCCTTGAACCAAAATAACACGATTCAGGCGGTTAGTGTTACAATTGGGTTAGTCACAAATTGAATCAAAGCCCAGGGCTTTTACGTAAAAATGTACCCAGCTAGATGGTGCCACTGCGCTTCTACAAATTGGCTGACAGTTAAAGCTTTACTAGATTGAATCTGGTAACCTGTTGCTGCAGAAAAACAAGGTTGTTTACTCAGTGAGGCCGAAATGGGCTCTGCTGTTTCACTGTTTCACTTACTGCCCCAAAATGTACACTGGCCAAGGCAAAGTCAGGGCAAAGAAAAGCAGATAGATTGAGTGACAAGCAAACGCTCCCTCCCACATGTTTGGTTTGGATTTGACTCCTTCCTGGTGGCTATTAATGGTCCTGTCTGGTCAGCCGTTGGTGCTCCATGTTGCGAGTGACACATGCACTGATTGGTCAATGAGGCAGGTCGACCTGGCAGTCTGACCCCCGCTCCGCTCAGTCGGGCAGCTAATGGCCAATCATGGGTTGATTTAGTCCAGAGAGGAAAGGGAATGGGATGGAGTGAATTTGTACTCCAGCATGCAGCAATGGGACAGAGAAGTGGAAACAAAAATCACTAAATCTGACAAATTAACCATCTAATCACCTATTTGATGCAACCTTGTCTGCTTTTGTACATATTATAGTAAAAGTGTCTCTTTAGAGAGAAATACAAACATAAAGCACCTATTTTAATGCATCTGCACCACATTTATTGCTCTAAAAATATTGCTCATTTTAGTCAACTTTTTGCTGTAAATCCTGTTTAAAATATGCTTCTGTGAAGTTTTACACCTGTCCCCTAAGTGATCAGAGGCAGTTGGATAATATGTCACCGTTTAAAGTGCTGCTAGGTGGTGATGTGGTTATGGTGTCAGGTTCTGGAGGGTATGTTCCTGCTCCATTTCCTGGTTTGGACCAAGTCAGTTTTACAACCATCAACAAAACCTTCCTTGTTATGGTTGATTGTTATGTCTGAAGTGGAAAGAAAATTCCTTTTTTTAAAAGAAAGACTATTTTTAACTGATTCATACTTAAATAATGACAACCGCTCTCAAGATTGATTCTTTAGTTTGTCATTTTTAGGCACAAAAGAAACATCTTGAAAATAATTTTTTTATAAAAGAGGTACTTTTTGAAAAGTCTGTAGAATTTCCACTCAGGTGGAAAAATGCATTGATTTGTACAAATTATTGATAATATTTTACAATTATATCATTATTGTTAACATACTAAAAGTCAGTGGGTGGCAGTGCATGGAATTCAATGCGTATCTGCATGTATCCCTCCAACACCCACATATGCACAAGAATATATTATACTAACTATATGTATAAATGTATGCAGTACATTTTTAAGTGAACCCTTTACCTCTTCCAAATATCCCAACTTTTCTCATCTGAGCTTCCTGAAGAGTTTTAACCTCACTGTGACCTTTACAGATTTCATTACCTGGGCTGTTACATACAGAGCACACAATTTGAAGATCAATATTTTGTAAGTAGAGTTCAGTGGAGTTTAATCTATATCATTCAGAGAAATATCAGTTTGAAATATAAGGCAGAGATTCTCTCATGAAATAAAACTAACAGCTAATCTGAGCGAGAACCAGACTCCATTAAAACTCTTACAGTCGTGCATGGAAATAATCTTTATAAACCTTTACATTGTCATCATTTTTTCATAAGAAGTCTATGGTTAGTTACCATAGGCGTAGATTTGGCATGGACGGAGGTGACGTGTCTTCACCAACACCCAGAAATCACTGAATTCTCCCCACCAATAACTCGACATATCTCTGAGTCTCCACTACTAATACGTGCAGCCCACCTGACCGAGGTGCTGTCCTGCTGTGCGCGGACCTGTGTCCAGGTGAAGGAGGCGTCTGGATCAACCGGCGTGAGCCCCGCGCTGAGCCGTCCACGCAGACAGCACCTGCCCTGGGTCTGGATGTGGACCGGGCTGGACTGGCCATCGGGCATGTTCCTGGTGGGTCTATCTTCGGGCCGGAGAGGACCGTCCTGAGCGGCTCGGCTGTGAGATCCGAGCGGCTCGTTTTGCAGTATATTACCAGTAAAATGACACGTTGCATCTCAAAACCTAATGCGTGAAGTGCAACTACTGTAGAAACTAGTGAAATTAGGATTGCACAGGTAATCTTATTGAAGTACTGCATAAATGCTAATTTCATGCATGATGCATGTTTTTCCACTATATTACATTTCAGTTTTCTATGTCATTCCACTGATGGCTCCAACTCCCACTGTACTGGTGTCTCATTATTTCAGCTTTCGTAACAAGCAAGCTGTGATGATGGCATTTTGGATTTTGTCTGTGTTCTATTTATTACCTGCTATTATTAGTTTCAGTGAGAATAAAACACACACATTTTTCTAGGTTTAGCTGGTGAGTCACTCCTCCACTGAACATCTCTTATCTCCTGAGCGGGGGGGGGGGGGGTTTATCCACC